>JAKOGI010000463.1:0-207500 GCA_029747015.1 Carnegiea gigantea
ATGCCTAAAATTCTCAGAAATCGCAAGTTAGGTTTGTGGGCCGGGGCTAGGTCGTGAATTGCGCAAAGGACTGAGGAGACTTTGAGTAATTGGTGTTTGAATTTGCTCCAAATCCAGCTAATCTGTGTGCCCTAAGCTAGGATCGAGGTGGGTGTTCTCGCCTCCTAAGTTATTACTATTTTCGAAGTTAATTTTCAGCAGTTTGATGTTGCATGTCAAGTTAGGGCTTGTTAAATTCGTTAGAAATGACAAGAAATAAGTTATTCATGCTTAGGTTCGAATCAATTGGTTGTTTCATGCCTGAAATTGAGAACCGATGTGAATTCTGTACATAAACCGTAGTCTTGCGTGAACAGTGAATTCGAATTTATATGGACATATTTAGCTTCGATTCGAGCTAATGAGCTATTGTTTAAAACGGAATTAAAATCGAAGTTAATTTAACATATTTAGCTTTGAATCGAGTTAATGAGTTATTGTTTGAAAAGGAATTAGAAACGAAGTTAGTTTGATATGTTTAGCATCGATTCGAACCCATGAATGTAAATCATGCTTGAATTGTTAATTCGAAGTAATTTAAAAATGTTTAGCATCGATTCGAACTCATGAATGTAAATCATGCTTGAATTGTTAATTCGAAGTTAGTTTAACGTGTTTAGCATCGATTCAAGTTAATGAGTTAATGTATGAAAAAGAATTAATATCGAAGTTATATTAATGTGCTTAGCTTCTATTTAAGTTATTTAGCTAATATATGAAAAAGGATTAAAATCGAAGTCCTTTTAATGTCTTTAGTTTCCATTCGAATTAATTAACCAAAGCATGCAAATGAGCTAATTTCGAGGTAAATGAAGGGTGCCTGGCTCCGAATCAAGTAGCTTAGCCAATACATGTTAAACGAATTAATCCCGAAGTTATATAAACATGTTTAGGTTCGATTCGAGTTAAACTAACTAATGCATGTAAACGAATTAAATTCGAAGCTATTAAAATATGTTTAGTTTTCACTCGAACCTCTGTTCTCTGTACATTCATGCTTAGGAAAGTTGCTTCGAAATGTATCGTATATGTTTAGAATCAAATTATGTTTGGTTTATTGAATGAAGAGTTGTCGATTTATGGAAATATGGCTATATGTACGCTTGTTGTAACGCACCGCTGAATGGTGCTGGTTGCTCAGGTAAGAGCCTAAACCTCACTCCCTTTTTCATAAGCTAATATGATAATATGTTGTGATTAACAAATCGATGAATCGAGTTGGTAGTTGGATGGTTTGAGGAAAGAATTATGAGCATTCGAGGTCCTGTGGTACGGTGCTTGTGAGGAGGGAGTTCGGGTTGTGAATTAACCGCAATCGTGTGGATTGCGAGGCCATGTGTGGCTTATTGTGTTGAATTGATTATGAAGTGCTTGAATGTGATGCATGTGCACCCCTCTTCCCTTCGATGTTCTCAACTTGCATTATGTGCATCCTGGTGGGTTTTTCAAAGAATGATTTCATGTTTTGAAATGATAGTAGCCATAGTTATTAGTGTATGATGGCCTATTTTAACTAAATGAATACAGTTTTGGAAGTGAACTCGCTCGAACGGGGGAATCCCTAAAGAGTTTTAGAAATGGAGTGAGTTACATATTAAATGATTTTACCAAACGACACAACAAAAATTATTAGCCGTTATGGCTGATACGCTTTCCTTGGCTAAGATAATGTGCTATGGTCCCTGTGGACACTATGTTAAGAATGATGACTACCTAGGGATTACGTCCTGGTACTAGAAAACCCTAGAAGACCCTGACGAGGGTAATTGTTCAATATGTTTATGTAGCCATCCCGGGAGCAAGAGCTTATGTGTGAGCGTTAGGTCTCACTATGGGGTTCGAGAATAGATCTCACCCACTCAGCACCCTGTAATGATCTTATGCCCGAAGTATTTTCGTACTAAGTTAAGAAAAGCAATTGGCCCTTGCCACTTTAAACGATTAAAAAGGAAAGGAGGTTCTTTTTATGGGCCCTAAGAGGCCATATGGAATGATGTATGAAAAGCTTATAAGGGTCGTTGTACGGCCAAAATGAAATGGAACTTCCTTTAAAGCTAAAGAAAATGTTTGCAACGAAAGAAAAGAAAGCTTTTAATGAATGACCAATAAGATGACCCTTAAGCATGTTTGAATGTGGATTTTACTATCAGGTGGCCTCATCCTTATCCATATCGAACATGTCTGACTTAAAGTGCATGAATTGAGAAAGAAAGTTATAGCATGTTAAAAGTTCCATGAATGAAGGCATCTCTCCTAAAAGAATGAACGTTGATATGTGAATAGCCTACGAGTGTGACATGTGGCTTAATATGATGATTAATAATACATAGATGCTTGATACGTGTTTATGTGTGCCTTATGTATATTATATGAATGAAATGCCAAGAAGTTATGTTATAAAAAGAAAGACCCCTATGCTTAACCCTCGATGCTTGCTTATGTGCTTAACTATTTGTTATTCAAGGAACTTAGTCTTTGAGGGGCCTAGAAATATGTTTGGGTGATTAAGATGAAGTTTTGTTTAGCAATCCTCCTTTAAAGGTTTTAAGGACACCTAATATGATAGTATAGTATGAATACGTGTTATGTGACTATTAAAGATATTACTGCCTGCAATGGTTTTGGTTTTAAAGGGGTTGGGGGACACTCACTGAGCGTGTGGTTGCTCATCCCACTACTTTTTCCCCCTTTTCCCCAGGTATTCTTTATAATAGGAAAAAGATTGAATCAGCTATGACAAGATGGAATCCGTTTATGCTTGCAAGGTGTAGTTTGTGTCCATTGAAGAGATCTTACGTGTTTAGTGAAGTCACGTTATGTATTCTCCGTTTGAAATATTTGTAAATAGGTATTCTAAGTTCATGTAATGCATATTGTTTATGAGTCGCTCTGTATGGCCTTATGAGCCAACCTTCTAGTCAATTAGATGTCTTTTGATTAAAGATAGTTATGATTTGGGATGTAAACCCCAATACTCCGATTGTGTGAACCGTTGAGTTGTATCTCCCATTTCTTCTTTATTCATGAATTAATCTGGTTGGTGTACTCCGAGCGAGTGGCTCGTTGAGTTATGAACTCCGGCGTGTGGCCGTTGAGTTTCTTTTAATGTTTTGCGCTTCCGTTGATTACAGGGATCTTTTTGTAAGGCTTTTAGCCTGGAAACGGTCAGTTTATTGGGGAAATTCTGCCCATTTCGTCCCAGAATTTAAGTAAGAACTTAGAAAAACGCAACGCTTCTGTCCCTAGGGGCTGGGGGTTTTACACTAGCACGATACCTTTCCACTTGGTCATTTTCATGCCATTTAATCTTATAAATCCACTTGTTACTAATGGCTTTCCATCCTTGTGGAAGTTGAACAAGTTCACATTTCTTGTTTTCATGTAAGGCGTACAATTCTTCCTGCATTGCTACCATCCATAAAGAAACATTTGGGCTACTTATAACCTCTTGAAAGGTTAGTGACTATCTCTCTTTTGTTAGAAGATAATATGCATCATGGCTTGCATAACATAAGCTAAGTGGATGCACTAATTGATGAACTTCTATATCATCAACTCTTTCTGGTTCTTGTCCCATTTGTTCAAGTTTTGCTTTGGAAGAACTATCCTTTCGGTGTTAACATTAATACGTATTGTAGTGGTCTCTTTAGATGTGTTACCATCTTTATTTTGCAGTTCACCTTCTATAAATATAACATCTCTAATGAGAGTTCCCTTACGGGCAGTGGGATCCCACATGTGACACCCATTAACACCATCACATAGCCTATGAATATGCATCTTCTAAATTTTGGATCCAGTTTTGTTCTTCTTGAAATTTTTTATATCACATATGCAGGACATCCAAAGAAATGAAAGGAAGAATAATTTTTCAGCTTACCATTGCACATCTCTATTGGAGTCTTTAAATTGATAGTCATCAATGATGATCAATTTATCACATAGCTGGTAGTTTTGACCGCTTTTACCGAGAAAGATTTAGTTACTTTTGACCTTCTTAACATAGCTCGTCCAACACATTCTTGAGAGGTTGTTGTTATAGAAGCCTTTTCAATACTCTTCTTATAACTCCAACAAATCCTTTTTAATATGTCCTATTTTGTCAGAAAAGTGATATTTGACGTATTTATTGCTTCATGACTTCAATCTCCCATGATTTTGACTCCTACTGAAGTTGCATTCCGTTGATCTTCCTCTTGTCATCAATAATGCCTCTATTTGTTGTGAAGAGAATGATCTATCTTCATCGCTTTAATGCATAGATTCCTCTTGTAGGACAATCACTACAACATCATTGAAGTTTAGAAAGTCTATAAGCACATTGTTTGTTAAATTGATCATGAGCTGATCATGCTAATCATGTAGATTTTAAAGTAGAAGCTCTGCAAACTCATTTTTTTTATATTATAACCCATTACTGCAAGTTGGGAAAATAGTGTTTTTAAATTGTTGATGTCATCCACTACAGAAGTGGATTCACTCATTTGAAGAGTATAAAGTTTAATTTTTAAGAATATCTTATTGTGGAGCAACTAACTCTCGTACAATCTGGTGAGTGCATCCTAAATTCCTGTTGCAGTTTTCTTCTCTACAACACTTGACAAGATTGAATCTGCTAATGCAAGATGCAGAATAGCAACAACATTATTATTTATCTCTTTCCATTTATCGTCATTTATCCTTTTAGGTCGGACCTCAATCGCTGCTATGCAATTATCTTTCCCTAAAATTGACTTCATTTTCAACTTCCATAGGGAGAAATTGCTCCCACTAACCTTCTCAAGCTTATATTTTGCGGCTGTAATACTGAATCAAATAAGTTAACCTCACTTTGATACCACTATTAGGTTCCCAAGATTACAAAAACTATATCTCACATTGTTAAAATAAAGCTTAGAAATAGGAATTGACAATGGTGACAATAAGAAGATTAACCTAAGAAAGAGATATTATAACTACTCTCTAAATGCAAGGAGAGTCAACCAGTATCAAAAAAAAATTAATAAGGTAAACAAGAACTTTCTCTCCTTCTTTTTAGATTTTTTTTCCCTATTTTTATTAAACACCAAAAAAATGGAGCTGTTTGTTCAAAACTCTTACCTAAAGATGGAAGGAAGATATTATCTAATTCATGAATCATATTCCTACTTTTTATCACTTCATCGCAATGTACCTTTAACATTTTAGTTCACTTTATTTACCAAAAATGACTTTACTATTCAACATATGTGTCCTATAATACTTGCCAATATGACATTGGAATTCTGTGCAAATTTGTGTTGTTGAACATCATGTAAGATAAAAAAGGACTGAGGAAAGACTATGGTACAAGGTTGTCCTAAAATTATATAAAATATGCGGATTGAAGGCCAACTATCCCATTTGTAGTTTCACTTAATTATAGTACCACATGTAGAGTACCCCATATACCAACAACATAATTAAATGAAACATATGTATTGCCAAAGAACTCTTGAAATCGATCTATCTGATAACAGGATTACATAGAGGTATTCATTAAAAGAGCATCTTGTATTGCCTCAAACCTATTACATCATGTATAAGGGTTTTATTATTCATATATTGTGTAAAATCATCTTATCACTTGAGGTAGTAGTTTAGGTGCACCTAGCACCTAACTTGGTAAATTTGTTCCCTCTTTTCTCTTTCTTTATTTTTTCTATTTTGTATAATTCTTCTTCTCTTTTTCAATTTGTCTCTTATTTTTGTGTATTTATATTGTGGGTTTGTTTTATGTACATATGTGTTTTCTTGTATGGTGGCTCCTTGGCTCCTAATGAGAACATTATGAGATTTGGGTGTGAGGGAGGAGGCGTCATGTTTCAGACTTTTGAAGAAGAAAAAAAGAGAAAATTTTTGAAAAGAAAAAAGTTTTTAACAGTTTTGGAGAGTTTGTACTATTTTGATTAGCTTTGATTCCTTGTATGTGTTGTATATAAGGTCCCTCCAATGTATTTTAGGATCCCCTTTACCATATCCCAATGCTCTTTGCCTGGGTTTTCCAAACATCTATTGATGACTCCCATTGCTTTAGCAATGTCTTATACAAATCATAGTATACATTAACCTTCCCACTGCTGATACATATGATACTCAAGATATTCCCATCCTTTTCGTTGCATTGCTAGGACTCATACTCGAGGGTAATTTGTAATTGATAGGAATTACAATCTCGCATGTTGAAGCATCACAAGATTTTTTTCCCGATAATTCTTCTAAGAAAGCCAAATATGCCTATCTTTTCGGTTTCGGTATATTTGTGTCGATAAAATCTTGTTTGGTGGTCCTAAATCCTTCTTATCAAATTCCCTAACTAACTATGCCTTCAATTCTTGGACTTGAGCTTTGTTGGCCTGTCATCCACACACAACAACAAAATGATAAAATCGTTATCATCAAACCTCTTGTAATATGCATGATGGTCTGAATTAAGTCTGTTTTATCCAAAGCTAACAATTAAGAAATCAAATCTCTTATACCAATAGCCCAATGCTTGCTTTGAACTTTATAGAAATTTGGTTAACCTGCAAACCAAGTTTTCTTTTTCTTATTCTTTAAACTCTTCTAGTTGAAGCATGTATATCTCTTTTTCAAGTTTTCCATGAAGAAAGGTTATCTTTACATCTAGTTGTTCTAGATGAAAATCATATGTAACACACATAGCTAACACCACTCAAATAGTGATGAGTCTAACAACTGAAAAAAATATCACAGTAAAGTCGATACCTTCTTTTGAACATATCCCTTTGTTACTAGTCTAGCTGTAACACCCCACATTTTCGTTTTCCGTTAAGCTAATTAAATGTCCTTTTTACATTCTAAAATTGTATTTTTAGTAACTGTATGAGTTAAATTATTGTTGATGTGCTTTTGGGAGCGATAATTTTATCAGAAAGGGGGTTTATTATTGCTATTATTGATTTTAAATCATATTTATGCCTTTAAATTCTAGTTTTTGTAGTTATTGATTTACGTTTTTTCTCAATCCTCGCATTAATTCTAAATTCCCAATAGTGTTTATGTTTTTGTAGTTAATGATTTATCATTATTTATTTTTTTCTTTATTAGAATTGATTACTTTAATATAAATGACTGTGATTAATAGTGAGAATTAATCTTATGATCCAAAAATTCTAATTTTTGACAATGTAGAAAAAATTCACGTCAGCACAACATTTCTTTTATATAATAATATAGATAGCAAAACCATTTATGACTTCTCAAATCCTATAAATAATGAAGTATGTAAATCTACAGCTATCACTATTTACAAACTAAATTTTGTTGTATAATCATTTTTATTTTTGATGGCCGGCCCTAGGAGCTATTGGCCACTAAGCCGCTAAGTGTCGAAAACCCTAAATCTACCCCAACCTATATAAAGGATTAGGGGTCGATTAAATACATAGAAAACACAGAGAGCTCTAAATCTTCTCCTATCGTCTCCCTCAGCCTCCCAACCATGTAGTGGGATTCGGTTTTAGGACGTGACGTTCAAGGGACTCTAGTAGCCGCCTTCTAGCAATATGTAAACTATAAGGGCTAATTTCGGTAAACTATTACGCATTATTGCTAGCCCTTTATTTTTCCGACAACTTTTAAAACTTGTTTGAACAAAAGCGTACATTAAATGCTTATTATTATTATTATTATTTTTTTTTTTTTAAGGACTAACAATAAATAATTGGACAACTTGAAATTTAGGGGAAAAAGCCAATGCTGATGTGACACTTGTCAATCTTATTAATTTTATATTATATTTATGATTTATTTATGGTTGTTGACAAAATTATGCAAGCGCTACAAGTCTTTGATTGATTATATTGTACACTTTCCTGTTTCCTTCTAAACAACTGTTCATCAGTTATCAACTAATAATTGAACTAAACAAAATCGAATGCATATTTGTGAAAACTAGCCTTGATTTGGAGTTGGTTTCATGCTTTTCTTTTGGGGGGTGGATTGCTAGAGATTATTGTCCATATATTCTATTTTTCGATATTATATGTCGATAATATTAGACAATCTAAATTTAGCTGATTTTTTTTTTCCTGTTATTTACCTGGGAAATCAGAAGCAATCCACAAAGGAAAAAAAAAAAACTTTATTTAGTCCCTAAGAAAGCTTGAATTCAGGCAATAAAAATGCATTACCATGAGTTCTCCTCTATACACCAAAATTCTCCAAAATCCCAACAGTATAAGTAATCCTTGCCTCAACATTTCCAAACCAAGCATTTCACTCTTCGAATTGGGAATTAAGGGTGTGAGAGGAACAAAAAGCGCATATTTTCCTTTAGCTTTTTGTTCCTTTCAACCCCTCCTCCCCCCCTCCCCCCCAAAAGAAAGCCAAAAAAATAAATAATCAAAAGTTTCCACAACAAAAGCTCGCTTGGTACCATGGCAAATATTTTGAGCGCAAAAATCATAATTATGTCAATTATTGGACTTCTTTTAGTTTCCTCGTCCTTTATTAGGGCTGAAGCTACGGATGAGAACGGAACCAATGATGAATACAAAGTCCGTAGGAAGAAGGCTATTGAATAGCTATATTGGCTATGGTGCTATTAAAGAAGGCAATAAGCACAGGCCACGCGACCAGATCTTACCCCCACCTGCTAATGAGTACACCCGACCGTGCTCCAAGCTTAATCGCTGCGATCGTTCATAACGGGTCATGGATCGATCAATGACAAGGAGTAGGAAAAAGTTTGATCATATGTGTACTACTCGATTTCCTTGTGTAATATGCTAGCTTTTGTTATTAAGTGGAGCTTAATTATATATGAAGTGCTTACTATTTAAAGAATGAAGACATTCTTTGAGAAAAACGTGTTCCTACTTAGCTTGTCCGATCCGCATTTGTTTTTGTGTCATTTTGTTGGAATGTAAGCTCATAGAAATCTTCTTGTTCAAAAGTTTAAGTAATTAGGACAGAAAAGTCGATGCTAGATGGAATTACAATACTAATGAACATTTGGTTGACCTCCCACCTAAGACAGGAAATCTGCACTTGGGATTGAGGTTGGGTCTTAGTGTCTCGATCTCCTTATGTATCATGTTTCAGCTTTAAAGATATAATTGAAACATGTGAACATAAAATGATTAATGGATGATAAAAAAAGAAAACATTAATGAAAAACTGTGTAGCTATGTATATAACTCATTTATTTGTATTTTTTTGCCACAAAAAATCAATTTATTCAAAAGCTGTTAAGTTATTACAAGGGAAAGATACCTATCAACATCAGGATGGCATTATTTCATAAGTAGTATGGCATAGTAGTCATGGTTAGAGACTAGAGATTGGTTAAATGAATAACATGTGGGTGGCCTCCAATGTGAGAGAATAGTCCAAAAGTTAGGGTTTGTATTGCCATGTAAAAAATGATTCATTGAACTCAACATGACAACCTAGTAGTCACTAATAACTTCCTACTCTGACATAGATTGTCCACTCTACTATTAGATTAGCTTCACCAGTTTACTGTTGGCCTCAATTTTTCTTTCTTTTTTTAAAAAAAAAATCAGATTAGATATCGAGGATTTCTTTGATGAGCAATTATCGATTCTTTTTCTTAAATTGGAACAAACATTTTTTTGGTCTCTAATCCTCTACTTCATTGGAGTCAGGCTACTATTTGCTTAATAAGGAGTATAACTATTTGATCATAATTTTTCTCTATTTAAAACACTCGAATTCAAGATTTTACTTAAGAAAAACAAGTACCAAATCATTTGAAGCAGTCTATATCGACACTGTCAAATGTTGTCCCCACTAGTCCAGTACTTGTAACTATTTATATTTATTTTTCTGAATCCATAGATGTGTTAGATCTACAACCAAAAAAAAAAAAAAAAGATTCACTAAAATGAATCAATTAGTTCCAAATTTCAAAATTTGAGCTTCTTCTCCATTGGCGCATTTGGAAGGGAGTTGTTATCACTTCATTTCCTTCACTTAAGCCCAACCCCCATCCTCCGCCTCCCGGAACCCCCAAAAAAAAAAAGAAAAGAAAAGAAAGTGGAGATTATGACATTTCTGATATGTGGTCCCAAAATACATTTCCTTCATGCAATCGTTATATCATGTAATCGGTTGTATAGAAGCAGTTGTACAATTGGATTTCGATTTGCTAAAATAATATATAACTCACTAAAATATGGTAATGCATGCCAAGTTTTGCTCACTAGAAATACTGTATAGCTCACTAAAATATTTTAGTGAGCTGAGACCCATTTTTTAGTGAGCTAATAGATATTTTTAGCGAGCAGACATCCCCAAATCAATACATTTTATATGCCCAAGTTTCGCTCAGTAAAAACACTATATAGCTTATTAAAATGTGCTATTGTACCCAAAAAAAAAATGATATTATGCATGCATCTGAAGCTCACTAAATTATATTTTAGTTATGTATATTATTCTTTTTTAATGAGCTATGATATTTATTTATTGAGTTGTAATAGTTCTTCAGTGAGTTATCAAATATATTTAGTGATCAATATGATTTAGTGTTTAGCATTAATTATTCATAATAAAAAAAGTGAGCAAGCATATAATACATAATTTTATTGAGCAAATACACATTCTTGTTCATATTTTGACGTACAATTACTATATGGCTAGTGAGCAATACTTTATATTCATATTTTAATATGTTATGACATGTCCTTTGATTAACTCAAATATAAGATTCTTTCTATGCACAAGAATGACATACCTAAAATGTTTCAAGCACTTATACTCTTACTATTTCTTTTAATGAGCTAAGATATTTATTTAGTGAGCTATGATATATATTTAGTGAGTTATAAAATTTATTTAGTAATTCATATGATTCATTGAGCAATACTAACTATTCCTAATCCAAATGAGTGAGTACACAATTTAATACACAATTATACATTCTTGTTTATATTTTGAGGCATGACATTGCCTTAGAGAAGCTGCATTATAGCTTTTGCTGAGTTATAGTATACATTTGATCAGAAATACTTTGTTTTTGTTGAAGAATAGTTTATAATATATATGTGTTTTATATTATGTAGACTACTTGTATTACTTGGTTAGCAAGCTAGGGTCAGAGTTAGCCATGAGTTAGACATGAGGGTGCTTTCTTCTATGTATAAAAGCCATGCAACTCCACGGTGAATAGCAAAACATTCTACACACATAATTCGTTGTTCCTCTCTTCAATTTTCTCACTCTAAAATTCTTCATGGTATCAGAGCGTTTCGGTCTAGCCTAAAAAAAAAAACACATATATATTACAAACTATTCTTCAATAGTTTTTGTGTGTGTGTGTGTGTAAGAAGAGAGAGAGAGGGGGGGGCGAGGCCAGCTCAAGTGGATTCAAACTCATGACCTATGGGAAGCCAACTAAGGACCCAACTGCTAGAGCAACTTAACTCTCACATATGAAAGCTCGATGCATATGAAAATAAGTATAGTAAAGACCGTATTAAAAGGATAAATCGAAACTTACTCAATTTGATTTGTGACATTACACTTGTAATACTCTACCAGTATCCTTTTGTTTTTATTTCATGTGATATATTGTACTAGCTCATAAAGGACAACTTAAATTTTTTGGTGGAGTGATTCAATTTTTTGTTTTTGCCTAACAAAGTTAACAAGTCACTGATTGTCCTCATCCTTGACCTTGACCCAAAAGCAAACATCCCCCCCCCCAAATTTAACACACCGTTTGGATATAAGAGGCGGAGGTGAAAGGAAGTTAATGAAGGGGAGGCAAAAGGAGGGGAGAGGAAACAAAGGAGAGGGCTATAACTTCACCTTTTTTGAATTTAAAGTTGAGAGAATATAAGTTAATTAATATTATAGTGTTTGGATTTAAAAAAAAAAAAGAGGGAATGAGAGGGGCAGGGAATGATGTTTTATTATTATTGTTGTGAACACTTCCCTTCCCCTTGCCTCTCTTCCTCTTCAATTTGTAGGGGAGTAAAAATTGAATTAATGGGGGTAATAAGGGTGGAAGGTGCCCCCTATCTTCCCCTATCTTGTTTTCCTCAAATAAGGAGAAGAGGGGTTAGTTAACCTCATTTTTCTTACCTTTCCCTCCTCTAACCCCTCTCCAAACATATTATAAGTATGACTATTGGGACAAGGCCAATAAATTCAATTGTCCCTCCTTTGTATGGACTTGACCAATGCTTGAAGAACCGAGACCTTGAGAGTCTTAACTTATGGCTTGCTTGTATAAGTCAAGTGCTAGCTCATATATGTTATATGACAGAAGCTTTTAAGGCAAAATGATCACAAAATTAAATGATGTAACATCTAATGGAATCAAAGTAACAATTCTATCTCCATACATGCCCACTACAGTCCATCATCATCCACGTACTCTACCTTCATAATTCCGAAGATTACAAAAATTGTATTTCACACTGTTAAAATAAAGATGGGAAAAAAGAAATTGACAATGGTAAGAATAAGAGGATTAATCTAAAAAGGAGATTATAATTACTCTCTAAATTATGAGAGTCAACCAGCATTAAGAAAACTAATAGGAGAAACAATAATTTTCTCCTTACAATCCTATGCTTCTTTCTCTCTTCTTTTTTAGATGATTTTTTTCCTTTTTTCATTAAACACTGAAAAGTGGGACTATTTATTTTAAACTTTTACCTAAAGATAGGAGGAAGCAATTATCTAATTCATGACTATTATTCCTACTTTGTATCACTTCCTCTCAATATACTTTTAACATTTTATTTTATTTTATTTTATTTGCCAAAAAATGACTTCACTAATTTAACAACCTCCCACCTAAAGTTGCTTTTTGGCAAGTTCCATGGCGCTTACATATCAATAAGCCATAGGAGGATCTGTATCTTATGAACATGTTAGTATTAAATGGCTTAGTTATAATATATGCTAGATTATCTTTGGTGTGAATCTTTTGCATATAGGTAGTCCCTTCCTCTACTACTTGTCGAACAAACAAAATGATATTAAACATCTACGTGCTTTATCCTGGAGTGAAAACTTGGGTTTTTTTGTAATATACAATGCACTTTGGTTGTCACAATACAACATGAATCTTTTCTTGTATGTGCCTATGTTCTTCCATTAATCTTGTAATCCAAATTGCTTCCTTGCATGCTTGGATAGCTGGCATGCATTTAGCTTTTGTAGAAGATAACACTACTATAGTTTGTAACTTTGATACCCAGCTTACCACTCTATCCGTATGCATAAACATGTAGCCTGTAGTAGATTTTCTTTTATCAAGGTCACCTGCATAATATGAGTCAACATATCTTTTGATTATGAGCTCTGATCCTCCAAAACCTAATGTTGTATATAAGGTCCCTCCAATGTATTTTAGGATCCCCTTTACCATATCCCAATGCTCTTTACCAGGGTTTTCCAAATATCTATTAATGACTCCCATTGCTTCAGCAATGTCTTATACAAATCATAGTACACATTAACCTTCCCACTGCTGATACATATGGTACTCAAGACATTTCCATCCTTTTCGTTGCATTGCTATGACTCATACTCGAGGATAATTTATAATTTATAATTGATAGAAAGTGGGGTTGATATTGGATTACAATCTCGCATGTTGAAGCATCACAAGATTTTTTTCCCGATAATTCTTCTAAGAAAGCCAAATATGCCTATCTTTTCGGTTTCGGTGTATTTGCATTGATAAAATCTTGTTTGATGGTCTTAAATCCTTCTTATCAAATTCCCTAACTAACTATGCCTTCAATTCTTGGACTTGAGCTTTGTTGGGGCTTATAACCAACATGTCATCCACATACAACAACAAAATGATAAAATCATTATCATCAAACCTCTTGTGATATGCATGATGGTCTGAATTAAGTCTGTTTTATCCAAAGCTAACAACTAAAAAATCAAAGCTCTTATACCAACAGCCCAACGCTTGCTTTGAACTTTATAGAAATTTGGTTAACCTGCAAACCAAGTTTTCTTTTTCTTATTCTTTAAACTTTTCTAGTTGAAGCATGTACATCTCTTTTTCAAGTTTTCCATGAAGAAAAGTTATCTTTACATCTAGTTGTTCTAGATGAAAGTCATATGTAACACATATAGCTAACACTACTCAAATAGTGATGAGTCTAACAACTGAAGAAAATATCTCAGTGAAGTCGATAGCTTCTTTTGAACATATACCTTTGTTACCAGTCTAGCACGATACCTTTCCATTTGGTCATTGTCATGCCATTTGATCTTGTAAATCCACTTGTTACCAATGGCTTTCCATCCTTGTGGAAGTCGAACAAGATCACATTTCTTGTTTTCATGTAAGGCGTCCAATTCTTCCTGCATTGTTACCATCCATAAAGAAACATTTGGGCTACTTATAACCTCTTGAAAGGTTAGTGACTATCTCTCTTTTGTTAGAAGATAATATGCATCATGGCTTGCCATAACATAAGCCAAGCGGATGCACTAATTGATGAACTTCTATATCATCAACTCTTTCTGGTTCTTGTTCCATTTGTTCAAGTTTTGCTTTGGAAGAACTATCCTTTCGGTGTTAACATTAATATGTATTGTAGTGGTCTCTTTAGATGTGTTACCATCTTCATTTTGCAGTTCACCTTCTATAAATATAACATCTCTAATGACAGTTCCCTTGCGGGCAGTGGGATCCCACATGTGACACCCCTTAACACCATCACATAGCCTATGAATATGCATCTTCTAAATTTTGGATCCAGTTTTGTTCTTCTTGGAATTTTTATATCACATATGCAGGACATCCAATGAAATGAAAGGAAGAATAATTTTTCGACTTACTATTGCACATCTCTACTGGAGTCTTTAAATTGATAGTCGTCAATGGTGATCAATTTATCACATTGCTGGTAGTTTTGACCGCTTTTACCGAGAAATATTTAGTTACTTTTGACCTTCTTAACATAGCTCGTCCAACACATCCTTGAGAGGTTGTTGCTATAAAAGCCTTTTCAACACTCTTCTTATAACTCCAACAAATCTTTTTAATATGTCCTATTTTGTCAGAAAAGTGATATTTGACATATTTGTTGCTTCATGACTTCAATCTCCCATGATTTTGACTCCTACTGAAGTTGCATTGGGTTGATCTTCCTCTCATCATCAATAACGCCACATTATTGCTGGTCGTTTATTTTTCCTACAACTTTTAAGACTTGTTTGAACAAAAGCGTATATTATTATTATTATTATTATTATTATTATTATTATTATTATTATTATTATTATTATTATTATTATTATTATTATTATGATTGTTATTTTATTTTAGGACTGACAATAAATAATTGGACAACTTGAAATTTAGGTGGGACACTTGCTAATCTTATTAATTTTATATTATATTTATGATTTATTTATGGTTGTTGACAAAATTATGCAAGCGCTACAAGTCTTTGATTGATTATATTGTACACTTTCCTTTTTCCTTCTAAACAACTGTTTATCAGTTATCAGCTAACAATTGAACTAAACAAAATCAAATGCATATTAGTGAAAACTAGCCTTGATTTGGAGTTGGTTTCATGCTTTTCTTTGGGGGGGGATTGCTAGAGATTATTGTCTATATATTCTATTTTTCGATATTATGTGTCGATAATATTAGATAATCTAAATTTAGCTGATTGTCTTTTTTTTTCCTGTTATTTACCCGGGAAATCAGAAGCAATCCACAATTGAAAAAAAAAAAAACTTTATTTAGTCCCTAAGAAAGCTTGAGTTCAGGCAATAAAAATGCATTACCATGAGTTCTCCTCTATACACCAAAATTCTCCAAAATCCCAACAGTATAAGTAATCCTTGCCTCAACATTTCCAAACCAAGCATTTCACTCTTCGAATTGGGAATTAAGGGTGTGAGAGGAACAAAAAGCGCATATTTTCCTTTAGCTTTTTGTTCCTTTCAACCCCTCCTCCCCCCCTCCCCCCCAAAAGAAAGCCAAAAAAATAAATAATCAAAAGTTTCCACAACAAAAGCTCGCTTGGTACCATGGCAAATATTTTGAGCGCAAAAATCATAATTATGTCAATTATTGGACTTCTTTTAGTTTCCTCGTCCTTTATTAGGGCTGAAGCTACGGATGAGAACGGAACCAACGATGAATACAAAGTCATAGGAAGAAGGTTATTGAATAGCTACATTGGCTATGGTGCTATTAAAGAAGGCAATAAGCACAGGCCACGCGACCAGATCTTACCCCCACCTGCTAATGAGTACACCCGACCGTGCTCCAAGCTTAATCGATGCGATCGTTCATAATGGGTTATGGATCGATCAATGACAAGGAGTAGGAAAAAGTTTGATCATATGTGTACTACTCGATCTCCTTGTGTAATATGCTAGCTTTTGTTATTAAGTGGAGCTTAATTATATATGAAGTGCTTACTATTTAAAGAATGAAGACATTCTTTGAGAAAAACGCGTTCCTATTAGCTTGTCCGATCCGCGTTTGTTTTTGTGTCATTTTGTTGGAATGTGAGCTCATAGAAATCTTCTTGTTCAAAAATTTAAGTAATTAGGACAGGAAAGTCGATGCTAGATGGAATTAAATACTAATGAACATTTGGTTGACCTCCCACCTAAGACAGAAATTCTACACTTGGGATTGGGGTTTGGGTCTTAGTGTCTCGATATCCTTATGGATCATGCTTCAGCTTTAAAGATATAATTGAAACATGTGAACATAAAATGATTAATGGATGATAAAAAAAGAGAACATTAATGAAAAACTGTGTAGCCATGTATATAGCTCATTTATTTTGTATTTTTTCCAATAAAAAATCAATTTATTCAAAAGCTGTTAAGTTATTACAAGGGCAAGATACCCATCAACATCAGGATGGCATTATTTCATAAGTAGTATGGCATAGTAGTCATCGTTAGAGACTAGAGATTGGTTAAATGAATAACATGTGGGTGGCCTCCTGCGTGAGAGAATAGTCCCAAAGTTAGGGCTTGTATTGCCATGTAAAAAATGATTCATTGAACTCAACATGACAACCTAGTAGTCACTAATAACTTCCTACTCTGACATAGATTGTCCACTCTACTATTAGATTAGCTTCACCAGTTTACTGTTGGCCTCAATTTTTCTTTCTTTTTTTTAAAAAAAAAATCAGATTAGATATCGAGGATTTCTTTGATGAGCAATTATCGATTCTTTTTCTTAAATTGGAACAAACATTTTTTTGGTCTCTAATCCTCTACTTCATTGGAGTCAGGCTACTATTTGCTTAATAAGGAGTATAACTATTTGATCATAATTTTTCTCTATTTAAAACACTCGAATTCAAGATTTTACTTAAGAAAAACAAGTACCAAATCATTTGAAGCAGTCTATATCGACACTGTCAAATGTTGTCCCCACTAGTCCAGTACTTGTAACTATTTATATTTATTTTTCTGAATCCATAGATGTGTTAGATCTACAACCAAAAAAAAAAAAAAAAGATTCACTAAAATGAATCAATTAGTTCCAAATTTCAGAATTTGAGCTTCTTTTCCATTGGCGCATTTGGAAGGGAGTTGTTATCACTTCATTTCCTTCACTTAAGCCCAACCCCCATCCTCCGCCTCCCGGAACCCCAAAAAAAAAAAAAAGAAAAGAAAGTGGAGATTATGACATTTCTGATATGTGGGCTAAAAATACATTTCCTTCGTGCAATCGTTATATCATGTAATCGGTTGTATAGAAGCAGTTGTACAATTGGATTTCGATTTGCTAAAATAATATATAACTCACTAAAATATGGTAATGCATGCCAAGTTTTGCTCACTAGAAATACTGTATAGCTCACTAAAATATTTTAGTGAGCTGAGACCCATTTTTTAGTGAGCTAATAGATATTTTTAGCGAGCAGACATCCCCAAATCAATACATTTTATATGCCCAAGTTTCGCTCAGTAAAAACACTATATAGCTTATTAAAATGTGCTATTGTACCCAAAAAAAAAATGATATTATGCATGCATCTGAAGCTCACTAAATTATATTTTAGTTATGTATATTATTCTGTTTTCATGAGCTATGATATTTATTTATTGAGTTGTAATAGTTCTTTAGCGAGTTATCAAATATATTTAGTGATCAATATGATTTAATGTTTAGCATTAATTATTCATAATAAAAAAAAGTGAGCAAACATATAATGCATAATTTTATTGAGCAAATACACATTCTTGTTCATATTTTGACGTACAATTTTTTTAATGAGCTGCATTATGACTTTTGGTAAGCTATAGTATATGGCTAGCGAGCAATACTTTATACTTATATTTTAATATGTTATGATATGTCCTTTGATTAACTCAAATATAAGATTCTTTCTATGCACAAGAATGACATACCTAAAACGTTTCAAGCACTTATACTCTTACTATTTCTTTTAATGAGCTAAGATATTTATTTAGTGAGCTATGATATATATTTAGTAAGTTATAAAATTTATTTAGTAATTCATATGATTCATTGAGCAATACTAACTATTCCAAATCCAAATAGTGAGTATACAATTTAATATACAATTACACATTCTTGTTTATATTTTGAGGCATGACATTGTCTTAGAGGAGCTGCATTATAGCTTTTGCTGAGTTACAGTATACATTTGGTCAGAAATACTTTGTTTTTGTTGAAGAATAGTTTGTAATATATATGTGTTTTATATTATGTAGACTCCTTGTATTACTTGGTTAGCAAGCTAGGGTCAAAGTTAGCCATGAGTTAGACATGAGGGTGCTTTCTTCCATATATAAAAGCCATGCAACTCCACGGTGAATAGCAGAACATTCAGCACACATAATTCGTTGTTCCTCTCTTCAATTTTCTCACTCTAAAATTCTTCATGGTATCAGAGCGTTTCGGTCTAACCTAAAAAAAAAAAAAACACATATATATTACAAACTATTCTTCAACAGTTTTTTTTTGTGTGTGTGTGTAAGGAGAGAGAGAGAGAGGGAGGTGAGGCCAGCTCAAGTGGATTCAAACTCATGACCTATGGGAAGCCAACTAAGGACCCAACTGCTAGAGCAACTTAACTCTCACATATGAAAGCTCGATGCATATGAAAATAAATATAGTAAAGACCGTATTAAAAGGATAAATTGAAACTTACTCAATTTGATTTGTGACATTACACTTGTAATACTCTACCAGCATCCTTTTGTTTTTATTTCATGTGATATATTGTACTAGTTCATAAAGGACAACTTAAATTTTTTGGTGAAGTGATTCAATTTTTTGTTTTTGCCTAACAAAGTTAACAAGTCACCGATTGTCCTCATCCTTGACCTTAACCCAAAGGCAGACATCCCCCCCCCTCAATTTAACACACCGTTTGGATATAAGAGGCAGAGGTGAAAGGAAGTTAACGAAGGGGAGGCAAAAGGAGGGGAGAGGAAACCAAGGAGAGGGCCATAACTTCACCTTTTTTGAATTTAAAGTTGAGAGAATATAAGTTAATTAATATTATTATGTTTGGATTAAAAAAAAAAAAAAAGAGGGAATGAGTGGGGCAGGGAATGATGTTTTATTATTATTGTTGTGACCACTTCCCTTCCCCTCGCCTCTCTTCCTCTTCAATTTGTAGGGGAATAAAAATTGAATTAATGGGGGTAATAAGGGTGGAAGGTTCCCCATGTCTTCCCCTATCTTGTTTTCCTCAAATAAGGAGAAGAAGGGTTAGTTAACCTCATTTTTCTTACCTTTCCCTCCTCTAACCCCTCTCCAAACATGTTATAAGTATGACTATTGGGGCAAGGCCCATAAATTCAATTGTCCCTCCTTTGTATGGACTTGACCAATGCTTGAAGAACCGAGACTTTGAGAGTCTTAACTTATGGCTTGCTTGTATAAGTCAAGTGCTAGCTCATATATGTTATATGACAGAAGCTTTTCAGGCAAAATGATCACAAAATTAAATGATGTAACATCTAATGGAATCAAAGTAACAATTCTATCTCCATACATGCCCTCTACAGTCCATCATCATCCACGTACTCTACCTTCATGATTGCGAAGATTACAAAAATTGTATTCCACACTGTTAAAATAAAGATGGGAAAAAAGAAATTGACAATGGTATGAATAAGAGGATTAATCTAAAAAAGAGATTATAATTACTCTCTAAATTATGAGAGTCAACCAGCATTAAGAAAACTAATAGGAGAAACAATAATTTTCTCTTTACAATCTTATGCTTCTTTCTCTCTTCTTTTTTAGATGATTTTTTTTCCTTTTTTCATTAAACACTGAAATGTGGGACTATTTATTTTAAACTTTTACCTAAAGATAGAAGGAAGCAATTATCTAATTCATGACTATTATTCCTACTTTGTATCACTTCCTCTCAATGTACTTTTAACATTTTATTTTATTTTATTTGCCAAAAAATGACTTCACTAATTTAACAACCTCCCACTTAAAGTTGCTTTTTGGCAAGTTCCATGGCGCTTACATATCAATAAGCCATAGGAGGATCTGTACCTTATGAACATGTTAGCGTTAAATGGCTTAGTTATAATATATGCTAGATTATCTTTGCTGTGAATCTTTTGCATATAGGTAGTCCCTTCCTCTACTACTTGTCCAACAAACAAAATGATATTAAACATCTACGTGCTTTATTCTGGAGTGAAAACTTGGGTTTTTTTGTAATATACAATGCACTTTGGTTGTCACAATACAACATGAATCTTTTCTTGTATGTGCCTATGTTCTTCCATTAATCTTGTAATCCAAATTGCTTCCTTGCATGCTTGGATAGCTGGCATGCATTTAGCTTTTGTAGAAGATAACACTAGTATAGTTTGTAACTTTGATACCCAGCTTACCACTCTATCCGTATGCATAAACATGTAGCCTGTAGTAGATTTTCTTTTATCAAGGTCACCTGCAAAATATGAGTCAACATATCTTTTGATTATGAGCTCTTATCCTCCAAAACCTAATGTTGTATATAAGGTCCCTCCAATGTATTTTAGGATCCCCTTTACCATATCCCAATGCTCTTTACCAGGGTTTTCCAAATATCTATTAATGACTTCCATTGCTTCAGCAATGTCTTATACAAATCATAGTACACATTAACCTTCCCACTACTGATACATATGGTACTCAAGACATTTCCATCCTTTTCGTTGCATTGCTATGACTCATACTCGAGGATAATTTATAATTTATGATTGATAGGAAGTGGGGTTGATATTGGATTACAATCTCGCATGTTGAAGCATCACAAGATTTTTTTCCCGATAATTCTTCTAAGAAAGCCAAATATGCCTATCTTTTCGGTTTCGGTGTATTTGCATTCGATAAAATCTTGTTTGATGGTCCTAAATCCTTCTTATCAAATTCCCTAACTAACTATGCCTTCAATTCTTGGACTTGAGCTTTGTTGGCGCTTATAACCAACATGTCATCCACATACAACAACAAAATGATAAAATCATTATCATCAAACCTCTTGTAATATGCATGATGGTCTGAATTAAGTCTGTTTTATCCAAAGCTAACAACTAAGAAATCAAATCTCTTATACCAACAGCCCAACGCTTGCTTTAAACTTTATAGAAATTTGGTTGACCTGCAAACCAAGTTTTCTTTTTCTTATTCTTTAAACTATTCTAGTTGAAGCATGTATATCTCTTTTTCAAGTTTTCCATGAAGAAAAGTTATCTTTACATCTAGTTGTTCTAGATGAAAATCATATGTAACACACATAGCTAACACCACTCAAATAGTGATGAGTCTAACAACTGAAGAAAATATCTCAGTGAAGTCGATACCTTCTTTTGAACATATACCTTTGTTACCAGTCTAGCATGATACCTTTCCACTTGGTCATTGTCATGCCATTTGATCTTATAAATCCACTTGTTACCAATGGCTTTCCATCCTTGTGGAAGTTGAACAAGATCACATTTCTTGTTTTCATGTAAGGCGTCCAATTCTTCCTGCATTGCTGCCATCCATAAAGAAACATTTGGGCTACTTATAACCTCTTGAAAGGTTAGTGACTATCTCTCTTTTGTTAGAAGATAATATGCATCATGGCTTGCCATAACATAATCTAAGGGGATGCACTAATTGATGAACTTCTATATCATCAACTCTTTCTGGTTCTTGTTCTATTTGTTCAAATTTTGCTTTGGAAGAACTATCCTTTCGGTGTTAACATTAATACGTATTGTAGTGGTCTCTTTAGATGTGTTACCATGTTTATTTCGCAGTTCACCTTCTATAAATATAACATCTCTAATGACAGTTCCCTTGCGGGTAGTGGGATCCCACATGTGACACCCCTTAACACCATCACATAGCCTATGAATATGCATCTTCTAAATTTTGGATCCAATTTTGTCCTTCTTGGAATTTTTATATCACATATGCAGGACATCCAAAGAAATGAAAGGAAGAATAATTTTTCGGCTTACTATTGCACATCTCTATTGGAGTCTTTAAATTGATAGTCGTCAATGGTGATCAATTTATCACATAGCTGGTAGTTTTGACCGCTTTTACCGAGAAAGATTTAGTTACTTTTGACCTTCTTAACATAGCTTGTCCAACACATTCTTGAGAGGTTGTTGCTATAAAAGCCTTTTCAATACTCTTCTTATGACTCCGACAAATCCTTTTTAATATGTCCTATTTTGTCAGAAAAGTGATATTTGACATATTTATTGCTTCATGATGTCAATCTCCCATGATTTTGACTCCTACTGAGGTTGCATTGGGTTGATCTTCCTCTCATCATCAATAATGCCACGTTATTGCTGGTCGTTTATTTTTCCTACAACTTTTAAGACTTGTTTGAACAAAAGCGTACATTAAATGCTTATTATTATTATTGTCATTATTATTATTATTATTATTATTATTATTATTATTATTATTATTATTATTATTATTATTTTATTTTAGGACTGACAATAAATAATTGGACAACTTGAAATTTAGGGGAAAAAGCCAATGCTGATGTGACACTTGCCAATCTTATTAATTTTATATTATATTTATGATTTATTTATGGTTGTTGACAAAATTATGCAAGCGCTACAAGTCTTTGATTGATTATATTGTACACTTTCCTTTTTCCTTCTAAACAACTGTTTATCAGTTATCAGCTAACAATTGAACTAAACAAAATCAAATGGATATTTGTGAAAACTAGCCTTGATTTGGAGTTGGTTTCACGCTTTTCTTTAGGGGGGGATTGCTAGAGATTATTGTCCATATATCCTATTTTTCGATATTATATGTCGATAATATTAGATAATCTAAATTTAGCTGAATGTTTTTTTTTTCCCTGTTATTTACCCGGGAAATCATAAGCAATCCACAATTGAAAAAAAAAAACTTTATTTAGTCCCTGAGAAAGCTTAAATTCAGGCAATAAAAATGCATTACCATGAGTTCTCCTCTATACACCAAAATTCTCCAAAATCCCAACAGTATAAGTAATCCTTGCCTCAACATTTCCAAACCAAGCATTTCACTCTTCGAATTGGGAATTAAGGGTGTGAGAGGAACAAAAAGCGCATATTTTCCTTTAGCTTTTTGTTCCTTTCAACCCCTCCTCCCCCCCTCCCCCCCAAAAGAAAGCCAAAAAAATAAATAATCAAAAGTTTCCACAACAAAAGCTCGCTTGGTACCATGGCAAATATTTTGAGCGCAAAAATCATAATTATGTCAATTATTGGACTTCTTTTAGTTTCCTCGTCCTTTATTAGGGCTGAAGCTACGGATGAGAACGGAACCAACGATGAATACAAAGTCATAGGAAGAAGGCTATTGAATAGCTATATTGGCTATGGTGCTATTAAAGAAGGCAATAAGCACAGGCCACGCGACCAGATCTTACCCCCACCTGCTAATGAGTACACCCGACCGTGCTCTAAGCTTAATCGCTGCGATCGTTCATAATGGGTCATGGATCGATCAATGACAAGGAGTAGGAAAAAGTTTGATCATATGTGTACTACTCGATCTCCTTGTGTAATATGCTAGCTTTTGTTATTAAGTGGAGCTTAATTATATATGAAGTGCTTACTATTTAAAGAATGAAGACATTCTTTGAGAAAAACGCGTTCCTATTAGCTTGTCCGATCCGCGTTTGTTTTTGTGTCATTTTGCTGGAATGTGAGCTCATAGAAATCTTCTTGTTCAAAAATTTAAGTAATTAGGATAGGAAAGTCGATGCTAGATGGAATTACAATACTAATGAACATTTTGTTGACCTCCCACCTAAGACAGAAATTCTACACTTGGGATTGGGGTTTGGGTCTTAGTGTCTCGATATCCTTATGGATCATGCTTCAGCTTTAAAGATATAATTGAAACATGTGAACATAAAATGATTAATGGATGATAAAAAAACGAGAACATTAATGAAAAACTGTGTAGCCATGTATATAGCTCATTTATTTTGTATTTTTTTGCCACAAAAAATCAATTTATTCAAAAGCTGTTAAGTTATTACAAGGAAAAGATACCTATCAACATCAGGATGGCATTATTTCACAAGTAGTATGGGATAGTAGTCATGGTTAGAGACTAGAGATTGGTTAAATGAATAACATGTGGGTGGCCTCCTACGCGAGAGAATAGTCCAAAAGTTAGGGTTTGTATTGCCATGTAAAAAATGATTCATTGAACTCAACATGACAACCTAGTAGTCACTAATAACTTCCTACTCTGACATAGATTCTCCACTCTACTATTAGATTAGCTTCACCAGTTTACTGTTGGCCTCAATTTTTCTTTCTTTTTTTTTAAAAAAAATCCGAATAGATATCGAGGATTTCTTTGATGAGCAATTATCGATTCTTTTTTTAAAATTGGAACAAACATTTTTTTGGTCTGTAATCCTCTACTACATTGGATCAGGCTACTATTTGCTTAATAAGGAGTATAACTATTTGATCATAATTTTTCTGTATTTAAAACACTCGAATTCAAGATTTTACTTAAGAAAAACAAGTACTAAATCATTTGAAGCAGTCTATATCGACACTATCAAATGTTGTCCCCACTAGTCCAGTACTTGTAACTATTTATATTTATTTTTCTGAATCCATAGATGTGTTAGATCTATAACCAAAAAAAAAAAAAGATTCACTAAAATGAATCAATTAGTTCCAAATTTCAAAATTTGAGCTTCTTCTCCGTTGGTGCATTTGGAAGGGAGTTGTTATCACTTCATTTCCTTCACTTAAGCCCAACCCCCATCCTCCGCCTCCCGGAACCCCCAAAAAAAAAAAGAAAAGAAAAGAAAGTGGAGATTATGACATTTCTGATATGTGGTCCCAAAATACATTTCCTTCATGCAATCGTTATATCATGTAATCGGTTGTATAGAAGCAGTTGTACAATTGGATTTCGATTTGCTAAAATAATATGTAACTCACTAAAATATGGTAATGCATGCCAAGTTTTGCTCACTAGAAATACTGTATAGCTCACTAAAATATTTTAGTGAGCTGAGACCCATTTTTTAGTGAGCTAATAGATACTTTTAGTGAGCAGACATACCCAAATCAATATATTTTATATGCCCAAGTTTCGCTCAGTAAAAATACTATATAGCTTATTAAAATGTGCTATTATACAAAAAAAAAAAAAATGATATTATGCATGCATCTGAAGCTCACTAAATTATATTTTAGTTATGTATATTATTCTTTTTTCATGAGCATGATATTTATTTATTGAGTTGTAATAGTTCTTTAGTGAGTTATCAAATATATTTAGTGATCAATATGATTTAGTGTTTAGCATTAATTATTCATAATAAAAAAAGTGAGCAAACATATAATACATAATTTTATTGAGCAAATACACATTCTTGTTCATATTTTGACGTACAATTTTTTTAATGAGCTGCATTGTGACTTTTGGTAAGCTATAGTATATGGCTAGTGAGCAATACTATATATTTATATTTTAATATGTTATGATATGTCCTTTGACTAACTCAAATATAAGATTCTTTCTATGCACAAGAATGACATACCTAAAACGTTTCAAGCACTTATACTCTTACTATTTCTTTTAATGAGCTAAGATATTTATTTAGTGAGCTATGATATATATTTAGTAAGTTATAAAATTTATTTAGTAATTCATATGATTCATTGAGCAATACTAACTATTCCTAATCCAAATAAGTGAGTACACAATATAATACACAATTATACATTCTTGTTTATATTTTGAGGCATGACATTGTCTTAGAGGAGCTGCATTATAGCTTTTGCTGAGTTATAGTATACATTTGGTCAGAAATAATTTGTTTTTGTTGAAGAATAGTTTGTAATATATATGTGTTTTATATTATGTAGACTCCTTGTATTACTTGGTTAGCAAGCTAGGGTCAGAGTTAGCCATGAGTTAGACATGAGGGTGCATTCTTCTATGTACAAAAGCCATGCAACTCCACGGTGAATAGCAGAACATTCAGCACACATAATTCGTTGTTCCTCTCTTTAATTTTCTCACTCTAAAATTCTTCATGGTATCAGAGCGTTTCGGTCTAACCTTAAAAAAAAAAAAAAACGCACATATATATTACAAACTATTCTTCAACAGTTTTTGTGTGTGTGTGTGTGTGTGTAAGGAGAGAGAGAGAGGGGGGGCCGAGGCCAGCTCAAGTGGATTCAAACTCATGACCTATGGGAAGCCAACTAAGGACCCAACTGCTAGAGCAACTTAACTCTCACATATGAAAGCTCGATGCATATGAAAATAAATATAGTAAAGACCGTATTAAAAGGATAAATTGAAACTTACTCAATTTGATTTGTGACATTACACTTGTAATACTCTACCAGCATCCTTTTGTTTTTATTTCATGTGATATATTGTACTAGTTCATAAAGGACAACTTAAATTTTTTGGTGAAGTGATTCAATTTTTTGTTTTTGCCTAACAAAGTTAACAAGTCACCGATTGTCCTCATCCTTGACCTTAACCCAAAGGCAGACATCCCCCCCCCTCAATTTAACACACCGTTTGGATATAAGAGGCAGAGGTGAAAGGAAGTTAACGAAGGGGAGGCAAAAGGAGGGGAGAGGAAACCAAGGAGAGGGCCATAACTTCACCTTTTTTGAATTTAAAGTTGAGAGAATATAAGTTAATTAATATTATTATGTTTGGATTAAAAAAAAATAAGAGGGAATGAGAGGGGAAGGGAATGATGTTTTATTATTATTGTTGTGACCACTTCCCTTCCCCTCGCCTCTCTTCCTCTTCAATTTGTAGGGGAATAAAAATTGAATTAATGGGGGTAATAAAGGTGGAAGGTTCCCCCTGTCTTCCCCTATCTTGTTTTCCTCAAATAAGGAGAAGAGGGATTAGTTAACCTCATTTTTCTTACCTTTCCCTCCTCTAACCCCTCTCCAAACATATTATAAGTATGACTATTGGGACAAGGCCCATAAATTCAATTGTCCCTCCTTTGTATGGACTTGACCAATACTTGAAGAACCGAGACTTTGAGAGTCTTAACTTATGGCTTGCTTGTATAAGTCAAGTGCTAGCTCATATATGTTATATGACAGAAGCTTTTCAGGCAAAATGATCACAAAATTAAATGATGTAACATCTAATAGAATCAAAGTAGCAATTCTGATCTCCATACATGCCCTCTACAGTCCATCATCATCCACGTACTCTACCTTCATAATTCCGAAGATTACAAAAATTGTATTTCACACTGTTAAAATAAAGATGGGAAAAAAGAAATTGACAATGGTAAGAATAAGAGGATTAATCTAAAAAAGAGATTATAATTACTCTCTAAATTATGAGAGTCAACCAGCATTAAGAAAACTAATAGGAGAAACAATAATTTTCTCTTTACAATCTTATGCTTCTTTCTCTCTTCTTTTTTAGATGAATTTTTTTCCTTTTTTCATTAAACACCGAAAAGTGGGACTATTTATTTTAAACTTTTACCTAAAGATAGGAGGAAGCAATTATCTAATTCATGACTATTATTCCTACTTTGTATCACTTCCTCTCAATGTACTTTTAACATTTTATTTTATTTTATTTGCCAAAAAATGACTTCACTAATTTAACAACCTCCCACTTAAAGTTGCTTTTGGCAAGTTCCATGGCGCTTACATTCAATAAGCCATAGGAGGATCTGTACCTTATGAACATGTTAGTATTAAATGGCGTAGTTATAATATATGCTAGATTATCTTTGGTGTGAATCTTTTGCATATAAGTAGTCCCTTCCTCTACTACTCGTCGAACAAACAAAATGATATTAAACATCCACGTGCTTTATTCGGGAGTGAAAACTTGGGTTTTTTTGTAATATACAATGCACTTTGGTTGTCACAATACAACATGAATCTTTTCTTGTATGTGCCTATGTTCTTCCATTAATCTTGTAATCCAAATTGCTTCCTTGCATGCTTGGATAGCTGACATGCATTTAGCTTTTGTAGAAGATAACACTACTATAGTTTGTAACTTTGATACCCAGCTTACCACTCTATCCGTATGCATAAACACGTAGCCTGTAGTAGATTTTCTTTTATCAAGGTCACCTGCAAAATATGAGTCAACATATCTGTTGACTATGAGCTCTGATCCTCCAAAACTTAATGTTGTATATAAGGTTCCTCCAATGTATTTTAGGATCCCCTTTACCATATCCCAATGCTCTTTACCAGGGTTTTCTAAATATCTATTGATGACTCCCATTGCTTCAGCAATGTCTTATACAAATCATAGTATACATTAACCTTCCCACTGCTGATACATATGGTACTCAAGACATTTTCATCCTTTTCGTTGCATTGCTAGGACTCGTACTCGAGGATAATTTATAATTTATAATTGATAGGAAGTGGGGTTGATATTGAATTACAATCTCGCATGTTGAAGCATCACAAGGCTTTTTTCCCGATAATTCTTCTAAGAAAGCCAAATATGCCTATCTTTTCGGTTTCGGTGTATTTGCATTGATAAAATCTTGGTTGATGGTCCTAAATCCTTCTTATCAAATTCCCTAACTAAGTATGCCTTCGATTCTTGGACTTGAGCTTTGTTGGGGCTTATAACCAACATGTCATCCACATACAACAACAAAATGATAAAATCATTATCATCAAACCTCTTGTAATATGCATGATGGTCTGAATTAAGTCTGTTTTATCCAAAGCTAACAACCAAGAAATCAAATCTCTTATACCAACAGCCCAACGCTTGCTTTGAACTTTATAGAAATTTGGTTAACCTGCAAACCAAGTTTTCTTTTTCTTATTCTTTAAACTCTTCTAGTTGAAGCATGTATTTCTCTTTTTCAAGTTTTCCATGAAGAAAAGTTATCTTTACATCTAGTTGTTCTAGATGAAAATCATATGCAACACACATAGCTAACACCACTCAAATAGTGATGAGTCTAACAACTGAAGAGAATATCTCAGTGAAGTCGATACCTTCTTTTGAACATATACCTTTGTTACCAGTCTAGCACGATACCTTTCCACTTGGTCATTGTCATGCCATTTGATCTTATAAATCCACTTGTTACCAATGGCTTTCCATCCTTGTGGAAGTTGAACAAGATCACATTTCTTGTTTTCATGTAAGGCATCCAATTCTTCCTGCATTACTACCATCCATAAAGAAACATTTGGGCTACTTATAACCTCTTGAAAGGTTAGTGACTATCTCTCTTTTGTTAGAAGATAATATGCATCATGGCTTGCCATAACATAATCTAAGTGGATGCACTAATTGATGAACTTCTATATCATCAACTCTTTCTGGTTCTTGTTCCATTTGTTCAAGGTTTGCTTTGGAAGAACTATCCTTTCGGTGTTAACATTAATACGTATTGTAGTAGTCTCTTTAGATGTGTTACCATCTTTATTTTGCAGTTCACCTTCTATAAATATAACATCTCTAATGGCAGTTCCCTTGTGGGCAGTGGGATCCCACATGTGACACCCCTTAACACCATCACATAGCCTATGAATATGCATCTTCTAAATTTTGGATCCAGTTTTGTTCTTCTTGGAATTTTTATATCACATATGCAGGACATCGAAAGAAATGAAAGGAAGAATAATTTTTCGGCTTACTATTGCACATCTCTATTGGAGTCTTTAAATTGATAGTCGTCAATGGTGATCAATTTATCACATAACTGGTAGTTTTGACCACTTTTACCGAGAAAGATTTAGTTACTTTTGACCTTCTTAACATAGCTCGTCCAACACATCCTTGAGAGGTTGTTGCTATAGAAGCCTTTTCAATACTCTACTTATAACTCCAACAAATCCTTTTTAATATGTCCTATTTTGTCAGAAAAGTGATATTTGACATATTTATTGCTTCATGACTTCAATCTCCCATGATTTTGACTCCTACTGAAGTTGCATTCGGTTGATCTTCCTCTCATCATCAATAATGCCACATTATTGCTAGTCCTTTATTTTTCCTACAACTTTTAAGACTTGTTTGAACAAAAGCGTATATTAAATGCTTATTATTATTATTATTATTATTATTATTATTATTATTATTATTATTATTATTATTATTATTATTATTATTATTATTGTTATTTTATTTTAGGGCTGACAATAAATAATTGGACAACTTGAAATTTAGGGGAAAAAGCCAATGTTGATGTGACACTTGCCAATCTTATTAATTTTATATTATATTTATGATTTATTTATGGTTGTTGACAAAATTATGCAAGCGCTACAAGTCTTTGATTGATTATATTGTACACTTTCCTTTTTCCTTCTAAACAACTATTTATTAGTTATCAGCTAACAATTGAACTAAACAAAATCAAATGCATATTTGTGAAAACTAGCCTTGATTTGGACTTGGTTTCATGCTTTTCTTTTGGGGGGGGATTGCTAGAGATTATTGTCCATATATTCTATTTTTCGATATTATATGTCGATAATATTAGACAATCTAAATTTAGCTGAATGCTTTTTTTTTTCCTGTTATTTACTCGGGAAATCAGAAGCAATCCACAATTTGAAGGAAAAAAAAACTTTATTTAGTCCCTGAGAAAGCTTGAATTCAGGCAATAAAAATGTATTACCATGAGTTCTCCTCTATACACCAAAATTCTCCAAAATCCCAACAGTATAAGTAATCCTTGCCTCAACATTTCCAAACCAAGCATTTCACTCTTCGAATTGGGAATTAAGGGTGTGAGAGGAACAAAAAGCGCATATTTTCCTTTAGCTTTTTGTTCCTTTCAACCCCTCCTCCCCCCCTCCCCCCCAAAAGAAAGCCAAAAAAATAAATAATCAAAAGTTTCCACAACAAAAGCTCGCTTGGTACCATGGCAAATATTTTGAGCGCAAAAATCATAATTATGTCAATTATTGGACTTCTTTTAGTTTCCTCGTCCTTTATTAGGGCTGAAGCTACGGATGAGAACGGAACCAACGATGAATACAAAGTCATAGGAAGAAGGTTATTGAATAGCTATATTGGCTATGGTGCTATTAAAGAAGACAATAAGCACAGGCCACGCGACCAGATCTTACCCCCACCTGCTAATGAGTACACCCGACCATGCTCCAAGCTTAATCGCTGTGATCGTTCATAATGGGTCATGGATCGATCAATGACAAGGAGTAGGAAAAAGTTTGATCATATGTGTACTACTCAATGTCCTTGTGTAATATGCTAGCTTTTGTTATTAAGTGGAGCTTAATTATATATGAAGTGCTTACTATTTAAAGAATGAAGACATTCTCTGAGAAAAACGCGTTCCTATTAGCTTGTCCGATCCACGTTTGTTTTTGTGTCATTTTGTTGGAATGTAAGCTCATAGAATTCTTCTTGTTCAAAAATTTAAGTAATTAGGACAGGAAAGTCGATGCTAGATGGAATTACAATACTAATGAACATTTGCTTGACCTCCCACCTAAGACAGAAATTCTACACTTGGGATTGAGGTTGGGTCTTAGTGTCTCGATCTCCTTATGTATCATGCTTCAGCTTTAAAGATATAATTGAAACATGTGAACATAAAATGATTAATGGATGATAAAAAAAAAAAGAGAACATTAATGAAAAACTGTGTAGCTATATATGTATATAACTCATTTATTTTGTATTTTTTTGCCAGAAAAAATAAATTTATTCAAAAGCTGTTGAGTTATTACAAGGAAAAGATACCTATCAGCATCAGGATGGCATTATTTCATGAGTAGTATGGGATAGTAGTCATGGTTAGAGACTAGCGATTGGTTAAATGAATAACATGTAGACCTGGCAAAACTGACCCGAGACCCGAAATCCGAACCGAACGACCCGGACCCATACCCGACCTGACACCCGAAATATGCTCGCTCAAAAGTGGACCCGAAACCTGAATTGACCCGACCCGAAATTTTTCACAAAGTTGCTTGTTTTGGCTTGATGAGCGTATTTGACCAAAAATTGGTTGACCCGAACCAAACCATACCCGACCCAAACCGAAACGACCCGAAATGTCATTTAACCCGAACATGACCCAACCCGAACTTGACCTGACCCATACCCAAACCGAATGACCCATTTGCCAGGTCTAATAACATGTGGGTGGCCTCCTACGTGAGAGAATTGTCCAAAAGTTAGGGTTTGTATTGCCATGTAAAAAATGATGCATTGAACTCAAAATGACAACCTAGTAATCCCTGATCACTTCCTACTCTGACATAGATTGTCCACTCTACTATTAGATTAGCTTCACCAGTTTACTGTTGGCCTCAATTTTTCTTTCTTTTTTTTAAAAAAAAATTGGATTAGATATCGAGGATTTCTTTGATGAGCAATTATCGATTCTTTTTCTTAAATTGGAACAAATATTTTTTTGGTCTCTAATCCTCTACTACATTGGAATCAGGCTACTATTTGCTTAATAAGGAATATAACTATTTGATCATAATTTTCCTCTATTTAAAAACACTTGAATTCAATAATTTACTTAAGAAAAACAAGTACTAAATTATTTGAAGCAGTCTATATCGACACTATCAAATGTTGTCCCCACTAGTCCAGTACTTGTAACTATTTATATTTATTTTTCTGAATCCATAGATGTGTTAGATCTGCAACCAAAAAAAAAGATTCACTAAAATGAATCAATTAGTTCCAAATTTCAAAATTTGAGCTTCTTCTCCATTAGCGCATTTGGAAGGGAGTTGTTATCACTTCATTTCCTTCACTTAAGTTGAACCACCATCCTCCGCCTCCCGAAACCCACAAAAAAAAAAAAGAAAAGAAAGTGGAGATTATGTGTAGAATTTGAAGGGGGAGAGAGAGAGAGTTGGGCTTAGAGAGAGAAAATCTCTATTCCAGTATGTATGAAATGAATATTTACAACAAAGCATGCTTATATATAGGTGTCCTCAACTACCTAACTAACCACTTTCTATATCAGCATATCAACATAAATATCTAACTAATATCTAGCTAAGTATATTTACATATCTCTACATCCCTCCTCAAGTTGGACTTGCATCAAAGATAAGACCCAACTTGGTGCTGAGAAAACGATGATGCTGGGCAGAAAGTGGTTTGGTGAGAAGGTCAGCCAATTGAAGCTTGGTGTTCACATGAGCAGTAAGGAGAAAACCATCTTCAAGTTTATCTCGCACATAGTGGCAGTCAAGATCAAGGTGTTTGAAACACTGGGTTTACAGCAATGTGTTGTGCAGCCTTATTATCACAATGAAGAGTCACAGGATAAGTAAAAGGTCCTTGTAAGTCCTATAGGATACCAGCAACCCACACCAATTCACCGGTGGTATCTAACATTGCTCTATACTCAGATTCAGCTGATAACTTTGATGTGGTCTTTTGTTTCTTAGTTTTCCAAGAAGTGAGGGAATGTCCAAGGAAGATATAGTAGCCTATTAAGGATTTCCTGCTAAACTTGATATTTTCCCAATCTGCATTAGTATATCCATATAGGGATAGGTCGTATTTGGATGAGTAAAACAGACCTGTATTGATAGTAACCTTCAAATACCTGAGCAAGTACATGGCTGCCTGCATGTGTGGCTCCCTTGGGCATGCTAGAAATTGACTGAGATGCTGAATAGCATAGGACATGTCAGACCTTATAATATTAAGATACAATAGCCTATTAATAAGTCTCCTATATTTTTCTGGATGAGGCATGATGGAGCCTAAGTCAGTAGATAGTTTGAGTCCTGTGGGAAGAGGAAAAGGTGCTAGTTTGCAACCTGTTAATCCCATGTTAGCTAGTAGATCTGTTAGGTATTTCCTTTGATGTGGGAAGGTCCCGGCTGTAGATCTAGATACTTCTATTCTCAGAAAATACCTCAAGTTTTTAAGATCTTTTATGGTAAATGCTTTATGTAGATCTTATTTGAGCTGAATATGCCTTGAGTATCAGTGCCTGTGATAATGATTACATCAACATACACCACCAAAGCAATACACCGATCACCTTTGCCCTTGGTGAATAGGGAGTAGTCCCTCTTAGACTGTGTAAAATCTTGTTGAAGTAAGAATTTTGTGAACTCTTTGTTCCACTATCTTGATGCCTGTTTGAGGCCATATAATGATCTTCTTAGTTTATAGACCTTGCCGGCAGCCTTAGAGTAGCCTTCAGGGGGTAAAATGTAAACCTCTTCATCCAAAAGACCATGCAAAAATGCATTGTTAGTGTCCAACTGATGCAAAGACCATTGATCCTGAGTAGCCAATGCAATGAGAATTCTAATTGTTGGAAGTTTTGCCACAGGGGAGAATGTATGCTTATAATCTTTACCTTTCACTTGGTCAAATCCTCGGACCACAAACCTTGCTTTGTACCTTTCAATAGTACCACCTTACTTGAAATTTATTTTGAAGACCCATTGGGAGCTAATAGCTCTCTTTCCTTCTGGCAAGTCAGTAATTTCCCAGGTATCATTTGCTTCTAATGCAGCAATTTCCTTTTCCATGGCTTCTACCCACTTGGGGTTATCTTTTGCTTGATGATATGAGGTTGGTTCTGGGGTAGCCAGAACATTGAAAAAGGAGGCCTTATAATCAGGCTGAAGTTCCTTGAAATTGGTGGGATTGAACAAGGGGTATAAAGTGCTGGATTGAGTGTTAGATGTGGCAGTCACTTGACAAGCAAAATCTTGTAACCAAGGTGGTGGCTTGGAAACTCTAGAGCTCTTCCTTAAAGGTGTACAACTAGTGTTGGTATTATTTTGGGGCTAAGGAAGAGAGCTAGTAGCTGCCAACGTTTGAGTTTCAGGTTCAGAAGTTGCAGGTTTAGATGCATGTTGATGGTCAAGTATGCCGGGTGATGCTAGCGTGCTAACAATGGGAGTGGCCATGGATAAATCTTCATCACAAATAGGAAATTGTGATGAGAGATCTATGAGGGGTCCTTCTTGGATTGAATTGCTATCCGATTTTGAATATGATCTTAGGGGTAAAACATGTTCTTGAAACTGCACATCTCTACGTACAAATGTCCTGTGAGTTTCCACTTTTGCCCTTGGGGATAGCCAATGAAAATGCATTTCCTTACCTTACTTGCAAACTTGTTAGTTTGTGTCAGGTCAATAACATAGCATAGTGAACCCATTACTCTGAGGTTTGATAGGTCAGGGATCTCATTAAACATTTTCTCAAAAGGTGACTTCCAATTCAGAACTGCTGTAGGCAACCTATTTATAATATAGGTAGCAACAAGTATATAAGATCCCCAAAATTTGTAAGGTAAGTTTGCATGTATTCTCATAGTCCTAGCAGTTTCAATAAGATGCCTGTGTTTCCTTTCAACTCTCCCATTCTGTTGAGGTGTTTTGGGAGCACTTCGTTGATGTAAGATACCAGATTTCTTGAAAAATTCTGAACAAAAATCTTAAAATATTTCTGTCCCATTGTCACTTCTTATGTATTTCACACTCTCCTTGAAGTGGTTTTGTACATATGAGATGAAACCACTAATACAGTTTGGTACTTGCATCTTATTTTGAAGCAAATAAACCCATATAAACCAGGTTTGATCATCTACAACTACTAAGAAATAATGTGCTCCAAAAATATCTGCAACCTTATATGGGCCCCATAAATCCATGTGGACTAAATCAAAATCCTTTCGTGCAATAGACTCACTTAATGGAAATGGTAGTCTATGAATTTTCGCCAGAACACAAGCTTCACATGTGAACTCTGTTTATTAACATGTCTAGTACAATGAATATAAGACATCTTAGGCACTGAAGTATGTCCTAATCTAGCATGCCAAATGGAAATGTCAATAGTGACACTAGCATTACATGTAGGAAACATAGATTTATTTGTACTAGAATGATATAAACTATTAGCAAATAAGGAACCCACAGGAGGTCCATCCAACTTGTATAATCCACCTGCTTGATATCCATCAGCTGCTTGCCTTTTAGCAGTAGGGCCTTGTAGGAAGAACCCATTTGAGGTGAAGCAAGCAACAATTTGGTATCCTTCAATATCGTACTTACTGAGAGGAGGTTATGTTTGAAGTCTGGCACATATAGGACATCCTTGAGAACTATATTGTCAACCAAAATAATATTTCTAGACTTGGTGACGATTTTAATAGAACCATCCGGCAAGCTAACATGTGTAGGCCTATTTAGTTGTCTGTGAGTAGAAAATAACTCAATATGGGATGTCATGTGATCAGAAGCACCAGTGTCCACAATCCAACTGATGGAATTAATGACCACATTATCCAAAGCTTGAGCCTTAAAGGAAGAAGCGATGAGAACATTACCTGCAAAAGAGCTGGTAGAGGATTTAGTTGTGAAGCCTGGTTGTCCTCTTAAAGCCTTTAGAACTTCTTGACATACTGTATTTATCATTATAGAATTCACATTCTGTGACTGATCATCATTTGATTCTGGTGGACAGTGTAGAGGGCTGTCGAGAGTAGTGCTTGAGAATGGTTCTTGTGAGGATACTTGAGCAGCCATCTTGGCTCCAAACTTCTATTTGTAGCAATCAGGATAGCCATGTATTTTGAAACATTGATCAGTAAGGTGTCCTTTTATCTTACAGTGAGTATAGTATTTGTCATTCTTCTCAAGTTTATTTCTCCTGAATTCCTTCCTTCCAGGACTAATGCCCTGGTTTTTCACAGCACAAGCATCAGCTTCTGTCTTAACGTTCATAGCATTAGCTACCTACCTCTATTTCTCAGCTTGTTGAATTAGATAGTATGCTCTATTTATTGAAGGCAACGAATTCGTGGCGAGAATCTGATTTCGCAAGTCCCCATAGCTAGAGTTCAGTCCTATTAAAAATTGTATGAGCTTGTTTCTAGCATCTTTTTGCTGAAGTTTCTTTGCAAGGTGACATGTGCACGTATTCATGATACCACATGTACATTGAGGCATGCCATCAAGATCTTGAAGCTGATCCCAAATCCTCTTCATTTTTGAGAAATATATGGATACAGAATCATTACCTTGGACCAATAGTGTCAAGTTTCGAAGGAGCTGATATATCAAAGGTCCATTTGCCTCACCGAACCTTTCAGCCAATTCATCCCACAGCTCTTTGGCTGATTTTGCATACATGAAACACTTAGATATTTCTATAGTTAGTGAATTTAAGATACAACACCTTACCATGTAATCACAGGTCATCCAATTCTATAAATCACCAGAATTTTCGCTAGGCTTACTCAAGGTTCCATCAATAAAACCTAATTTGAGCTTTGCGCCCAATCCCATACGAGCAGAGTTGCTCCAACTAGTGTAATTTCCTCCATTAAACTGCTTGCTAGTAAGAACCATGCTAGGATGATTGGAATTCGACAGGTGATACAAATTCCTCACCATTTGATTATTGTCTCCGAATGCGATTTGTAGAAACAAGCAAAGAATAGAGTACGATCAAAATTGGAATCGACAATGAATTGAAATAAAATTGATCTTGAAAACTGAGCTTAAATTAATTCGGATCGAAGGAAATACCCAATAGCATATCAGAATTGAGATCTGAAGATCAGGATTAATCCTGAATTGATTTAGGCATAACTGGACTAGTTGAGGAATTCACTCGACTAATCGATTAGGAAGAATTTGCTGTTTGAATGTTATCATGCATGATCAATTGATGAAATAGCACAATCGATCTGGCAAAATGGAAGAACATCTCAGGATCGTGAGCCGTGAAGCTCTGATACCGTGTAGAATTTGAAGAGAGAGAGAGAAAGAGTTGGGTTTAAAGAGAGAAAATCTCTATTCCAGTATGTATGAAATGAATATTTACAACAGAGCATGCTTATATATAGGTGTCCTCAACTACCTGACTGGCCACTTTCTATATCAGCATATCAACATAAATATCTAGAAAATATCTAGCTAAGTATATTTACATATCTCTACATTATGACATTTCTGCTGTGAATGATATGTGGGCTAAAAATACATTTCCTTCTTGCAATTGTTATATCATGCAACCGGTTGTATAGAAGCGGTTGTACAATCGGATTTTGATTTGTTAAAATAATATATAAACCACTAAAATATGGTAATGCATGCCAAGTTTTGCTCACTAGAAATACCGTATAGCTCACTAAATATTTTAGTGAGCCAAGACCCATTTTTTAGTGAGCTAATAGATACTTTTAGTGAGCAGAAATGCCTAATCAATACATTTTATATGCCCAAGTTTCGCTCAGTAAAAACACTATATAGCTTATTAAAATGTGCTATTATGCAAAAAAAAAATGATATCGTGCATGCATCTGAAGCTCACTAAATTGTATTTTAGTTATGTATATTATTCTTTTTTAATGAGCTATGATATTTATTTACTGAGTTGTAATAGTTCTTTAGTAAGTTATCAAATATATTTGGTGATCAATATGATTTAGTGTTTAGTATTAATTATTCATAATAAAAAAGTGAGCAAGCATATAATATACAATTTTATTGAGCACATACACATTCTTGTTCATATTTTGACGTATAATTTTTTTAATGAGCTGCATTGTGACTTTTGGTAAGCTATATTATATGGTTAGTGAGCAATACTTTATATTTATATTTTAATCTGTTATGATATGTCCTCTGATTAACTCAAATATAAGATTCTTTATATGCACAAGAATGACATACCTAAAACGTTTCAAGCACGTATACTCTTACTATTTCTTTTAATGAGCTAAGATATTTATTTAGTAAGCTATGATATATATTTAGTGAGTTATAAAATATATTTAGTGATTCATATGATTCATTGAACAATACTAACTATTCCTAATCCAAATGAGCGAGTACACAATATAATGCACAATTATACATTCTTGTTTATATTTGAGGCATGCCATTGTCTTACAGGAGCTGCATTATAGCTTTTGCTGAGTTATAGTATACATTTGGTCAGAAATACTTTGTTTTTATGTGTGTGCGTGCGTGTGTAGGGGGAGAGAGAGGGGGGAACCAACCTAGTTGAATAGAATAAATATAAATAAATTTAAGCAAACAAAGAGTAAATAAATTAAATAATTGCTTAAATTTTTATTTAAAAAAAATTGGAGGAAGATTAGAACACAAAAAAAATAATAACTCAAACTTGTGCTCAAGTGGATTCAAACTCATGACCTACGGGAAGCCAACAAAGGACCCAACTACTAGAGCAACTCAACTCTCACATATGAAAGCTCGATGCATACGAAAATAAATATAGTAAAGACCGTATTAAAAGGATAAATTGAAACTTACTCAATTTGATTTGTGACATTACACTTGTAATACTCTACCAGCATCCTTTTGTTTTGATTTGATGTGACATATTGTACTATTTCATAAAGGACAACTTAAATTTTTTGGTGGAGTGATTCAATTTTTGTTTTTGCCTAACAAAGTTAACAAGTCACCGAATGTCCTTGTCCTTGGCCTTGACCCAAAAGCAAACATCCCCCTCCCTCCAATTTAACACACCATTTGGATATAAGAGGCAGAGGTGAAAGGAAGTTAATAAAGGGAAGGCAAAAGGAGGGGAGAGGAAACAAAGGAGAGGGACATAACTTCATCTTTTTTGAATTTAAAGTTGAGAGAATATAACTTAATTAATATTATTATATTTGGATTAAAAAAAGAGGGAATGAAAGGAGAAGGGAATGATGTTTTATTCTTATTGTTGTTACCACTTCCCTTCTCCTCGCCTGTCTTCCTCTTCAATTTGTAGGGGAATAAGAATTGAATTAATGGAGATAATAAGGGTGGAAGGTTCCCCCTGTCTTCCCCTATCTTTTTTTCCTCAAATAAGGAGAACGTGGGTTAGGTAACCTCGTTTTTCTTAACTTTCCCTCCTCTAACCCCACTCCAAACATATTATAAGTATGACTATTGGGACAAGGCCTATAAATTCAATTGTCCTTCCTTTGTATGGACTCGATCAATGCTTGAAGAACCGAGACTTTAAGAGCCTTAACTTATGGCTTGCTTGTATAAGTCAAGTGGTAGCTCATATATGTTATATGATAGAAGCTTTTCAGGCAAAATGATCACAAAATTAAATGATGCAACATCTAATGGAATCAAAATAACAATTCTATCTCCATACATGCCCTCTACAGTCCATCATCATCCACGGGCTCTACCTTCATTACACTATGTGTTTTTTGTATTAACTTTCCTCATTTATCTCTTGACCAGACCCAAGCATCTCCTGAGAAATTTCGAGGGTTTAAGTTTGGGTAGGTCAATATGGTAAAGCACACTAATGGTTCAACAATGGTTATCCCTTCGTATATATCTCAAAAAGCCCAACCATCTTTGTTCGGGTTAAAATTATACTCATCCCTTTGTCATTGAAAAGTTATCAAATTCTTTACGTGCGATATGTTATTAGGTTCCGAAGATTACAAAAATTATATTTCACACTGTTAAAATAAAGATGGAAAAAAAAATTGACAATGGTAAGAATAAGAGGATTAATCTAAAAAAGAGATTATAATTACTCTCTAAATTATGAGAGTCAATCAACATTAAGAAAACTAATAGGAGAAACAATAACTTTCTCTTTACAATCTTATGCTTCTTTCTCTCTTCTTTTTTAGATGATTTTTTTCCTTTTTTAATTAAATAATGAGAAGTCGGACTATTTATTCAAAACTTTTACCTAGAGATAGGAGGAAGCAATTATCTAATTCATGAATATTATTCCTCCTTTGTATCACTTCCTCTAAATGTACTTTTAACATTTTATTTTATTTTATTTGCCAAAAAATAACTTTACTAATTTAACCTCCCACTTAAAGTCGCTTTTTGGCAAGTTCCATGGCGCTTACATATCAATAAGCCATAGGAGGATCTGTACCTTATGAACATGATAGTATTAAATTGCTTAGTCATAATATATGCTAGATTATCTTTGGTGTGAATCTTTTGCATATAGGTAGTCCCTTCCTCCACTACTTGTCGAACAAACAAAATGATACTAAACATCTACATGCTTTATCCTGGAGTGAAAACTTGGGTTTTTTTATAATATACAATGCACTTTGGTTGTCACAATACATCATGAATCTTTTCTTGTATGTGCCTATGTTCTTCCATTAATCTTATAATCCAAATTGCTTCCTTGCATGCTTGGATAGCTGACATGTATTCAGCTTTTGTAGAGATAAGACTACTATAGTTTGTAACTTTGATACCCAGCTTACCACTCCATCTGTATGTATAAACATGTAGCCCATAGTAGATTTTCTTTTATCAGATCACCTGCAAAATATGAGTCAACATATCCTTTGACTGTGAACTCTGATCCTCCAAAACCTAATGTTGTATATAAGGTCCCTTTAATGTATTCTAGGATCCCCTTTACCGTATCCCAATGCTTTTTGCTAGGGTTTTCCAAACATCTACTGACGACTCTCATTGCTTGAGCAATGTCTTATACAAATCATAGCATACATTAGCCTTTCCACTGCTGATACATATGGTACTCATGACATTTCCATCCCTTTCGCTTCATTGCTAGGACTCATACTTGAGGATAATTTATAGTTGATAGAAAGTGGGGTTGATATTGGATTACAATCTTGTATGTTGAAGCATCGTAAGATTTTTTCCCGATAATTCTTCTAAGAAAGCCAAATATGCCTATCTTTTTGGTTTCGGTGTATTTGCATCGCTAAAATCTTGTTTGATGGTCCTAAATCCTTCTTATCAAACTCCCTAACTAACTATGCCTTCAATTCTTGGACTTGAGCTTTGTTGGAGCTCATAACCAACATGTTATCCATATACAACAACAAAATGATAAAATCATTATCATCAAACCTCTTGTAATATGCATGATGGTCTGAATTAAGTCTATTTTATCCAAAGCTGACAACTGAGAAATCAAATATCTTATACCAACACCTCGACGCTTGCTTTGGACTTTATAGAAATTTGGTTAACCTATAGACCAAGTTTTCTTTTTCTTATTCTTTAAACCCTTCTAGTTGAAGCATATGTATCTCTTCTTCAAGTTTTCCATGAAGAAAAGTTGTCTTTAGATCTAGTTGTTCTAGATGAAAATCACATATAACACACATAGCTAACACCACTCAAATAGTGATGAGTCTAACAACTGAAGAAAATATCTCCGTAAAGTCGATACCTTCTTTTGAACATATGCCTTTGTTACCAGTCTAGCATGATACTTTTCCACTTGGTCATTGTCATCCCATTTGATCTTGTAAATCCACTTGTTACCAATGGCTTTCCATCTTTGTGGAAGTTGAACAAGTTCACATTTCTTGTTTTTATGCAAGGCATCCAATTCTTCTTGCATTGTTATCATCCATAAAGAAACATTTGGGCTACTTATAACCTCTTGAAAGGTTAGTGACTCTGTCTCTTTTGTCAGAAGATGATATGCATCATGGCTTGCCATAAATTAATCTAAGTGCCATGAAGGTTTTCTTATTTGATGCACTAATTGATGAACTTCTATGTCATCAACTCTTTCTAGTTCTTGTTCCGTTTGTTCAAGTTTTGCTGTGGAAGAACTATCATTTCCGATGTTAACATTAATAATGTGTTGTAGTAGTATCTTTAGATGTGTTACCATCACCTTCTACGAATATAACATCTCTAATGATAGTTCCCTTGCGGGTAGTGGGATCCCACATGTGACACCCCTTAACACCATCACATAACCTATGAATATTCATCTTTTGAATTTTGGATCTAGTTTTATTCTTTCTTAGAATTTTTATATTACATATGTAGTACATCCAAAGAAATGTAAGGAATAATAATTTTTCGACTTACTATTGCACTTCTCCATTGGAGTCTTTAAATTGATAGTCATCAATGGTGATCAATTTATCACATAGCTGATAGTTTTGATTTACCGAGAAAGATTTAGTTAGTTTTGACCTTCTTAACATAGCTCGTCCAACACATCCTTGAGAGGTTGTTGCTACAGAAGCCTTTTCAATACTCTTCTGACAACTCCAACAATCCTCTTTAATATGTCCTATTTTGTCACAAAAGTGATATGTGACATATTTATTGCTTCATGACTTCAATCTCCCATGATTTTGACTCCCATTGAAGTTGCATTCGGTTGATCTTCCTCTCATCATCAATAATGCCTCTATTTGTTGTGAGAGAATGATCTATCTTCATTACTTTGATGCATAGATTCCTCTTGTAGGACACTCACTACAACATCATTGAAGTTTAGAAAGTCCATAAGCACATTGTTTGTTAAATTAACAATGAGCTGATCATACTAATCAGGTAGATTTTAAAGTAGAAGCTCTACAAACTCATTTTTTTATATTATAATCCATTACTGCATGTTAGGAAAATAGTGTATTTAAATTATTGATGTCATCCGTTACAGATATGGATTCACTCATTCGAAGAGTATAAAGTTTAATTTTTAAAATATCTTATTGTGGAGCAACTAACTCTTGTATAATTTGGTGAGTGCATCCTAGATTCCTGTTGCAGTTTTCTTCTCTACAACACTTGACAATATTGAATCTGTTAATGCAAGATGCAGATTAGCAACAACATTGTTATTTATCTCTTTCCATCTGTCGTCAGTTATCCTTTCAAGTCTGACCTCAATTACTGATATGCAATTATCTTTCCGTAAAATTGACTTCATTTTCAACTTCCATAGGGAGAAATTTCTCCTATTAACCTTCTCAAGCCTATATTTTGTGGTCATAATACTGCATCAAATAAGTTAACCTCGCTTTGATACTACTATTAGGTTCCTAAGATTACAAAAACTGTATCTCGCACTGTTAAAATAAAGCTTAGAAATAGGAATTCACAATGGTGACAATAGAAAGATTAACCTAAGAAAAAGATATTATAACTACTCTCTAAATGCAAGGAGAGTCAACCAGCATCAAAAAAAATTAATAGGGTAAACAATAATTTTCTCGCATCCTTTTTAGATTTTTTTTCTATTTTTATTGAACACCAAAAAATGGAACTATTGGTTCAAAACTCTTACCTAAAGATGGGAGGAAGATATTATCTAATTCATGAATCATATTCCTACTTTTTGTCACTTCCTCTCGATGTACCTTAACATTTTAATTCGTTTTATTTACCAAAAAGGACTTTACTATTTAACATATGTGTCCCATAATACTTGCCAATATGACATTGGAATTCTGTGCAAATTTGTATTGTTGAACATCATGCAAGATAAAAAAGGACTGAGAAAAGACTATGGTACAAGGTTGTCCCAAAATTGCATACAATATGCGGATTGAGGGCCAACTATCACATTTGTAGTTTCACTTAATTATAGTACCAGATGTAGAGTACCCCATATACCAACAGCATAATTAAATGAAACATATGTATTGCCAAAGAACTCTTGAAATCAATCTATCTGATAGGATTATATAGACGGCTGAGATTTGAAATCTAGGTATTGATTAAAAGAGAATCTAGCATTGCCTCAAACTATTACATCATGTATAAGGGTCTTATTGTTCGTATATTGTGTAAAATCATCTTATCACTTGAGGTAGTAGTTTAGGTGCACCTAGCACCTAACATGGTAAATTTGTTCTCTCTATTCTCTTTCTTTATTTTTTCTATTTTGTATAAATCTTCGTCTCTTTTTCAATTTGTCTCTTATTTTTGTCTGTTTATTATTGTGGGTTTGTTTTATGTACATATGTGTTTTCTTGTATGGTGACTCCTTAGCTCCCAATGAGAACATTGTGAGATTTGGGTGTGAGGGAGGAGAAGCCATGTTTCAAACTTTTGAAGAAGAAAAAAAGAGAAAATTTTTGAAAAGAAAAAAATTTTTAGCAATTTTGGGGAGTTTTGTACTCTTTTGATTAGCTTTGCATCTTGACTATTAGTTTATATATATACAAGTGTGATGTGCATGATAGATTTTTGTCCTAAGTGTGTCATTGTAGGCCCTAATTCTAATAGTTCATTATAACTGCACAATTCAGTCCTTATTTATATTTCATCATTATCTTAGGGTCTTAGTCTTCCGTGATTAGCTCTCCCATTTGTTTATGTAGAGAGTCAATTTTCTTTTTGCTTTCAAAAAATAAAAATAAAAAAAAGTATTATAGTCGAAAATTACAAGTGTCCATTTGAGGCATACGCTATTGGGTGCTACCCTTTGAGGCAACACTGCTACTGGAAAAGCTTGTTTTCCAAGTTCCTAAATCAATAATGTAGTTTGTGTCAGTCAAGTGGAATTGAGTCAGATTCTGGTAAGCCTGACTTCTAGGATGATGATGCACTTGCACACCATGCACTAGGATGGATTAGAGTTTTGATGTACTGTGGGGTGAAAAGTTGGTGCTTTGATGTCATCCATGGGAATTGAGAGTCTTGATGTGTACGTTCTATTTATATGCAAGCTAATATCTTTCTTACAACGGTAATTTGATTGGTTAGAATGTGTACAATTTTCTCCTTTGTATATATTTGTGTCTTGTTTGCAAACCCAAAAAGATTTTCTAGTTTCTTTCTTTTTCTCTTTTACTTTTTCTTCTTCAAGATTTGTGGGTATATATTCTGCAAATTCTCATGAGATCTCACTCGTCCACTTGAGTAAACCATGGGGTTTAAAGGGCTTGTTGCAAATACTAAATGCAAATGTGATTCCTACGAAAGTGAGTAAGGTCCTTAGGTTAATTTTTCTATATTTTGCTCGAGGACGAGCAAAAGCTAGGCGGTGGGGAGTTAATAAACCTCTATTTTGACCTCATTTGAGCCCCTATTTGATTCCCTTCTTCCACTAGTTTTATATAGGATCTTGATACGAAAGGGTCAAATTTGTCTTATTCGATCCATATTATGCTTTATAAGTGGTTTTTCTTATTTTCAGGAGCTCTTCCAAGAAGATGAGCAAATCACTAGTTTTGATGGAAAAGAAGGCCATGGGGATGTATTTCGAGGAGAAAAAGAGTCCTATGAAGTTTCGAGGGCCAGAAAAGCAAGTCTAAAGAGCCAAACAGAGTGCATGGTTGGCCGTGCATAATGGCACAATCATGTAAAAAATTTGCAGATTTCAGTCCTAATTCCCGAAGCTATGCACGAGCGTGCGTCTTGCCAGTGCATGGGGTGGACGGTCACTCGTGCGTCAAAGCACAGTCATGCGTCTTCCCATTTTTTGCGTTATTTAAGCAGATTTTGAACTTTATTTAAGGTATCTTTTAGACTATCCAGGGGACTCCTCCTTCAGTTGTTTTAAGGTATCTATTAGCTGCCAAAAACCCATTGGAGGCAGAATAAGTTAGGCTAGATTAGTGTATATCATGTAGAAGATTGTGGATTTCGCTATTCAAGACTAAGTTCTCATCTCTTTCTCTCTTTAATTTCATACTTTTCAATTTGTTTGCTATTTCGATGGTTCATTGCTATGCTTGCATTTTTATGTTTATTATTTGTAATTAAAGTTGTGTTCTTTGGTTATAGTTAGCCATTGAGATGCGTAATTGATCTTGTTTAAGCCCTAACCTACCTTGTTTATGCTTGAATTTAGAGTTTTCTCTCATGCCCACCAAGTGTTCGATGAAATACTTGAAAAAGATTTCATCTGTGTTTTGGGGCAATTGACTTACACTGAAAGATGAGGTTGATTGTCTAGTATGGGCAGTGAGGACAGTTAGCATTTGGACATGAAAATAACCTGAATCCTAGCTAAGTCCAGGATTGTTAATCTTGTAGTTTAATTGGATTAACCCCATAAAATAGGTGGTTAAAATAATTAAATCATCATTTGACCCTTGAAAGAGAGCTTGGGTAAGCTTTCATGGTACAACCGATCATCTATGAATGTTAGCATAACTTAGGAGGATGAGGGTTTGACTCAACTAGTTGGTTAATCTTAGGGTCAATTATAATTGAAGTCCTTTTTGTTTGCCTTAGTAATTTAGTTCTTCTCCCTATCAGCTTTTTTATTTGTCTAGATTGATATGCTTTAGTTATCTTTGGTGATTGGAAACATAATTCTTTGAGGATACGACCCGTACTCGTCGGTTGCTAGCTACAGCTATCCCGTGCACTTCTGGTAATTTTTAACTCAACAAAGGACGAAGAACTGCTCCATGTAACACCATATTGCAACTTTTATCTACCAAGTAGGGAAAGAAGTGGATCAAAGTTCTTTGTTCTTTGTAGTATTAACTTATAGGGGGCTACTCAAGTAGGGTGAGCTCCGCTGTGAGATGAGTAGGAAGAGCGCATGAAGGTAATGTCTGGCTCTCACTTAGAATTAATCACCAAATGTAGTACAAATGGTCACTGAAACTAAAACTGTTGATCACTAATTAAGATTCTAAGCAAAAATATATATTATGATTTTTAATGAAAATAAAGCTCTAATACATCAAAAATAAAGCTCTCCTAACTATAAATAAGGATATGGTTCGCAGTCAACAAATATGTTTTTAATGATCGCCACAGATAGATCAATTAATTACCAAATATAGTTTTGATGATCACTAAAACTGAATCTATTGATCATTAACTAATGTCATAAACAAAAATATATATGATGTTTTTTATTAAAATAAACTTGGAATTGTAACAAATAATCTCACTTAACTACCATTGATTGTATAGTTTATGATTAACAAATACATTCATTATGGTTAGCATAGATAGATCAATTGATCACCAAACATAATTGTGATGATTGTTGGAGACTAGGGTTGAATGCAGTACTAGATGTATATGTCACTTATTCATTGTACCGCAAATGATCTTATGGATAAGATGCTGAGTAAATAAGTATATTGTTAAAGGTTTCTCTAGGTTCAATCGATGGGGTGCTGCAATCACTCACAAGGATTGTATATGTCACTTACGTACACTCTTCATCCTTATATACATGTCTCATTATCTTGAAGAGACATCAATTAGGGCACGTATTTCTCAAAAGGCATGTCCTTTGGCTAAAGAGGCATCAATTTGAATAAAAAATAACGAAATAATCGATCACAATGGACTGTGAAGGGGACCATGGACAAATCATGGTCCCACTGCCCTATTTATTGACCAAACTAAGGAAAGAAGCCAGCCAGACGGGCATGCCATGGTGGCCACCACGGACCATGGTGCTACCCACGATCAGCCCGTGGTAGTGGCTGCCTTCTCCTTTGTATGGAAAATATTATCTCAACAATGATCACTAAGAGTGGATCTATTGATCACTAACTAATATTATTAAAAATAACTAATATTATGATTTTTGATGAAAATGAAGCTAAACTTACTAGCAAAAAAAAGCTCACCTGACTACAAATTGAGTGTATAGATTATAATCAACGAACATATTTATAATGATCACTAATCGTAATTTCACGATTACTATATAAATGAAACACTCTATTTACATATCGATGATAGACACGATCACCAAATGTATATAACTCTCATAATCGCTAAAAAAAATCCATTGATCATTAACTAATATCATACGTAAAAACATATATTATAAACACAATATGATGGACATGCTTGGTGATCAATATATAGTTTTAGTTTCAATAATCAATAGTTTTAGTTCAGTGATCATCAATACTCTGCTTATTGATCTGTTTTACGGGAGAGACAGACTTCGCCTCTATATACTCATCCTACTAATCCTATACAAAACTTCAATCTGCCTGACGAGCTCCTAATTTATAAAGCTCAAAGAATTTCCATGTCAATGATGAAGTATATAAAGTGCTATGTTCAATGCCCCTGCTTCACCGGAGAAAACGACTGTACAGCTTGAAATATATTCTTATTTTAAATGAAATATACTCTTGTTTGAAAAATCCAGGTCTTATTATTATATGAATCTAACACATACCCAACTAACTCAGGTCTCTCCTCGCCAAAAAAAAAGGAGAAAAACCATATAATATACTCGGGACATGCTTGCCACAAATTGAATGTTTGAACAAAACCCTGAGTTTTTTTTCCAAATTTTTTTTTTCTGATTCATATTTAAAAAAAAAACCTATTTCGTTGAAGTTGCTTTTCATATATAATATACAACCCAGAGAAACAAAAACCCACCAGAAAAGTCCACCTAGAAAGAACATGAATCACATTTTTCTTACAATCATACTAATCCTACACCAAACAATTTTGGGTGCAGTTGAGGCTAGCTCATCAGTGAGCCAATGGCTAGACCCACAGAACCAGGCTCGTCGTAAGGTCGGGCTGCGATCCCTCCAATGGGACAACAAGCTAGCCCAGTATGCCCTCTGGTATGGCAACCAAAGAAGGTTTGACTGTGCCATGGTGCACTCAACGGGTCCCTACGGTGAGAACCTCTTCTGGGGGGCCGGAACCAATTGGACCCCGGCCCAGGCTGTGGCCGGGTGGATCTCCGAGGGGCGGTCGTACAACCGCCAGTCGAACTCGTGCTCCATCCCGGATTGTGGGCATTATAAGCAGATTGTATGGAGGGACACCGGAAAGGTTGGGTGTGCCCGGGTGGTTTGTGCCAGCGGTGGTGGTGTTATTTTTGTGTGTGAATATGACCCTCCCGGTGATTTTTTCGGGGAGCGGCCATATTAATTTTATATTTTATTGGTTCAAATGAGTTATTTAAAAAAATTGCAATATAATATCATACAATGGGAATGGCAAATGGAGCTAGGACTAATTTTTATTTTTATAATTTTTATAATTCATATGTTCATATTTTTATCTGATGTGATAAAAATCGATTCTTTTTTTCTAATTTGGTCCAATATTGGGACTAATAAAGGGTGTAAGGTTAATTTGGTGAAGGGGAGAACTCATATGATTTTGACGGTTGTGATACATTTTTGTGGGTAATATATTTTTCCAGGGGTTTTTGATCGCTTGTCTATGGATGTTTATCATTTATTTGGACGTTATTGTATAACTTTTGCAATAAAAAATCTTTTCAGATTATATACGTACATATAGTTTTAATCTTTTGTTCTGTATTTTGCTCCTTTCATGTGCTATTTTTGGTTGGATATAATGCAATGACAATATAATGCAATCAACTTTGTAATGTAATTATTATTTGTTAAGAAAATGATAATTGAAATTCGAGCATAGTATATGCGGAAGCGATAAAGGATGTAGATATTGGAGAATACAAAACAAGATCGGAAAAAAATAGAAGGGGGCACATGATTTTTTACGTGGAAACCCAAATCAGGAGAAAACCACGGGCGGCAACAACGACACAAAATCCACTATAATATGAGTGAGTACAAAACGATCTCAAAGCAAACGCTTAAGGAAGAGATCAACAAGAGAGATAAAGATCTCAAAGCAAACGCCTAATGAAGAGATCAACTACAACGAAAATCGCTCAATACTAACTCTCAATAAAATGTGGAATAGAAAAGGGAAGTGCCGAGAGGCACTCCCAGATGCCCCACTCCAAGAGGCCAATACCTAATATCCCGTCTCAAATAAGGTTAAACAACTTAGTATTTATAGAGAAGCCCCAAAGGTACCAAGGGTTTAACCCTAGCCGCCAACATATATCTTGACCACCGAATACAATCTTTACAAAAAAGAAAAAAGATATTAAATACAAAATATGAAAATAATATAATTTTCATAAATAAAATATCTTCAACCACACAACTTGAGCCTTAGGTGCCAAGCAATAATCTTCGACAAAGGAATTTGGGACAAATCCCAACAAACTCCACCTTAGACCAAATTTCTTGGAACGGACGAACATGGCAAAATCGATCTTGTTATGACGTCAAAATTCTCAATATCAATGAGAAACATCCTTCAAGAAAATGCTCGAAATCCGGATCAATGACTCCGACTCTGATACCACTTGTTAGGAAATTAGAGTAACTAATAGCGGAAGCAATAGGATGAAACAGATATTCAGAAATAGTTAAAGAGCGATAACAAGAACAAAAACAACGACACACAAGATTTACGTGGAAATCCAATGCGGAAAAAAAACCACGGACGGTGACGAGCACAATCAATCCACTATATGAGCAGGGAGAGTACAAAACGATCACAATCACAACAAGTGATTTGATCCAACAGCAGAATTACAACCTCTCTTGTAATCTCTCTCAAAGTCTCTCTACCTCTCAATGTGTTTAGGAATTCAAGGATTCAGGAGTGAGTTTAGATCCTAGGCAAAACCTCTTTATATAGGGTCTAGAAGTCCAGGGTTTTACCCCTAGAGAAGAACCCTAGCCGTCAAGTATACTGCACCTTGAAGCAAACCCTAGCCGTCAGAACAGACCCGCGCCCGAGCATAGCACGTCACGACCATGCCATGGTGGCACGGCACTCCCATGCTGTTTTTCTGCTCTCCTTCGACGTTCCGCTTCTTCGGCCTGACACGTACTTGTCGTCTAGCACGGTTCCACCATGCCAATTCTTTAATTTTGGGGCACGAAACCCAATAATCTCCACCTTACACCAAAATCTCCGATCACCAACTCTCTAACACCATCATTGCACCCCGAAGGGTGATGCCCCCCCAAGGGGCAATGCCCCGAAGGGCGCTCAAATACTAGGAATGCCAACTAAGTCCAAGCAATACTTGAACTTAACTCTGGGAGATGACTTATATGAACCTTTCTTCATATAACCTGTCATAGTAGATGCCTGCAAGACATAGAGGCCTCCTTACCTCAAACCCTTCAGTAGAGTCTGACTGCCCTCCGAGACCTTCAGAACTCCACCTTCAGCTGAATATTTGCACCCCTTGGATTCAAGGGTGCCTAAAGAGATGAGATTACGCTTCAAGTCAGGAACGTGACAAACATTTGATAAAATCCTGACAACACCATCATGGGTCTTAATTTTAAGAGTACCAATTCCAATTACTTTATATTGGGTATTATTGCCCATGTGAACAACAGTTGAGTCAACTGGGGTGAAAACCAATCCTTATAAGGACACATATGATAGGTATACCCAGAATCAAGAATCCAATCAGAATCGCTCCCCTTTCAGTAGGGGTGGCAAACAAAACATCAAAATTAGATTCAGCAAATGAAGTTTCAGCAGGCTCATGAAAATTATCTTCTTCTTTCTCCCTCTTCTTTTGCAATTGCCAACAGTTAGCAACAATATGACCCAATTTACCACAGTAATTGCAGGTCTTACCAGCGTGATGATTTTTTGACTTAGAACGGTTCTTACTCCTATTACTATTCTCCTTTTCAATTGTTTTACCCCTTACTACTAATCCCTCAACAGAATCAGCATGAATGTCAAGATCAAACTTCTCCTTAGACAACAAGTTTGACTTAACATCCTCAAACGATATAGTATTAGAATTACTATATAACATGATCTCCTTAAAGTGTTTATAAGAAGGGGGTAACGACACAACAAGCAAAATAGTCTTATCCTCATCCTCAATTTTCACATCCAGACTCTCTAAATTAACAAGAATAGAGTTAAACTCATTCAAATGTTTTTGAACAGGGGTACCTTCAGCCATACGAAAGGTGTACAATATTTCCTTCAAATGGATCTTGTTGGCGAGACTTTTCGTCATGTAGAGTTCCTCCAGCCGAACCCAAAGTTCCACCGCAGTTGTCTTATCAAGCACCTCTTGCAAGACATGTGAAAATATTTACTTTTTTGTATAAAACACCAAGTTATAGACACTTTGACTCATATATTTGATGATGTGATAACTTACTTGTTATACATAGACGATATATGACCTTTATATTTCCTAATACTGGCAGTTACATGTGATAAATAAGCTACTAGATCATCAAATAACTAAGTCAAAATTTGTTTGATTCGATGATGGTATATACAAGATAAATACCCTAAACTACAAAGTGCTGGACGCTATTTTTGAAATATAGATCATTGACGTCCATAAAAAAACTGGTGAACATTTTGGAAGTGTTTTCCCATTCACAATATGTCAATCTCATCCAAATAAGTAAAAATTTGATCTCTCATTATGCAACAGGTAAACAATTTCATCAAAGGAGATAAAACCACGCTCATATGGGGATGACAAATTTTATTCAAACAAACATAACTATAAAACAATAAGAAATGCCATTGGATGGGGACTACATGTATTCAGAAGAAACATTAACTATCACTGTGCACCTTTTCCTTTCTTTTATTAATTTTTTTTTTTCCAACCTCCCAACTTATTCAGAGAAACTCTGAGAAATATAATTTGAAAAAAAAAGAAAAAAAAAAAAGAGCTCTGAGACATAAGGGAAAAAATAGTCACACCCGTTAAAGACTCCAACCACCAAAAAAATAGAAAGAATTTACGTTACGATGATTGTCTCATATAAGAATTGATGTATCCCACTAAGGTTGTGGTGTTAGTGAAATAATCAATTCCAACCAGTGGCTTATGTATTGAGAAAATTACGTAGACATGAAGACGAATATGTTTAGAAATATCAAGTAGAGATCAGTAAATTTCTGTTTTGTTTTCTGATGCAACAATGGCAAAAACGATCAATCTATGTAGGATTTTAACCTAGTTTGGATACTAAACCCAACAAATTTTACTAATTAAAATAGCTTGACATATGAAACCTAAGGCAGTTAGGATTTCAAACATTGAAACCGCATACACATTTCCTGTAATTTTTCAATAATAAATTTTGCTATTTATTTTATCGAAAAAAGGTTGTTATTTCAGTCTATTGCCTCTTTCATTTGTACTGATACAAAAGAAGCCTAAATGCTAATATAGGGAGAATTCAAACATACATCTCTAATAAAAACTCATGAAAATTTTGCAAATTGAGTTAATTAATACCCAAGAATTAATCTACAAGTCGCTGCAATTTGAGAAGACATTTATAAATTTATTTTAGCCGGTCACCCAATTATACATTATCTAAAAATTGTAAATTCGAATTGGAATTTTCAAAGTGTCATATAACTGCAGGCACAAAGTTGATCCATACATAGCCGATCCGTACACATATCCCCTTATGTTTATTTCTAAAATTTTTTAATCAGATGCTTGCGTATCCACTTATGTAATAGCTTTAATTTGCCGGCTAGAGCATTTGTGATTAAGAAAATTATACTTGCGCGTACATTTTCTTGAAAAATAAATTAATCTAATACGTGGCAGATTGATAAATTTAGTTTCAACAACCACACAGATTTATTTTTATTTTATTTTATTTTTTAATTCGGTGGATAATATCTGCCGAATGATGTTGAAAATCTGATCAGGTCAGAATGTATAAAGTGCACAAACATCTGCTCCCCCAAGATATATATATCAGGTTTAATTAATTTTAGATTGTGCTAATCATTATCGAACATGGGTGCCACTAAGTGTACTATAGCTTCTTTGAAAAATTAAGCCTCCTTTTAACTTTCCCACCAAAAAAAAAGGGGAAAAAAAAATAAAGGGCCTTGCCCTTTATATATAAAGGCAATCTAAGCCTTCCCACCAACACAAAATCCAAAGAAATTCATCAAGAAGAGTGAACCCTTCACAAAATAGAAAATGTCTTCCTCCATGGTGTGCTTTTCTCTCCTCTTTTGCTTCGTGGCGCTCCTTTCGGCCTCCAATGCCTCTGAAACACGAACAAGCTACTCACCTCCAGAGTCTGAATCTGAATCCTACAGTCCTCCCTTGACCCAATACATGCCCCCAGCCAAGCCCACAAGCGATATCTACCAGTACTTAAAAGGCCAGAACACGGCTAGGGCAGCTGTTGGGCTACCGCCATTGGCTTGGGACAACAAGCTCGCAGCCTACGCCCAATGGTGGGCCAACCAAAGGCGGTATGATTGTGCCTTGGAGCACTCTCGTGGGCCCTATGGTGAGAACATCTTCTGGGGGAGTGACTCTTCCTTTACACCTGCCTTTGCTGTCCAATCTTGGGTTGTGGAGGGGAGATGGTATGATTACTACTCTAATTCTTGTGGTTATGGCCAAGATTGTGGGCATTACACACAAATTGTTTGGAAGAATACAAGGAGGGTTGGATGTGCTAGGGTTGTTTGTAATGGTGGCCTTGGTGTTTTTGTTACTTGCAACTATGACCCAGCAGGAAATTACATTGGACAAAGGCCCTACTAGTTCGTGAGTAGGGTAACAAAAAAGGCCCAATTTGAGTTTTCTTTGACCCAGTATGAGGACTAGCCCATTAAGCCCCAGGACTGCTAAATGGGTCACACATGGAAATGAAATTGGGCTAAGAGTTCTAATCTATTTAATTATGCTAACAATAATTATGCAATGCCTGTGTGTAAGTTTTGGGGGGTTAGATTTAATTTCCCTTTTTCATTGGTTCATTTTGTATGGAAAATTTTATCTTAAATTGCATTCATCCTTTTGTCCTTTAACTATGATAAATTAAATATAAGATAGAATTCTTTACGTCAGCTCTTATGTTAATGTGATTGTAATTTCAATTCTTAATCAGAAGCATTGATTATTATCTTAAATTCTATTCGCTACTAGTGAAATTTTATTTCACAATATTCATTTCATCATTAGCATTTGGTATTAAGAGTTCTACTAATATGTATTGACTTCACAAAAATCACGAGATCAAGTTAAAAAAATTTTAACATATATAAATTTTTTGAATTAAAACACTTCCTTGAGGAAAAAGTTGAATTACAAAAGTTGGAAGGCAAACAATTAACCTTACATTGAGTTCTGTTTCAAATTATAAGTTTGAGTGGAACCAATGAAGAAATTAAATAGGATTACCAATATTCTTTTTTTTTTTTTTTTTGAAATTGAACTTTTTGAATAATAATGGGAGGTCAATAAAAGGAAAATTATTTTTCTTTCTTACGATTAATGTATAAATAAATGGTGGAAGCAAAAAGATGCGAAATGCACTTAATAAAATTGTGAGTTATTTCCCTACCTTCTAAATTTTAGCACAATAATTAAGAAGATACAAGATATATAAATATGTATATTTTAAGGACTTGCCCCCTAATTTGCACGCTAAAAAAAAGTGTTTGAGGTCTCTCTCCTTAAGTTTGTGTCACTTATTGTTAAGAGGATGCATATACTCAAAAGAAAAAAGTACCTACAGAAAATAAAAGAACAAAATTAGAATTCGATGTTTGCCGATTATGATCCCTATCACAAGGAGGATACAGACCCATAAATATAAACCTAACGCAAAACCCCCCAAAAAAAAAGGGGAAAAAAACAAAAAGTATAGAACCAAAACACATAGTTGCACCATTTGCACATTATTTTTCTCACTGTTTTCATGTTTTTCCATTCTTGGCGAAAGGAACATAAATAGGTCGAATAAAAAATCATGTTTTTCTATATAGGGAGAAATCTTCGCAATTTACATTATACTTCCAGACAACAAAAGCTTTGTTCAATTGACTATAGTGCGCAAAGTTACCAATTAAATAAGAGTGGCAGTCGTCTATAATGTAATCTATGCGAGATGGTATTAAAGCAGCCTCAGAAATAGAGAGTTCTTGCATCCAAGTACAGGGTGACAACCAATTAGTTATTCAAGTAGTTCAGGGTATCATTTGCACCTTGTGGAGGATCTATCATTAGTTCATGATATACGAGCTGTGCTTTGATTGTTTTCTAGTTCTTTTGTTACTCATGTTTTTAGGTAAGATAATATGGCAGCTTATCCGATTGCCAAATTAGGTTATGTCATAAGATCTAGAGTTACCTTTACATCCCTTTCTTTAGAGGAGTTTTCACGCATCTTTACTGATGATATAACATAGGCAGAACCCTTGAAAGAATGGTTGCCTAATATATTGTGTACTTAGCATTTATGTATTAAAAAAATAACCCTCATACACTCATAAAGAACACCAAAAAAAAAAGATTGTCAGACATCTATCACGCAAACCTCATAGGCACTCATTAAGGCCCTTCTTTGTTTTTTTTTTTTTTTTTGTGGGGGGGGGGGGGTTTTGGTTGGGGGGTATATGCCCACAGTAATGTAATCATCTAGCACTTAAGGTCATTTTGGGATTTCATGTAATATCTAATTGCATGGCATCACACGCAATCGACCCTTGATGTGTATCTGAGTTATGACAACACATATCAAATATTGGAGTAAGAACAACCTAAATATGTGCTTAAAGAACGATCCTTAATCACAGATCTTGTCCACACAGTCACTAAAAGCATGCAAACTTCATCTTCCATTCACACAATGGAGGTTCACAGAAATTGATGAAGATAGTCGAAATATGATGATGCAAACCTCTATATGACTCCTTTCAATGTCCTTCTCATTGTTTTCTTCCTCTCAGGTCTCAGGTAACTTCTTGCTCATTCTTATCAAAGTTTCAGAAGAGAAGAACTCGTCGAACAGTCGATATCATATAACCCCGTGCATGCTTGTGTTTACCCACCTCCATCTGCTTGTCCGCTAGAAAAAAATAAAAGAGAAATCACAACAAACTTATGAACCATGTATGCTAACGTTGTTTGGATCATGGCATGTCTTCTATTTATGCTTCAGTGCCACAAGTTAGTGTTATACAGACCATTCATTTTGCACATCAAACATTGCTCAGATAGTTTGGTATAGGCATGGAGATCTGACATAGTGTCCTAGACCAACAACGTCTTTGGTTCATGTCATATGGAATGCTCATGTCACACGTCAACTACTGTCCAGATAATTTGGTATAGGCATGGACATTGACATAGTGTTTTAGACCAACAGGGTGCAAAGAAAGACAAACCCAAGACCACGTGCACATGTCCCACACTCCCACTACTTAGACATATGTATCTGCGGAAAGCTTGTAACTCACTCCGTGAAAGATAGCTCCTCGTCAAGGAACATAATTCCTCTGAGATTCAGTAGAAATTGTGGTTGATCTAGGCCCATTTCGCAAGATAAGTCTTATGCAGAGTCATTATACTCATTAAGCGAGGTAAAGGCAAGAAAACACCAAATGTTACAAAAATAAGCATAAAGTAAAAATAAAACCAAATAGTTAGTAAGGGAATGTGTGATTGCATTCCCATACGTGGACTAACAAATAGAGTCAAAACTAAACAACTTTGATTTGACATTTTCTTGTGTGAGAATGCTGATGGCCTGGATGTAATGATGCTGATGTAGTATCATGTGACATAGTAGTACTATAAGCACCATTGAAAGTGCAAAATCTACTAAATCAACCTAGAGGGAGGTGAATAGGGTGATGATCAAAATCGCAATTTAATCGAAATAAAGTGCGGAAAAGAAATGTGGATAAAATATAAGCGAATTTTTTAATGAGGTTGGGCCTCAACAGGTTTAATCCCTGCCTAGAGTTCCCTAACTCTAGGATTAACCCGAATCTTTATTAGGAAGGATGATTACAACTCTAGAGTACACCTACTCTAAGTTTCAAGACCCAAGTTGACACCCTCAATAAGGCTTGGTAGAGTCGACCCTTCAACTCTGTAATCCCACCTACACACCACTTGAATAACTCAAAGAACAATAGCAAATTAAAGCTCAATCAATACAATAAGAGAGTATGTTTGAGTATGCCAATGAATGCTTGTCTTGCTTGGTATCTTCAGCTCTCAACCATCTTGCATATTTATAGGCAAGGCTTGGAGAAATAGAAGGAAAGTAGCCGTTAGACACATCCTAATTTCTTGCTTCAGTTCAAGGCCTTGAAGATCCAGTTCAGTGTCACTGAAGATGGCACAAATTCAGCATGCAACGGCTAGTTGATTTGCTTGCAACGGTTGTCCTGATTTTTTAGCAGATTTGGATTCTCTTTGAGCAATTCCTTCCATAATCAAATCATATGCTGATTTGGATTCTCCTTAAGCTAATTTTATTATTCTTTTCATAACCAAATCACAAGATCAAGGAAGTCCCATAATATATCCAAATATGATTCGTAATTTCATAATATCATTATAGAATATGATTAAAGAATAAATATCTAAACTTCCTTTTTGTCTTTCATCAAAACAACCATAACATATAATATTAATGGATAAATAGAAAACCAACAAGTACCAAAATGAAGAAGCCACCAAAGTGAAGAAGCACAATCAACACTAACCATTGATGTCTCGTCTTTCCACTGAATTACAGTGACAGAGCTACTAATGATGCAGGATATCAAACAGAGAGCCTGCACTGATTGAATTTGAAGGCATGAATGTGGACAACGTCTATGCATCTTTCGATGATGCAGAGGTGACTTTGAACCTATTCTGTAACACTCAAATAGGTTAATCATATGGCTAACTGGTAGGGAAGTGCATTAAAGAAGATTGTCCCTCAAACTCATGCATGTTATCAATGCGTTCAAACCCATAGCAACCTCACATGGTTTGCAAGTATGTTTAAGGAGTCCGCCAATGAATAAGAAATCAAAATCCTCTCATATTTCCTTTCCGCTTCTTGGTCTTTGGGCTTCTGCATAGATGGTTAATCTTTTGATAGATGGTATTTATCTATTGATAAAACGGTTACAGCAACTATAACAACCAAAAAGTGTAGATCCCTTAGCACAGTTGGGAAGACGAAGATGTATGTAGCACTACCCAAGGATTCAAAATGCGGATTCGATCGTGATCGCAATTTCGGTCGTGATGTGGAAAAGTCGCTGTAATGTGGAAATCATGTTCCATATCACAGTGAAAATGCGGTTCGACCAACTCAAAAACCTTTATCATGCGGCTATTTCATTGCGGATCGGTCACATTTTAAATCCATGGTAGTACCCTTCTAATCAAATAGGCCGATATAAGATAATAACAAAAGGTGGATGAAGTACAAATATACAATCAGACCATACAAAGAATTCAAGCTGCGTTAAGGAATAAACTGCACAGAGGTACCCTCAGTTTAGTGTAAACTATTTTAAGGACCATCAGTTTTCAAAAATAATTATAAGGTACCTTGACTTTTGAGAAACTAACAAAAAGGACCCTCAAATTTTTACCACGCTCTATTTTCTAGACTCAGGCACTATTCTAGCTTGCAAAGCACACACGAAAACTTTTCATATTTGCAAATCTACCCTCAATCCTTAAAAACTTACTTTCGAAAAATCATAGTTTGTATTTGTGATATTTTACCTACTAGCATAACTGGAGGCCCTCTTCCAACTGGTATCAGAGTCACGTGACCAAAAATAATTAAGATTATTAAGCTACTTAATGACTAATTAAGCTAATTAACTATTATTAACTGTGATTAATGCTTGAATCATCACTTACTTGTCCTAGTCCTAATTATTCACACATTGTCCACTCACCTAAAGGTAATATCTCGTTAGTACCTTAATGAAACTATATCACTGATATAATTTTAGAATTAAAAGTAGAATTAGCTAAAATTGAGATTGAACTAAAGAAAATTAAGAATCAGTTAACCGTTGTCCATCTTTCTCTTATTAACGAAGTTAGACATAGTGAAAAAACTACTCCTAGAATTAGTACTCCCTTTCAGCATGAGTATCCTTTTCCAAACCCAAAAAACAAGATTTAATTTCCTTTACAAGAGATAAAAATCCAAAAAGAAGTAGAAGAACAATCTGGTGAAAAATCGATTGAAAAGAAAGAAAAAGAAGATGGAGTATAAACAATATACCCTTGGAGAGTTACAAAAAATGTTCGATGAAAAACAAAATTCAGAAGAACTAAACAAAATCATGAGCGCAATTAGTGATAAATATGATATTTTGTGTGATGATTATAAAAAGACTAATAATGTCCAACTAGAAGAAGAAATATATCAGCAGATGAATCTGATTAAATTAGAAGATCTCAATGTTTTACGTTTAGAAGAAATTAGAAGAAAGCTTGATAAGAAATATGGTAAAAACGAAAACGAAATCAATGAGATTGGAGAATAAATTGACTTATATGAAATAGAGACTAATCTAGTTAAGAATGTCGTTCCTACACCTGAAGAATTTGGTAAACCATCTAGGAGAAATATTCATTTCCTAAGACCTAGGTACGTTCCAGCAGGACGTACAAGCAACTTTTCCTTCGGGTTTATCCCAAGGAAAACCACAACCGATGAAGAAATTGACCTTACTTCAATTAGTCAAACTAGATATATTTTAAACATTGATGGAGCTCGTAATAGAGAAGAAATATTTGAGCACTGGAAAATAAGAATGAATAGTATCTTAAACCTAAATACTAAATGGACTACAACAAACTTTCTAAATTACATCGAGCATAGTTTCTCTATCACTGTAGCTGACTGGTATGATTCATTAAGTGAAGATGATAAAAACACATTAAGAATGATAGAAACACCAGCTGCTATGTTCAGAAATTTGTGCAAAGAAATTGAAACTGAATTCATCAGAGTTAACCTTGATTCTGAAGGAAAAGCAAGAGAATGGCAAAGAAAGATTAACAACATCGAACTATAGGATATGAGATATCTAGAAAATTATATTGCTGAATTCAGTCAATACTATTATAAAATTGGGCATAATGAAACAAATCTTGGCATGTTCTATGACAAATTACCATGCCCTATAAATTTTATAATTAATGAAAAATACATGGCATGGTTTGAACGAACAGATGTTGTTGATACCCTTGGTTCAAGAATTTTCTATTTGCGAAAATGGGTCAATGAACAATGCCTTGATCTTCAAAAACAAAAGAAGATTAAAAAGCAATTCTTGACTTGCTGGGATTCACCTCACCAATGCGGAAAAGAACCTAAGAAAAGAAGAAAAAAAAATTCTATAAGAAAAAGAGCTTTAACAAGCAAAGTGGCGAAAAATATAGAAGAAAATATTACAACAAACTAAGTCCTAAAAAACGTAAATTTTTTAGGAAAGCTGCTTATTGCCCTGCAGAAGAAAACAATTGCAAATGTTGGGCATGTGGAGAAGTGGGTCATTATGCTAATGAATGCAAAAATAAGAAGAATAACAAATTTATTGAAACCTTGGAAAGCCTAAATTATGTTGAGCTTAGTGAAGATGATGCATTAGACCTAGCCCTAGGCAACAACAAAGGAATTGTTGAAATCATAGAGGACAATGAATATGAAGGAAGTGATTATGAAGAACTAAGTCATATGATGGAAAGCAACTCAGTTAGCCTTGGTAATCTTCAAGGAGAAGATTTTGTTAAAGACAATGATCATGAGGAAGTCAAAGGAGATTGAATTCTTCCCATAATCCAAAAGGACATGATCTATAAAAAATTCATTTTTCAATCAAAAAGCAAATACGTATGTGAAATGATGGAAGAAGATCTTGAAATTAAGGATTGTGAGTATGATGTTGGGGAAATTAATTTTATTAATTGGGAGAATATCCTTAAACATAATAAAGATAGAAAGTATAGGTATATCCATGTCGGAAGTGTCCAGATTCAAATTACTCTATTACAATATTATGGTAAAAATACTGATCTTTATGCTTTATTCTATGATATTAGGCATACCAAATTTAATAATTAGATAATTACAGGGATAAAAACCAATTTATGTAATGGGTCAGTAGGCTTTAACTATCGATTTGGATATTATGTGAGTCTAAAAGATGAATTTGTATAAAGCTTCTTATCCCTTAAGATTAAAATAGTCGGGATGGATATGAAGAGAGGAGGATATCCCTTGAGGATATTTTGAAAAATTATCTATAAATTAGACAATGCAATAGACCCTAGGACTAAGGTGACAATAATAGAAGTAGAGAAATTTGAAAGCCCTATCCCCATGCAAAAGATCCAGAGGATCAAATCTCATCCACAGGAGATAAAAATCGATCGGTCATGGATATCTAGCTTTGCCAACCCTACATAAATCAATAAGAAAAATATAATAAAAATTGATGAGGAGGGTAAAATCACCATTAAACCCCAATTATTAAGAAGCATGAGTACAAGATCAGATTGGGGAGAAGGATCTTCATCCGTTAAAGAAGAGCTTAAAGAAGATGATACAATTAGTATGACTAGTGAAATGAGTAGAATGAGTTTTGAAGTTGCAAAACCCAGCATAAATCGGTTAACGAGTTTAGACAGAAAAGTCATTGGGTACAAAACTAGAACTGTAAGTGAACCAATCTATGAAGATGAATTAGTCAAAAACATGACTATGGAAATATGTTATGAAGCTATCTACGTCCTAATAAAGGTATGTTTAGAGGGCTATAATAAATATGAACTATGTACTTACATAGATAGTGGCTGTTCTGTATGCTTTGGAAAAAGATCATTATTTTCTGAGTTTATGTGGAAAAGAGTTAAAAATCCTTTACAAGTAAGGATAGCTAATAATAGTATTATGAGTCACAATGAAGCCATAGAAGGGTTATCCATAGAATGAGGAGGAGTTCAATATATTAGACCAGTTCTATGGACTACTGATCAACCCTCTTATGATATGATTATTAGAAATAATTTTCAAAGATTATATTCCCCATGCACTCAAATCGTAAACAAGATAATATTTACAATTAATGGTCACTCAGTTCCTATTGATAAATCAAGCAAGGCTTATACTCATCAAAAAATTGAGTTTACACGTAGCCGGCGTGGTGAGAAAGTAATGCCGGTATAACGAGATGTAGCACTGACAATCTCATTACTTGAGTTATCTATTAAAGAGGAGATTGTTGAACAACAAGAAAAATTATGCAATGACTTCTACTCTGACAATCCTCTGAAATTTTGAGATAAAGACAAAACATTTGCTAAAATCACTTTACTAAATCCCAACACTATCTTCCAAGTCAAACAAATGGTGCATACCCACCAGGATATTCAAGAATTTGATAAATAAATTAAAGAACTTCTTGACAAAGGATTGATCAAAAATAGCAGGAGTCCTCACACCAGTCCTACTTTCATGGTAAGAAATCATACAGAAGAGAAAAGAGGAAAAGCTAGAATGGTAATCAATTATAAAAAACTTAATGATAATAATGTCTTTGATGGTTATTATATTCCTAACAAAACAATCCTTTTCAACAGAATTTAAGGAGCATCTTGGTTGTCGAAAATAGATTACAAAAGTGGTTATTAGCAGATAAAAATAGATGAAGAAAGTATTCCTTTAACTGTATTTAGTGCCCTATAAGGACATTATGAATGGATAGTAATGATATTTGGTCTTAAAAATACACCTCAAATATTCTAAAGGAGAATGGATAATATTTTTAAAGACCTCAATCATTGTTGCTTGGTTTACATCGATAACATCCTTGTCTTTTCTAAAACAATAGAGCAGCATAAAGATGATGTCTTAGTAGTCACCTAGAGATGCATTAATCATGACATTATACTTGGTAAGAACGAGTGCATATATGCTGAGCAAGAAATTGAGTTTTTAGGTCTAGAGATAAAAGTTGGATAAATCATCCTACAAAAGCATATTTTGAAAAAAATAGAAAAATTTCCTAAAAAGATTGAAGATAGAAAACAACTAAAAAGGTTTCTTGGATGCCTTATCTATGCTTCAGATTTCATTATAGATTTAGCTAAGCTGAGAAAACAATTGCAGCAGAAACTCAAGAAAGAAGTAAGTTGGATATGGACTACTAATGATACAAAGATTGTTCAAAACTTCAAAAAGATGTGTAAAAATCTTCCTGTCCTTAACTTGCCTAACAAAGGAGATGATTTAGTTCTTGAAACAGATGCTAACAATGAGCACTGGAGTACGGTACTCAAAATCAAAGAAGGAGAAAAGCTCTGCAAATACTGCAGTGGAAGTTTTAATAAGGCAGGATGAAACTATCCTACAATGGAAAAAGAAATCTTTACAGTTATAAAGGGAATCAAAAAGTTCTTAATCTTTTTAGCCCCAAAACCTTTTCTTATTCGAACTGATTGCAAAGGAATACTTGATTTTGTGAAAAAGAATTTATTAAATATGCAACCGTAAGAGCGACTCCTGTGTTGACAATTGTGGCTTAACCAATTTTTCTTCTCTGTTAAACATATACAGAGGTCGAAGAACTCTTTGGCAGACAGTCTAACTCGAGAACTCGCCAATGGTGATCATCAAAGCCGACCTCCTGCTAGAAAAGGAGGAAATCCTTAATGAAATATCAGTCATACTAGAACGGGTTACGCCTTCTAGTAAAGTCCTCATCAATAACCTAGAATTTCATACAAAAATAGATCACGCTTTGGTATACTATCTACTGCCTATCTAATAGTCCAAAGATTTTCCCTTTTAGAGTTACAAATTAGTTACCTTCAGTGTCCTTATGATATCCAAGAAAAAATAAAGTCTCATATTCAAGAAAAATGGTTCAATGATTGGTATGCAGCCTGTATCAACTTTTATCATCATTATTCCTATGATATTTGGGAGTCTTAGGGTACAACAATCTACTTTCCCGATAGGTTTGAAGTTGATGGTGTTTGTTTCCCAACAAATTCATTATCTCCAAATGACCCTGTCTATAAAGTTTGGAAATACGGGATGGTGCTTTACTTCACAGAAATTTCAAATCCAAAATTTTCATTTTTCTCAACCGTAACTAAATTCCAGCAATGCATGTTTAAAAGGATCCATTGGATTCTCACATCTCCTGATAGTACAACAAAAATTCCAGTTCGTAGATGCCTTAATTTAGAAATTTATAGTGCCCTGATTGAATATGAAAATGAAAAAGCCAAACCAGCCCATTATCTTGTGTAGATTATTGATTGCGAAAATACCAATGATGAACGACAAAATTAGATTCCTAGAAATCTAGTACGTCTAGTTACTGATCCTGTATTATCAAGAGCCATTGGGTTTTTCAACATTTATCATCAATGTTGGGCATTAATCGAACGAGAAAAAATATTAATGCATTGTGGAAACACAATTTTCGCCTACAATAATGAATTCAAAGACTACATGAAGGTGAAAGGAGCAGTGCCAGAAGATATTTTTGATTATCTCTTTGATGTTAGAGGTGGAAAATTCTTATCAGAAAATGGAGAAAAATATCTCCTGGAATTGTTTGAAGAATGGGATCCAGAACATCTTAAGTAAATTGATGAAGATTTTGATGATTACCCAGATAATGATGGTCTGAAAAATATAATTGGAGATGAAGGAATGCAGAATTTTAATAATGATAACTAGTCTTGTCATCACTAAAAGCTCCAAAAAGTGGCTGCCTCATTATTGTACTATTTTGACAAGTGTCTGGTCTGTAAAATAAAGCGTGTACTATAGCCGTCAGTGTACTGTAGCCATTTGAAAAATCTTTATGTACTATAACCTTTAGGGCATCCTATGTAGCCTCATCCCCTCTATAAATAGAAAGGTCGATTGCAGAGAAGGGATACGGTCATTTGAGCATTCTTGAGCAAAAGAGAAGTTGAGATTCTCCATTTCTCTATGAGCAAGCATCTCTAATGATCTTGGCTTAAGTCCCTCTTCAAAACTTTCCACTATAGTATTTTCATTTTCAAACTTTTAATAAAAGAAGTTTCCCAGTAAGGAATGGTATCCAATTGAACCTTATGTCTTAAACATTATAATTTCTTGATTAAAGTTCCACTATCCTTAGAAAAAGATTAAAAACTTGATTAGTGACTACGGTCTGAGGTTGGAAATGAAATAGATTTGTGGTGTGCCTGATCTAAGGAAGGTGGGGTTGAAATTAGCAATCTTTGTAAATCGGAAGTTAAAGGAACAACGGAGTCCACCGCCAACTAAGTTCAGGTAACGGTCAAAACTCTCTAATTAAGTTTTAATTATTTTTGCTAAGTATGATGGGTCTATAATTACAGAAATTATAATATATAAGATATAAGTAGTAGATTGTGATAACTAGTACCACTAAAGTCAATATAAGAAGTTAAATCAGTTAAAACAAGCATATTTTCTGAAAAAACTCCCTAAAAATAGCTTATTTTCACGTTTTTCCTATTTTAGGGACTATTCTGCAATTTCTGAAAGTTCAAGAACTAAATAAGAAGAAAAAAAGACCTAAAATTAGTTTTCTGAAAACTTAGGGTATCCCAAAATTAGTTTTGAAAAACTTGGGCCTAAAAATAGCTATCCTTAAACTTAGGAGCCTGAGTGTCAGTAATTAGTGCGTTAAGGGGTAATCTACGCCATTGTTTTGAGAGAATGAATAACTACAAATTATCAGCCAACCACATTGATAAATCACATTTCGAACTAAGAGGACAAGCATTTTTAGATATAATAACCATCATTTGAGCATGTCAGCTCAAAATGCTTGGAAACTGCTGGGAACGGAAGCAAAGTATAACATTTGGCCACACAAGTGTACACATCAAGAAAAGGAACCCAAACCAATTTAATGTGGAAAACCCTCCTCATTGAATGAAAAACCCATGGTCTAGCAATTACTGGCGCATCCACTATAATAAGAAACATAAATTACAAACTAGATACACCCACAACATATACCTCTAACTCTCATCTAGCTAGTATTTGACTCATCCCTTCTTTCACAAATGCATCTTCCCTGTCCCACAGCTCTCCACTTACCTAGTAGGGTTTGCGGTGCCTGGTTGACAACCCATAAATGTTCAGGCTCTCGCACCATCTCTTACGACTTTATATTGGGTTAAGAGGATCCCTCTCTCACACACTAGGGATAATTAACAAATGCCCATCCCCTATGTATCTTTATAGGACAAGTGCTTTGGCCTTCAAGCTACTACCTAGGAAACATTCACAAGATACCTATTCCAAACAGAATTATAGAAATAATAACTTTCCTAGTACTGCCACTATTCTAGGAAATAAAGATCGTGTTCGGCAACAGCATTTTAGGTAGTGTTTAGTGTCTTGACCAAGTCAATACACTAATCAGTTAATTTTTAGTATTCGGTAAACTAGTATTTTGACTAGCATTTCAAGTAGCGTTTAGTATTTCAAGCAGTATTTTTGAAAAGCTAATAGTATTAATGTTTGACATTTAAAAAATTAGCATTTCACATTTTTTAGACAAAAAATACCCTTTGAAAATTTTATCTTTGAAAATTACCTATATCAATTTACATGAATTAGCTAGTCTAACAGCTAAATTTACCAAACAAATTAGTTTAAACCGCTCATCTAAATAGCTATCCGCTAACAGTTAAATTAGAAAAGTTATCTGCTATCTAAACAATTATCCGTTACCTGATCCTCTATCCGCTACCTAAACAGCTAATTTTGAAAACAGGGCCAAAATATCCCATATAAGATAAGATCTTCTGCAGATAAAATATAATATCCAAAATATTCCTCATAATTTCGAGGCAAAATTCCAATAGAAACTTATCAAAGTGTAGATCATATTTCAACCTCTTTGAAGTGTTGAGTAAAGTCTCACCCGCAGATCATGTATCTTAGGGCCTGTTCTTTTTGTTGGGAAATATGGGTTGGTAAATGAGTGAAGTTGGTTGAAATTGGTAGAAATGGATTGAAGTGGGTTGAAGTGGGTATTTTTTTTGTTAAAGTGGATTGAAGTGCATTGAATTTTTTTTTTTATATGATGAGTAAAAGTTGTTTAAAATAGTGGGAAGTGGGTTAAAGTTAGTATTTTTTTATTAAAATTCGTAAAATAAGTTAATATGGGTTGAAGTTGATTGATGTTGGTAAATTTAAATTTACCAACGAAAAGAACAGAGCCTTACTTGAGCCCTTATCCTCCTTGAACATCTTTACCAGCGCACTACTCCTGAAAATCAATTGTGAAATAGTTCTGGAAAAGCCCATTGGGCTCGTCAACACAAAAGCAAGGAAAAGGCGGACATCAAAAGATGATTGCATCATTAGCCTAGAAATAATAACCAAGGAAAAAATTCGATGCAGCGAGCTTAAAAATAGCAATGGCAACATAAATTTGAATTAATACTGGTTAGGTACTTATTGAGGGAACCATTAAGAGACATGGAGAAATGAATGCTTCCCGCGTTAGTTCTAATACCTCTTTGGTGATCGTTGACTGATGATTCATTTACAGAAGACGTCTATTTGGAGGCTCCAATTGATAAGAATGGAGGAGTCATGATCAAGTACAAATTGATGGACATTTCCAAAGGTTTTGGTCTGAGAAGCTGGAGGATGAAGTATTTGGTATAGAAAGTTCAATGATAAGGACGAGGAGATAGAACAAATCACCGGTGGAGAGATGCATTACCTCTCCATTACTAAAGGTTAAGGACCTTAGACGCTTGGGATCTGCCATAAAAGGGCAATGGTGATTTTGTTCTCACCGTATTGGGTGGTGCACTGGAAGAAATGGAAGAATTGCTATGGAGTTCTGATTGACAACTAAGAATCTGGTATCATTGAAGGAGGATTTTACTTCATGGTTTCTAGGCAACTCATCTCATCTCGATGTTGTTCAGCCGAGAAGACTGGTTCCAAAAGATGGTGGCTAGTGACATGAGAATAGATTCAGTAGAGCTCTAGGCAAACAAGATAGAACAAAAGACGAAGGGATAGAAGAGAAGGTACGTGTGGTCCTCGTAGAGGAAAACACGTGTTGCAATGAAGGATAAGGGGTAGAAACAAGACCTAGATGGTTTAAACCCATCAAAAGGAGCAGTATGAATGCACCTTTAAGGATGTCAAAGAAGACCAACATTTTAGTACGAAGGCCCAACAAGAGCGTGAATGAAGATCATCACATAAGATATGGCCATTTACAACTAACAAGGACTTTGAAGTTTAAAGAGGTACATGATATACGGTTTAGCACGCAGTATGCACTTATTTCTAAATGAATTCAGGTTCTCTTTTGTATTCTCTCTTCTAATAATTCTTGCAAAAGCTTTTTATTTGGGGTTTTTGAGATAAGTCTTTTTAATTGTACAAATGAGGTTACCAGTATTTCACCTCTCTATGACCTACTTTAGCAAGATTCATGCCAACCTACCAATCTAGTCGTTCTATTTTGAGGCTAAAAGTCACCCCAAATTATTTATTAGTCGGCACTTGAGAAGTCACTCTAAATTAATTGCAGAAAAGAATCCATCCCACACCATCTCTTTGTTGAGACGGTTTCTCCGTAGAGTTTGTTTTCCTAGTATTTCTAACAAAGGAGAAAAATAAACTTTTGCCTGTCAGGCTTTAATGCATCTTCATTGCACAAAGATAGACTCGCCTGCACAGTCTAGTAACCGAAACTCCCGCTTGCTAAGATTTCTTCTGCCCCTAATTGCTCCCCTACAGAGCACTTCTTTGTTGCTGGCCTAACTTAAACACATAGTCATTGCAGTGCCACCATATTGAACGCACAGTTCCGAAATCTCAAGCATTGTTTTCATTCAGATCATCAGATGCAATGGAGATTATAGCGCCATCCGTAACTATGGACACCCAGATACCACACCCAAGAGTGCCAATAATTGAGAAGAAAACAGCAGGTATAGTGAATTAAACATCACAATCAAAACCTGAGCTCCCTAACTCCAAAATAAATGAATGTCACTGGATAGCATATGTCAAAACTCACTTTGTGTACAGGATGAAGGCAACTGCTACAAATACAATTCAAGTATGAGAAAGTGAAATCAAGAAGCACCTTAATCCAACATTCTTTCCCCATAAAATCTTAATAAATAATTCCCAGACGGGGAGTCCACATCTTGACATCACCAGTGGGTTGTTTCTGATCACTGAAGAGGGAAGATAAAAGGATGACTTCAGAGAATACAAGATAAGACACATTCAGGACTCTGAAAAATGACAGAAAATGACACAGAACAAAATCAAGTCACATACAAAGTAACAACTCGGCGTAAAAATATAAGCACTATGAAGCAAGATCTGATCTTTATCCAAAATGAAATGTAGCTTTAGAGGGTAGAGATAGCCAAACCTAGAGCAAGAAAAACGGGTGACCGACCACGCGGAAGGTCAGAGTGAGAAGTTGTCGATTATATGAAAAATCACATCAGCGCCATCAGAATTCAACCAATAGCTCCTCACCTAGATAAATTGAAGAAATTAACCTCTAAAATCATACATTCTGAAGGAGCAAAGGAACAAACTTCGTTTATCATATTGCATCATAAGCTTCAGCATATAGACCACTTGACGCACGAGCACGGGAATAACAAGGTACCATACAATAAACATACAAGAAGAATGCAAAAATCCTAGTGCATTTCCTAAGCTATGTGATTCAAACATAATCTTTCTTCACAGCTCAAACTCAAATACATAAAGAGGAGGCCTGCACATACATCTCTCTCTCTCTCTCTCTCTCTCTCTCTCTCGCGCTCTCTCTCTCTACATACATATATGTGTGTGTGTGTGTGTATATATATACATACATAGAGAGCGAGCGAGCAAGAGAGAGAGAGAGAGAGAGAGAGAGAGAGAGAGAGAGAGAAATTTTGAGAATAGGTTGTAGGATGGGTTTCTCCTAGAGTTTCAAATTAAGTTATAAACTCCTGTGCTATTTCATCGGGTTATGAATTATAGCAATGGCAAAAAAAGGACACTCAAAGCTCTTCTTCAGCCAATAGACAGATCCCATCATGAACTACCTTGCCTTGAGATATGAATTTTGGATCATTTGAAGTTTTCTAGAGTAGTTGACCACTCAACCCGACTACAAGTCTGTTCTAATTCATCAAGCTACCAGTATTATTCGTGAGCCTGAATAGGCCCCATTCCTCAATGGGATTGAGGCTACATTTATTTTACTTATTTTAAGCAGTGAATAACATAGATCATGTGCAACCATACTGGCGCTTAAATCTTGATTTGCACGATTGGATCACACGATTTTCATAAGCAATATTACTATTGGAGCTATGGTAGATTTGCATTACTATATGCTCTTTTATCCATAATGTTTTCCTCTAAGGGTCATTTAGTAACAGTCTTCGTCCCTCTTGGCATAAGCATGAGCATACATCTTGACCTCCCCAAAACCTGCAAACAGTAAGATCTACACTTGTGATGTTATCATTGATAATTAATAACAAATGATAAACTAAATCCTTCATAGAATTTCAAATTGAGGTTAAAACTACTCCCTATGCATTGTCAAAGGTCTTTCACATTCATTAACTAGCTTAAATGAAGAGTATGATTCTTGACATTTTAAGTGCAGGACGGAAAGTGGACCTGCAAGACAAGTGAGCTTTCCCTTATCTCACATCAGGACGGGATAAAGCGCCACAGGGAACATGGTTCCCACCTATATCATCAGCAAATTTCCCCTTGAAAGTCCCTAAGGATTTGGATATTCAATTTTGATAAAGGAATTCATGCTGGATATTCAAGTTTTCTACGGTAATTAACTCAGATTAGAATATTTAAAACCCAAGCTTCCATGTCATAATCCCCAGAAATAACTTATTTTCATATTAGCATATTTAAAATCCAAGCTTGCCTATGTCACAACCCCTAGAAATAACTTATAGTCCCATCATAAGAAGGATTTGATGTTTCACTCAGCAGAGATAGCAGCTTGCAATGGAAACCTCCAAGGAGCTCCTATATGGCATATGCTACCTCTTCCAAATATTGCAACAGAAATTCAAGTAAAATCAGGAATGACCTCATCAGTAAACGTCACTCACTGCCGCCGCTTCTACTTAGTCTCATCCATGTATTTGTATAAAACAAGTCCGGGTCATCCGCAATAAAATAAAATAAATAAAAACAAGAAAGGAGGGAAGAAATTGGAAGCCATATATCACAACTATCTCCAAGCATAGGCATCTCAAAGTTACACTTCAAATAGCTACCAACAAATCAGTAGCAACATAAGAAAGTAGAGATGCTTGCACCATGAACTAACATACAGCAAAAGCTTAATATAGATATATTAATAAAAAGGTTACAGTAAACGCAATCAAGTTTTATTACTTGCCTCAATTGTACTATGAGCAATCCAACGCTGTGTGCCTTTACGGAAGTTCACGTGAATGCGTTTCCAAGGAACCTGGTTAAGACCTTTAATCATCTCCTCTACAAGGCCACAGAGAGAGAGTGACCTCATAAGAATGAGGAAATGAAGGAAAAAAGAAGACTCTTCTATGACATTTGCACTCTGAAGAGAAGAGAATAGCACATCACAAACAAGAAGAATCACCAATCTCTATCTTTCAGTCTTTGAAGCTTCAAAAAGCTCATATGAAGTGAAATTTGATTCTTCCAAAATTCTCAGCTTACTTATCAGCAGAAGGATCCAAAAATTTTGGCTCAAGGGTGTCCAGTGTCGAGTTCATTGGGACCTGATGGTGTAAATTAAATGTTATGGTGTCCACTGAAAAATTTGTAGGCAGAATTTGATCTTTTTGCTCAGTCTAATTGCCATAGTGGGCACTAATCTGCATAACATAGATCAGCCCCATGCCTACCAGGTGGTCCACAACCACATACATAGCCATATATGATAATACTTTCATACATCATAAATTCATTTGACTTAAATCTGAACAAAAAACTATTGTCATGTTTTGGGAAGCACCTTCAAAATCCGTCATCTGGTTTTCCATATTTGAAGAACCTCTACAATCAGTGTCTCTGAAAGTTTCAGGCTCAATGTAAACGATATGTGGATACTTCTCGTTATAACCAAGGTCACCCTACAGTAGGAAGGGGCAAAAAACATGGTTGCATCATGTTATTTTTAGGGGATAAAAAATGTGCTATCTAAAGAAATGATAGATGAGAATAGAGAAAAGAGAACAACCTTTGGCAGTTCACGCGGTCGCCGGATTGAAGATGTGCTCCTCCCAACTATATCTTAATACTTAATAAAGAAGAACATTATGGTAAATGTCCAGTAAGTATTATTATACTAATCATGGAGCATAGAAGTGCAAACACATAATCTAGGCAGGGAAAGGATACAATCATAGTGTGCATTTGCATAGGCAGCACGACGCTTGAATGAACGTAAAGCAGAGCTGTACAGGTTTAATCTCATTAATGAGCTTTTTAATTAAGAATCCCAATTTTCCAAATGACTCTTAAAACAAGCAATGATAGTACCGACATGAATTTTAGCTCATATGAATCAGAGGCCATTCGAATAAGAAGGGGAGGCTTGTCCATATCAATATCAGTAAGAAAGAGATGCTCCCCAGATCTTCCAGCAATCAAGTGTGCAGCTTTTGTAAATTTCCATTCCAAGAAATGAAGACCGCAAAGGCATGGAAGCTGAGGACAAAACAAGAACAAGACGAGAATAAGCCAAATTTGCTTTTAAGACCAACAAATATCTCTGAACAAATTATGAGAAAGAGTTGTTCATGAAAAGGAGACAATCAAGCGACAAACCACAGTACAAATGTCAAGAAAGCCTAAATGCTTTCATCACTCCAGTGGAATTGCCACCATAGCTAGCATTAAATCTAATGCCACCATCAGATTCTCAAGTCATAAGGCAGAGAGGCTGGGATTGTTGCACATTATCTTGATTAAGAGAAATAGAAGGGAGGGCGAGAATGAAAATAGCAGACCTTGTAAAAGCATTCTCGAAATCAAGTTGAAAATCAGCACAAACAAAATGCTGGATGCTCTCAAGTCCAATCTTGTCATTATCCGGTAGAATAGAACAGAAACTCTCTCTTCATGAAACAACGAAATATGTTGATCGGATCCACTCAAACAATTCAAAGAAGTTGCAAAATTTTTGCTGTACTTCACTCAAAGGCATTCCTCTGAAGGCCTTGGACACATGAGATGATAGGCATGCTTAAGTAGATTAGCCAATCCAAGGAAACAAAGAAAAAAGGCAAAAAGCTCAGGTTGAACTGAGGACATCTCAGAGCACCAACCGGACCGAAATTTCACTGAGAAATAGGCATGGCAATTACGTCGAGTTCGAGGCATATCCGATTCGATCCGAGATAAAATAATCCGATTTTAGTCCGAGAAAAAAATATTCGAGTCCAAGTCCGACAGAAATAATCCGAGTCCGAGTCGGATTCGGATCGCATTCAGAGGGAAGGTAACATCCGATCCAATATTCCAATCTGATCCGACTATTTTATTAAATAGTTAAAATGCAAATCTAAACTTTACAAATCCAAAGTCTATCCTTCAAGTTCAACCTCTACTCTCAACCCCCAATTTTTGATTTTAAATTTTTGATTTTACAAATCTATAGTGTACCCTCCAAATTCAATTGTGAGTCCCTAACATCAACTCTCACTTAACCTCTCTCTCTCTCTCCTTCCTCTCTCTTTCTTAGTCTGACTTTGCCGTTGGCTAGCCAAAAGCCGCCTGACTCCTATCATTGCACATTGGCATCATTTGCTTCATTGTCAGTCTTCTCTAACTTGGTATTAAATGTTCAAATATTTGGGTGGCATGATAGGAAGACTCGTGTTATCATACGTTAAGTAGACAGAATAAGTTTTGATGGAAAAACACAATACAAAATTGTTGTGGGGAAAGGAAAGCCATTCGGATCAGATTAAATCCGACTCCGATTCGATCCGACTCGGATCGGATTCGGAGGTTCCTTCCGGTCCCTCGGATCGGATTCGGATCGGATTTTTGGATCCGAAACGTAATCGGATTCAGATTCGGATGTTCCAACATCCGATCCGTTGCCATCCCTACATGAGAAAGCAAAACAACCCTTTTTAATCAAACAGCTCAATGCAGAAATTAACATCACCTTTCAGCCACAAATATTTATAGCCTATATAATACAGTTCAAATGGATCTGAGAGGATTAGTAGCACCAAATCTAGTTAAAGAAGGAATCTCCAAGTCTAACAAGGGTAGGAAACACCTGTCTGTGCCCTCGTGAACCCAAATGCGGAGTCGCAACTGTTATGAAGTTCATGGGTTCCAATCCAGCAATTCTATCTTTGTGATAGTCCTCATGTTTTTCCAATTTATGACTTGAATCCTCTTCCTCTGATCTTTTCAAGGGTTCATATAGCATTCCAATAGCATATCTCACAACAAGTCCTCCCAGAGAATGAGCAATGAAAGATATCTTCTGCAACCCTGGCCAATGGTTGACAACAGCCAATACCTGCAGTATGTGCAGATAAACATGAATGTGTGCCCAAATCAGGGGTCCTTGAGGGAGCAGCAATTATCAAAACATTCTCATGCAACTATGCAAGTTAGGGAACTAGACTCAGTACCTCATTAGCAAGCCTGTCACCCATGAGGTCAACACCATCAAACGTCAAATTGGTGGGGTTACATGTACTGCCTGCAAACAAAAAGAATGTCAGAAACTTCTGATCATTCACATGGAAAAGAAATTAGCATGATTATCAATGAGTGTCAAACTATCAATGGTGGCCTTCTTTTGGGATTGTCCCCCTAAAGGTACTCAGCCCAAACATGCTCACCTTCAAAGTGTGGATGCCCATGAGACATGGTCTACTTTGCAGGGTATAATTGTAATCTTCTTAAATGTTATCACTCTGAGTTTTAAACAATAATCTTACGACTGGAAACTTCTGCTTCCGACAACCATTGTTTAGTAAGACATCAAGAACAGACTCACACATCAAGCCATTTTATATCTCAAAGTTCCCGACAAAGAACAATATGTTGGATACCTTTTAGGGTTTTTTTGTTAAAAGAAAAAAAAAAGAGACAACGATAATATATCTTTATTGAACCAAAGCCTGTGGAAAACTTCATCAGAATTCAGAACCATTTTTCAGAGAAAAGTTACCATCACCACCCTTGATTATGGGGCCTTTCAAACAAAGGCAATTCCCATCACCTTTTGGCCCTTGATAATTCCTAAGAAGTTGGATCCAGCACAGTTCTAATAAATAAAGAAACAAACAGAAGAGAAGAGAGATTGTTTGGTTAAAATGAACAAAAAGAAAAAGGTAGCCTTTTAGAAACAAGCCATTTTAAACCAGCTTCTGATATAATGGCCACAGCAAATTTCCTGCAGTAGCAATCCATTTCCACACGGGAGGATTATTAATTTTAGGAGCTCAATCATTGGCTTCATAATAACAAGCTTACAAATTTCCACGAGTGCTTGATCCACACCAGCTTAGATATGAAAGAAGGATGAAATAAATAAACCATTAGTCCAGATATAGGACAAAGTTGTCGTCAATTAAACGGAAAAGGAAGTTTTGACCTAAACTGATACGGAAAATCTCAAATTCATTTGGTACTGGCTCCTCTACCTATACTAGAAAAATATAAAAGCATAATATTAGTTTGTGGAAAATTTAGATCTTAATGATGTAAGGCTACTTAATTTTCAAGCTAAACTACTATTCCACAATGAGAAGTTCACTTTTGCCTAGAACTTCATACACGCAGCATAACATGATATCTCAGAAGATTCCATAATTTAAAACTCCTGTTGAATTATTTGGAGCAATATTACAAAATTATCTGTATGAAATATGCAATATCCATCAAAGACTTGGTGATGTGATAGCAGGACTTTGTTTTTAATGGTGTTCTTTACATCTGTCCAAAATTCCAGAGAATGAAAACAGTCAGAAGCACAAACCCCCTTAACCCCCCCTCTTTCTCTCAAAGGTCTGCTCCCAAATACTCCATAGGCCCAAGCAAGACACCACATTGAGACCATTAAATACAATCATCCTCTGTAATTATTCCATGATATGATAAATCATTAAATTCTATGCTGAATCTGTAGAACAATATATTTTTATGGGTGCCATCAAAATTTCTTTTACTACCCCTGAAAGTTCTTGCATGATGCTATGGTACACTTCTCCTATGTTAATATAGAGAGTGCTAAGAAAGTAAAATTGAATCCCATATAGTTATCAGATTAGTTAATTACGAAACAGATACCTAGCCTGGAGCATGTCATAAACAGATTGACCAAGAAAAGGAATGAAGTATGAATTATATAGAACTCACAACGCACAATCACTTTATCAGGAAGCAGCTTCACAAACTGTTGAGCAGCAAATTTCCATTCGGAAGCACTGAAGTTTTGAAAATGGAAGATCAGTCAGTACTTGTAGAAGTGAAATAATATGATTGACACAATACTTTAGATGATATGACTCCGCAGATTTAGAGTTTCGACTGACAAGAAGGTGAGCTAAGGGTACGCATGTTTAAGATGCAGTACAGCAAAATGCCTCGTTAAACCATCCTCTAGATCCTTTGGAGTGGGATAGTATTTAGTTGATGCCATCCGATTTTAGAACTTGGAATCCAAGACAGTTGTTCTGCAAGTCTACTGTAGAGGTAAAGCCTATGTACATCTGAAAACCTCCCTATCCAAACATCCTGCCTTGGACAAAATTTTGAGGTAGTGGTTTGGTTAGGTGAGTTTTGCATATAAAATGAGCTACAGTCATGCTGATCTAATAGTATACACATGATGGGGGAGAAACACCCTTTGACATAAGAAATGTGTATTGATATTTGATAAAATAAACAAAGACGTAGCAATACTAAAAGATTCCTCAAGAACAACCAAAAAAAAAAAAAAAAAAGAACAACAAAAAAATTAAGGTTTCCATCTTCCAATTCCATTTTTTGGGGCGACTAAGGAGTCAGGATGAATGTTTATCAATCTTCTTGTAAGCTCTTTGGAAGGCAGCCTCAGCCCTCAATTGCAATATGTTGTGTCTGCTGGAGACAAATTTAAAGCCATTGACTGCCTACAAGTACACAATAAAAGAAATAGAGGATAGAGCGATGAAACATTTTGCTTTAGTGGATTAGAGCCTAGCAAGGGCAACAAATAAATAGTAAACATACAAACAAACAAACAGAATAGAATAGATAGGGCTCCAAGTCTCTTTGGAAACCATCTTGCACCAATACCGTGCTAACAAAGATATTTAGTTCAAAAACCAAAGCAGGATACAATCGATCGTTCTGGATCATGATGCCATCGCATTTCCCAAAAGAGAACAGTTTCACTTGAACATCAAAATTTTGAAGTGGGCAAAGCAAAACAAGGGCTAGGATGTAAAACATACCTAGGATATGTTCTTTTTAACTTATCGTAATTGACTTGTCACTGAATGGTACTGATCAGTGCTAATGACTGCTAATTAATTAATACTTATGAGCGTTGAATATTATAAAATTTAATAAATATTGATTACTACTAATGGGTGTTGAATAGTGCTCATTAATACCGATTAGTGCTGATCAATGTTTAATACTAATAATAATTTATCAGTACTTATGATATGTCGAAAGGAATGATCCCTTAGTCATAGCATCCAACACTAGATCATATCTAGGAAAAGGGGGGGAGTCAACCTCAACGAGAACAGTGACAATAACAATGGACACTTAGGACCCATCTTGAGAGGGGAACTACCCCTCCCCCCCCCCCCCCCCCCAAAAAAAAAACCTACTTTAAACGTCTTAACAATACAAATTTTTTTATAAGACAGCTTCATGGGTAATGTATCTTGAGATGGCCTATGTGGTAATACATTTTCTTTTTAAATTTAAGAACCGCTTATTGAGTGTGTCAAATGTCTCAAGGTATAAGTGGTCGTGATACGGTCTCACATAAGGTTTTACGTTCAATTTGAAGCACAGAGAGTAAATATGCCATTTAAAAAAGGAAAAAAAAAAAAAAAAAAGGTCATCACAATTCACGAACCTATGATGAGCTTCAACCCAACAGTAAAGGGAAGATCCTAATAGTACCTTCCAATAATGCCATTAACCATGACGACGAGATGATCTGGGCAGGCCTCAGCCTTGGCCATGGCAGAACCCATGACATCCTGCCCACCTGCAAGTGACTCAATCTCCAACTTTTTCCTAAGCTTTTTCTTCTGCTTCTGAATCTTTCGCCAATCACTCACACAGCAACTTCCCATCTCGAAATTGAAGAACTGGGATATGCTAGCTGCTTGTTGCAGTATAAAGGGGTTTGATGAATGATCCAGGCATTTAATTAGGGGTTATGAGAGAGAATTGAGGAGGTGGGTTCGTTGCAAAAGGGGCTAATAAGACCTTAAGGACGAAGCAAGCCTGAAAGGAGGCGGAGAAATTGTTTAAATGTCTGATAAAAATGATACGGCTAGTACATAGTGTCAGTCAGGACAAAATTCTGGTGTTATGTAAGCATAGAGATCATCCAACTGTCAAATGGATTCAAGCATAGACAAAAATGCACGCAAATTTCTGTGCAATATAATAGCTAGGGAGGTGATGCCATCCGTTAGGACCAAGGTGGTGATGTTCACAAATATCCGGACCTGAAAACTTGGAACGCATCCCACTTTTGATATAACCCTTTAAAAATTATTGGTTCTGATGGGTTGGCATTTTCTGTAATTTAAGTATCTAAAAATTTTTTTTGGGAACAAATACTATAAAATTCTACTTTCTCAAAATATTTGCATTTCAACATAAAATATCTAATAGTATGGCAGATAAATAAACAGGCGACATAAAACACGTCAATATATTAAAAAAGCACACAAAAATGTACAGTGTGTTATGCATTTATATTTTTTTATTGAAATGACATCTGACAATTTTTTTTTCAATTATTAGTTGGGCAAAGTCCTTATAAAAAAAAAATAAAACAACCACTATATGACTAATAAGAAGGCAGTTGCTGTATTCTAGAGAATCATATATATATATTAAAAGTTGGATACAAATCATGTATGAATGACATGTGGCAGGCTGATGTGGTATAAAACAATGAATTGGCAAGTTGTAATTGGTGGATATTAGTTGACTTATATTAATTAGCATTAATGTTATTAACTAGGATTTATTAACCTTCAAAAGGAAAAAAAACTATGATTCACTATATGTTATTATATATGTTATTACTTTGCCAATGAAATTTAATTTTACAAAATCTAACTACATAGGCATTTGAATAGCCACAACAGAGTAAAGCTAATTTAACACAATGCTACATTAAATTAAAAGAATTGACCACCTAATGAAACCACTTAATGAATAATTTATGCAATAGTTAGTAGAATAGTAACATATTCTTAACTAAATCATATTGAAAAAAATATATAATGCATCAAATGACAAGATTATGACTTGTATATTAAAGGTTAAAATTTAACCTAATTAAATAAATAATTTTAATATTAAAAAAATATAATTTTAAGAGATGTAGTTGAAAACAAGAGAAAATCTATATTTCTATGAACGATTATGATAGCATAATAGTTATTCTATCATATAAAATTTAACTTATTTTAATAAATTAATATATTTTAATTATTGTTCAATAACAAAATTAACTCAAGTTCTTGCATAGTAAGGGATATAACACTAGTATATAATTAAACTGAAAAGCTCAGACAGCTACTAGTCATAAATACATCATGCTGACATTTTGAGGGGAAAAAGTCCTCAACAATTTCCCTTTTTTAAGATAAAAGGGTCTCATTCTTTTTTTTGGGGGGGGGGGGGGGGCAAATGATAAATGCCGCCAAAAAGAAAATAACATAAATCCAGCATGCATTATTCTTGTAGAAGGAGAGAAGATCACCAAAGCAAACATCAGCCATTCTCCATGTCTCCCCACAAACCCAAAAGCCAACATCCAAATTTAGGAGTTAATTGAGTAGCATTCCTGTTCAACCATAGAACGAGACACCAGCAACCCGTTGAGCCAATCCTCTAGCGTCTGCAATCAAAGTTTCGCACTCCCATGATGGTTCCAATTCCAAGAATTAAACATTTTGGCTTCGTTTGATTCTTAAAAAATTTAGTGAAAAGAAAAGTTGAAGGCAAAAAAAGTAGAAAGAAAATGAATTTTTTCCTCTTATTTGGATTGAGGAAAAAATACGAGAATTTGGATGAAAATTTGAATGTTAATGAACTACTTGAATCATGTTGATGTCATCTAAGTAATGTGAGATTGGAGGAGGTTCAGAATTTTCCTCAAACTTTCCTCACAATTTTATGACGAAAATTTTATCACTTGTTTCTAACAATTTTTTTACCTAACTTTCCTCCATATTTTTTTCTTTGTGATTTTCCCTAAACCAAACACAAGAAAAAAAGTAATTTTCTCAAATTTTTTTCTTTCCATCAAATTTTTCAAGGTCCAAACGGAGCCTTTATTTTTATATATAATAGGGAAAAAAAAAAAAAGCAAGTACAAAGGGAACCATTAGATATACCTATAACATTATTGGTTAAAATAGTAAGAAATTATATGCATGGGTAGACATGTATAGATACTGTCTAGTTTTTATAAAAACTCTAAGATGATATTTCAGGTCTAATCTATATGCTTAGGGTCAGTAGAAAAGAATTAGAACTTATCCTTTAAAATGGATTTTAAGTGGGCATAACAAATTATAAATCAATCCAAATCTCAACCTGTGAGTCTAGGCTAGAATTCATTCGAATTTTGGTGTCTGGATTGATAAAGAACCTGATTGGGTTCACTCGATCAAATTGATCTTTCCTTTAGCCCTCTCACCCTTTTCCTGGCCTTTCTGTGTAAGCTTGTAGGATAGCTTCCTTACCTTATTGTCGCAGTTGTGATAAGAGATAAGGTGTATTTTCTCAAATTTTGTCCAAATTGATCAAGATATATCCTTTTAGCAACCATAGAAAAGGGGTTATGCCTAGTGCTCAAAAAACAAATAATTTCAATCCCAAAAAAAAACAAATAATCAGACATAAGATCAAAAATACTGAAACAAGGAATAGAGAGACTATAGTGAGTTAAGCATTATACAGTTGAGAATCTATTATTTTATTAGGTTCTCTAGTTAATTAGGTGAGTCAACTGAGGGTACTAACAAAACAAGTGAACTTTCTCTTCTCCAACTCCTCTTTTTTTTTTTTTGGTTATTTACTTCAATTTTCTACTTTCAAGCAAGATATAATTTGGTGAACTAAACTAGGACCCTAACCGCTGAAATAATTATTTTTATTTCTTTTTTTAATTCTAGCTTCATTTTAAACTTGTGTGTTGTAATTGTTAATTTGATGCATGCATGGTTTTTTTTTCTAATGTAACGCCTTATTTTTCAACTAATTATGCGCTGTTTTTTCATTGGTCAATTCTAAAATACCAACCTCAACCCACTTCAACACACTTCAACTCACTTCAACCCACTTCAACTCACTTTTACTATTTTAACCAAATTCAATTTATCACATAAAAAAATTCAACTTACTTCAACCTACCTCAACCCACTTTAACCTACTTCAACCCATCTCAACCTACTTCAACCTACCTCAACCTACTTCACCCTTTTGCCCACTCCAATTTACCTACGAAAAGAACAGGCCCTTGGTAGAGGTCATTAGTGATGATGATGGGCATAATGATGCTTTCCTATTGGGTAGTTATTGTGGTAAGTTGGGGAGAAAATTTATCGTCCTTTGGATCGTATTGAAATCAAGTCACTTATTAGCTATTCTAGCACATTGGTAAACTAATCACACCACTAAACATAACTAAATATGATTAAATCTACTAATTTAACACTAATTAAGCACTGGTTACTCGTATTTAAAACTAGTTAAAGTATAGCACAAATAACCAAACGAGATTATTACTAAGGAAAACTAAACTATACATGATCAAAATAACCAAACAACTACAACTAAACACAACTAACCAAGGGCAAAAATATAGACTAAATGGAGAAGAGGGTAGAGAGAGAAAGTTAGGCTTTAACCTCCAAACTTGGGAGAAGGGGAGTAGTTTGCGGTAATGACCACTTATTTACACTAATCTATCCTAAATACTCCTAATTGAACCCATAACTAACCAAAAGTTGAACTTTTCAAAAGTGGATTTTCAAATCCTAACTTGAAAGAACAAAGGATAATCGCAAAATGGAGCTTTGAGCAAAGAGAGAGAAATATTAAAAGTAGAGAAAGGAAAGAGAACAAGATTCAAAAGCAAACAACATCATTAAAGTATAAAATTAACCCAAAGTAAGAAGATTTGATTGCTCAAATAGAAGAAGAAAGGAGGGAGATAGAGTGAATTAACCATTCAATTGAAGAGCAAATAACATTGAAAGAGAATCAGATACTTGAAATTATCACTTAAATAACTTGAAATGTAGCTACTTTAGCAAATTAAATACTAATCTGCTCCTAAGTAAAAACTAAGCTAAAACCTAATAATCCTATATAAATGGGGCGGGGGAAAGAGGGTTTATCTAGGCCCCAAAGAGCAAGTTTCACATGGTCATCCCATTTGATACGACCAGACCATGCCAACTCTATGGAAGAAGAAAACAATGCCAAAATTAGGGGCCCAGCATGGCCGTGCTACTTGGCACATACAATCGGCACGGACTTGTCAAAACTGGCACTGATAGGGATTTTGTTTTGTATGTCTGGACTCCATTACACCTCAAAAGCTTAAAGATCACTGTCATTTACCTATTTCCTGGAAAAGAAACACAAAACATAAGTAAAAATCCTAAATTGACATTATTAAAAACTGAAGACTTGGTGAAATGATATGTAAAATGTCTACCTACATTAGTTACACAGCAAGACAATGCCCAACTAACCTAGTTACCAACAACAGAAGAAATTTAAAATGCAGTGTTTGACATTAACCCTAGTAAAACACCTGGACCGAATGGTTTTGGTGCAGGCCTTTTCCAGAAATACTGGGATTTAATTGGTGGAGAGTTAGTAGATTGTATTAAGGATTTCTTTCAGCATGGTAAGATTTTGAACGAACTTAATCATACTTGATACATTGATACCCAGGATGACAAAACCCCAGACGACCTCTCATTTTCGCCCGATCAGTTTGTGTTCAACTATCTATAAAATTATTTCCAAAGTTCTTGTGTCACGCCTAAGACCGTTGTTGGATAAGATAGTGTCGCCTTTCCAGAGTGCCTTTATTCTTGGAAGATCTATTCATGATACCATTCTCATCACTCATGAGATCATGCATAAGTTTAAAATGTCCAAAGGGAAAACGGGTTAGGCAGCTATTAAGCTTCATATAGAAAAGGCATATGATAAACTTGAATGACACTTTCTTTTTGCATGTTTAACTCAAATGGGATTTCATTATAGATGGATTGGTTAGATTAAGGAATGTGTGACAACAGTTTCTTATTCTATCATAATCAACAATACCTCCCATGGCTTCTTTAGCCCATCTAGGGGAATTAGGCAAAGTGACCCTCTGTCACCCTATTTATTTATCCTGTGTATGAATGTCTTGTGTTCTGCACTATGCAATGTAGCCACTGACATCAAGTTGGGTGTGGGTGTTCAGATTTCTCCTAGAACACCAACCATCCCCTGCTTACTTTTGGCTGATGATAGCCTTCTATGTTACAAAACTAAATTTCCCTCCTATGTTAAGCTTAAACAAATCATTGATGAGTTCTGTAAACTTTCAGGACAACTTATTAATTTTCAGAAGTCGTCCATTGGTGTCTCAAAAAAATGCATCCAACTTTCAAAAACAGACAATTACGGCCGTTTTAACATCCCACAAAGAGAGTCATTGGGAAAATATTTAGGTTGTCCTGTTTTCCAAGGAAAATCTAAATCAGTGACATTCTCTGATATTTTAAGGAAGGCAACTACTAGGATAGAATCTTCGAAAGCGAATAGCTTGTCAAAAGCAGGTAAAGCAGTGCTTATCCAATCTAACTTGGAATCTTTACCGACGCATACAATGCAATGCTTTGAATTACCAAAGAAGACTACAACACTGCTAGATAGAGTTAGTAGATGGTTCTTCTGGAAGAAATCCGATAAAGATTATGGTTTATCAATGGTAGCATGGGATAAAATCTGTCAACTTAAAAGTTTAGGTGGACTGGGATTGACGAACATAGATGCGGTCAACTTAGCTTTTCAAGCTAAAGTAACTTGAAAATTAATGGACTTCAATTATAAAACATAAATACCTCAAATCAAGTAGTTTATTAGAACGCAAAGTAAGAAGCTCGGATTCTCCTTTTTGAAAAAGTGTTTTAAGAAGTAGGGTGATACTTAGGAAAAGCATCAGATGGAATGTAGGTAAGGGAGATCGAATTATATTTTGGTGGATAACTGGGTTGACAATGCTAACCTAGTGGATTTATTGGGCCTTGATACATCCATGATTCTCAACCCTGAACTTAGAGTTTGTGATTTCATTACTAGTGATAAATGCTGGGATGTTGATAAAATTTGGTTGTTAGTTACCCAGGAAGATATAGTTCAGAAAATTATTAGGATATCATTGCCTCAAATTGAGGTCGAGGACTCATTTTGTTGGAGACTTACAGGCACTGGTCAATTTAGTACCAAAACTGTCACGTGGGCAGCTGATAAGAATTTTGACTTAAAAAATGATCCAAAGTGGGCGTTTAACTGGATTTGAAAACTGGATGTAATGCCAAAGATTAAAGTTTTTCTATGGCAGAAATTGCATAATGCATTACCATTATGTGGAATCCTCATTAAAAGAGGTATGTCGATTAACCCCTCTTGTCCACTTTGTGGGGATAATATTGAAACTACAGATCATTTGTTTTGAGAATGCTCTTTTACAAGAAGAATCTGGAACCTAGCACAGCATCATAATTGGGTACCCATACAGCATGTACCGTTAGGTCAATAATGTTCATCTCAATTGATTATGCAGTACCGCTAAAACTCCAGTCCAAAGGCCATTAGAAAAGTAGCTTTTTTATTATGGAGTGTATAGAAAAGACGAAATGCAATGGTTTTCAAAAATTCAACATTTCAACCCCATAAGAATCCTAATTAGTGCAAAAAAAGCGTTTGCAGAATGGAAAATTCGAACTTGCATGTCGAAGGGTTCCTCTTTCAGGGGGTGTTTCTTCCACATTCCACCTTAAACTTTATTGTGAGGTGGAATGCCCCCCCGGGGATTCGTCAAACTTAATTTTGACGGATCTCACCTCCACAACTCTGCGGCGGGTGGTTTCATCATCAGAGATTGGGTAGGTAATTTACTTAAGGCAAGAGCAGCACTCTATGGAGACTCCTCAATCCTGGTTGCTGAAGCACGAGCACTGCGGGATGGGTTACACGAGGCGATGAAAGCAGGTTGAAGCATTTAGTTGTTGAAGGAGACAATACTACGGTCACACAAGCAGTGAAAGGGATGATTTCTACGCCCTGGAAGATTAAACTCGTCGTGAAAGATATTTTTGCACTATTTGAATCTAATGACGCAGTTTACTCTATCATATAATTATCGAGAGGCTAATATGATAGCTGATTGGTTGGCTAAGTTGGGACACGAGCTACCATCAACCACTACATGGGAGTCCCCACCGTCTCAAGATCTCAAGGCTATTATGGGTGCTAATTTGATGGAGCGTGCTCTTGTGAGAAGAGGGGCCTGATCTCCTTCTTACCACTTGCCTATGTAAAAAAAAAAAAAAAATGTAAAATGTCACATCTTGAGCCCAAACAATTCCATGCCGATTTCACACCTTCACCTTCGAATGTTCATCTTTAGGTTATAGCTGATGAAGTCAATGGTCTCCAAGCTAGGGATTATTTAGGGACTTTTTTCAAAACCCTTCTTCGATTGAGCCTACATCCATTCCATTAGACAAAATAAGTTATTTATCAATTTTTGTTTGTTTTCCAATAAAACTCAATAGCGATTTTATTTCTCTTTGAGGAATCGAAATATAACAAATAAAACCAATTTTCAAATTAAAGGATAGAACTTCAGTGATCGAATTTTGGGCTGAAAATCTAGGTTCCTGATGCAAACATTCTCATTATGCCAAGGACCCTGTCATGTTCATGGACTGGGCCTTAAAACCCTGTCAACTTTCCGGGCTAGTCTGTAAGCTCATTTTATCCAAAATCGAAGGTGATAATCTTATTGTTATTCAAGCAGTTAAGGTCTCCGTCACTTCCCATGGCATATCTAGCCTTTGCTTTACGTCATAAACACACTTCTCCAATGCTTTACTGTTACTCTAGTTCAACATTCCATGAAGGCAATATGATATCTGATTGTATTGCTAAGTTTGAAAGTGTGGTAAGGTCTTTTGCCACCTCTTCACATTCCATATGCAAGAATTTTCTACTGTACTCACTACTGATAGTTTAGGTAGAACTATTGAGGGAAGGGCCACTTAATCTATCTATACTAACCTTCCCCCTCCCCCAAAAAAAAGAAGCTCGATCAAGGTATATTGCAAATGTCCAGCACTTATTGTTTTAATCTCTACTTTGTTCTCAGCTTCTTCACATATTTATACAAATCAAGAACTAACCATTTTTGGTGACTTGTTCTTGCTAGATTCACGTGCCTTAATCAATTGTTGTTTCACGTTAGTTATGCAAGCTTAGTCAAGTAAATATTGTCATCCTCTCATTATGATTTCGTTTGCCTTGCATGCAAAGATCCTATACTAGCATTAATGTTGGGAAATTGTTGACCCCATCATTATGTAATGTAAGGTTTTGATGATAACAAACACAAATGAAATATACACTTGAGTGTGTTGATCGAACAGGTTACAAATACTGTTTGAAAAACTTTGAAATTGCTTGATTAACAATGGTCGAGAACATGTCTTAAGAACAGGTTGTCAAAATAGCTGAATGGCAAAGAACTTAAAGCACATCAAAGACATGGAGTACTCAAGGAACAGTTCAGGAAACAGTTCTGAGTAACACCACAACATTGAAGTGACAAGTCAAGATCCTATAGATGCTGTCCGGTGGATTCAACAAGAGTCTTGGTCTGTTATAGGTTTTATTTTCTTAGATTCTTGTTAATATGCCACTTGGAAGAACTCGATTTAACATTACCTTGAATGATTTTTAAGAACACTGTCTCATATCAGTTATGAGATCAGGGTTTAGACTGTTTTCAAGCCAAAATAATTTTTCACAGTTTTTTCCAAATCTTGGGCTGACGTTTTTGAAAATATTTGAGATAAATTTTCTGTTATCATTAAACCCAGGGTAAGTTAATCTTTGGCTTTAAAAATATATTGTGGAGATTTTGAGTCTAGCTTTTAAAGGAAATCTTTTACAAAATAAATCAAACTCTTATTTTTGGAATATAAGATAGGAAATTTCAGGATTTAGCAACTGAAAATATTAGTCACTTTTTATAATCTTTTTAGGAGCAAAAAGATCTTATACTTGTGGATCAAGCACACAAAAAGATCTTGTTGCCCTCTACTATTTAAGGAGCTTCTCCACCTGCTCATTGAACATACACACACGGTTTTACACACGGTTTTCATAAAAATTTTGAGAAAGTTTTTACACGGTTTTTCTAGGGATTTAACTTGCAAATCATATTTTCAGAAAAACCTTCAAAGTGTGTGTGAATATTGAGTCATCTTCCTTGGCATACTAGGAGCAAAAATTGTACCTTACATTCGCTTAGTTAGAAGCACAAAAGTAAGGTGTTTTTATTCTCTTCTTTCATCAAAGTGAGAGTTGAGTGTGTCCAAGCCTAGGGAGGCTTTGGACGTGTGTAATTCGTCTTGGGGAGACGATTACGTGAGTGTGTCCAAGTCTGGGAGACTAGGACGTGGTGTGTAACTAGTCTAAGGTAGACAGTTACGTGTGTTGCAATTGTAACAGTGAAGGTTACCTTTGTAACGTGTTTAGCCCGTTTAGTGGAAGTGTGTGAAAATCCTACAGGGGTAGGTCGTGGTTTTTGCCTCGGTTGGGCTCGAGGTGTTTCCACGTAAAAATCTTGTGTTCTCATCTTTCAATTATTTCGCTGTTTTACACTTTCTGTGCACGTTACAAACAGTCTGCGCAAACAAGTTCCAAGGTTGTTCCCAGAAACTGCGAAAATCTCCCAACACAATTCACCCCCCTCTTGTGTCAGTGTACTCTCAATTCTAACAAGTGGTATCAGAGCAGTTTCTCATTAGAAAGATTAACATCTTGAGAGATCCTAAACATGAGTACACCATAGGGCATACTTGAGGGGCAATCCATAACTCGACCACCATACTTTAATGGTCAACATTATAGTTGGTGGAAGAATAGAATGGAAAACTACATTCAAGCTGAGGACTACGAGCTATGGATGCTTATCAAGAATGGACCACTCATTCCCACAAAAGTGATTGAAGATGGAAGCAAAGTTTCCAAAAAGCCTGAAGAGTTCAATGCCGAAGACTTCAAGAGGATGAAGAAAAATGCCAAAGCCAAAAAACTCTTGTATTTTGATCTTGGTCCTGATGAGTATACTCGCATTTCCGAATGCGAGTCAGCGAAAGAAATCTAGGATGCCTTGCAAGTAGCTCGCGAAGGTACAAATCAGGTAAAACAATCGAGAATTGAGCTTCTTATGAGAAAATATGAACTGTTTGAGATGGGTGATAAAGAAACGGTGATGGAGATGTACACCCGTTTCACCCATGTCACTAATGAGCTAAAATCATTAGGAAAGTCCTTCACCACCGAGGAGTTGGTGAGGAAAATCCTACGATTTTTGCCACAGCAATAAAGGCCAAAGTCACGGCCATCTAAGAAGCCAAGGATATGAATAAAATCACCTTGGACGAGCTTATTGGTAATCTCCAAACTTATGAGCTTAGAAGAAGCTCTCAACTGAAAGAGGAGACCAAGAGAGACCGAGGCCTTGCTCTAAAGGCTTTGGAAGAGGATGGTTCGGACCTTGATGAAGAAGAACTGGCCATGATCACCCGAAGATTCAAGAAGTTACGTTCTTCAAAAAGGTCAAAGAGAACAATTAAAAGAAGAACCTCAGCAAGCCCATAAACAATGACCGGGAACAGTTCACTGGATGTTTCAAATGTGGTAAGCTTGATCACATTGTGAAAAACTGCCCTTTGCTGAAAGAGGAACAAGAGCCCGAACAATCTAGGAAACAGGGCAGGGAACAGGTTGGAAACAGTTCTGCTAAGCGCTTCTCAAGGGCAATGCTTGCAGCTTGGGGTGATTCTACCGAGGATGAGGAAGGGACTGAAGACGAAGATGCTGCTGTAGCTCTTATGGCCAGAAGTGATTCTGACTCAGATGATGAACCTCTGGATAGCTTAGCTCAACTTAAGGATAAGGTACGTAGTCTAAATAAAGCAAAACTTGAAGAGTTATTAGTTACTTTGATGGATGAGTATGATGCTATTAATTCTGAAAATTGCATGTTAAAGGATGCATGTTCTGAGTTAAAAAGGGATATTAGAGAATTAGAGCATGAAAACAAAATCCTTAAAAGTGAAAAAATTGAAACTGATATGAAGAATATTGTTTTGCATGAAGACCTCAATAAATCCAAAGAGACCTTAAGCATGAAAGAAGAAGCCTTTGTTTCTGACCTTACTAAGCTTGAAAATAAGTCTCTTGAACTGAAACAGAAGGTAGAATCTCTACTTGTTGAGAACAGTAAATTGCTTGAAAAGTTAAAACAAGTAGAATCAGACCTTGCTGTAAACAAGCGCTGGAACAGGTCTTCACAGGCACTGAATTGGCTAAACACTCACTGTACCCAGGGCAAAAGAGGATTAGGCTTTGTGACTAAGCACAATGATTATCCTGTTAATAGAAAATATGTAGGATTACCAGAAAATATTGTGTGTTTTATTGTGGTAAAACAGGACATTATCAGTACACTTGTTCTATAAGAAGGTATGCCATGGAAAAGAACTTAATTCATGTAAAACAAATATGGGTTAGAAAAGATGAGATTTGCACTTCAAAAAGAATGGGACCCAAGTGGATCTGGGTTCCCAAAACTAACCCCTAATTTGTTTTGCAGGCCAAAGTGAGGGGGAACAACCGAGCAAACAACTCAGCAAACAACTAATTGTGGTATGTGGATAGCGGTTGTTCACGGCATATGACTGGTAAAAAATCAAACTTCCTCTCACTTACAGCCTCTGATGGAGGGAGTGTGGCATTTGAAAATGGCAAATTAGGAACAATTGTCGGTATAGGTAAGATAGGTGAGTCACTCCCCCATTCAATTGACAATGTATATCTGGTGGATGGATTACAACATAATCTACTCAGTGTGTCCCAACTGTGTGATAAAGATAACCTAGTAGTGTTTTCTTCAAAACAACGCTTGGTCATCAATATCAACACAGGAGATGTTGTGTTGAGGGGGAAGCGACACAAAAATGTGTATAAAGTAAGTATTCTCTCACTTCTCCGAAACAATTTGACTTGTTTAAGTGCTTTAAATAATGATGTCATGCTTTGGCACAAGAGACTAGGTCATGCGAGTCCCTCACTCTTGAATAAACTTGTTACTAAAGACCTAGTAGTCGGCCTACCTTCCATCAAATTCAATGATGACAAGGTATGTGACGCGTGTACTAGGGGTAAACAAGTCAAAACTTCTTTTAAACGGAAAAACCTGTATTAGCACTACCCGACCTCTTGAGATGCTATATGTAGATTTGTGTGGTCCTCTGAGGATCTCAAGTCGAGGTGGAAAGAGGTATGTGCTTGTGATAGTGGATGATTACTCTCGTTTCACATGGACCTTGTTTTTGGCTTCTAAAGATGAAACATTTGAAAAATTTCTTGCGTTTCTTAAAAAGGTTGAAAAGAGAGTAGGACACTCATTAGTTTACCTAAGGTCTGATCATGGTACAAAATTTGAAATTTCAAGCTTTATTGACTATTGTAATGAGCATGGTGTGAATCATAACTTTTCAGCCCTAAGAACACCCCAGTAGAACGGGGTGGTAGAGCGAAAAAATCGTACTCTAGAAGACATGACTAGAACAATGCTTGTTGATAGTGGTCTTCCTAGAAACTTTTGGGCCGAATCTTTGAACACATCATGCTACATTATAAATAGATGCATGATCAGACCCATTCTAAAAAAAACTCCTTATGAGCTTCTCAAAGGTAGAAAACCCAATCTTATGTATTTGAGAGTATTTAGTTGTAAATGTTTTGTGCATAATAATGGGAAGGATGCCTTAGGAAAATTTGATCCAAGGAGTGATGAGGCGATATTTCTTAGCTACTCCTCACACAGTAAAGCATACAAAGTGTTTAATAAACGAACTTTGTGTGTTGAGGAGAGTGTGCATGTGCTATTTGATGAAACTAACTCTCTTGTTAAGGATGATGCACAGGATGCAGAGTTTGAACTGGGACTTGCAAGAAAAGACTCATTGCTTACACATGAGAAAGGTAAGAGTTCTGAGGATGGAACAGGACAGGGAGCTGTTTCCTTGGAAGGAGGGCAAGGTTCGAATCAGACAGGGGGAAGCAATGTTGAACCCAGTTTGATACAAAATCAGTCTAATTCTTTCAGAACTGGCTCAGAAACAGGCTCCAGAACAGGCTCGAGAACAGTTTCAGAACCTGTTCCACCGATTATTCCAGGAAGAGTAGAAAGCGTGTCTGTGGACTCTCTTACTCCACGACCATGGAAGCACCAAAGTTCGCACCCCCTTGATCAAATTCTGTCTGACATAAATATTGGAGTGCAAACAAGATCCAAGCTTAAAAATTTCTGTGCTTTTTATGCTTTTCTCTCTAATATTGAGCCTAAAAATGTTAATGAAGCTCTTGCAGATTCAGATTGGGTTACAGCAATGCACGAGGAGCTTCATCAGTTTGAAAGGAACAAGGTGTGGCATCTTGTACCTCAGCCGGAAGACAAATCAATCATTGGCACCAAGTGGGTGTTCCGAAACAAGCTTGATGAGTCTGGAACAGTCACCAGGAACAAGGTCCGGCTGGTGGTTCAAGGGTACAACCACGAAGAGGGCATTGATTATGAAGAAACCTTTGCACCTGTTGCAAGGATTGAGGCCATTCGAATCTTGATAGCTTTTGCAGCCCACATGGAAATCAAATTATATCAGATGGATGTCAAAAGTGCATTCCTTAACGGATATCTTAAAGATGAAGTGTTTCTTGGTTGATAAAAAAAGCACCTCAGGTATGGCTCACTTCCTTGGACCCTGTTTGGTATCTTAGGCAACTAAGAAACAACACTCAGTTGCCATGTCCACAGCAGAAGCTGAATATGTTGCAGCTGCTTCTTGTTGTGCTCAACTACTGTGGATAAGGCAACAACTCAAAGATTTTTGTGTTGACACGGGATGCATTCCCATATTTTGTGATAATACAAGTGCAATTAATATTTCCAAAAACCCCTGTCAACATAAAAGGACTAAACATATTGACATTCGTCATCTCTTTTTGAGAGACAATGTTGAAAAAGGCTTGGTTTCAATGAATTTCTATGCCACTAATAAACAAATTGCTGATATTTTCACCAAGGCACTAAGTAGAGAACAGTTTGAGAGGAACAGATTGGAACTGGGTCTAATTAAAATGACTTGAGAATGCTTAATTAACCCCCAATGCTTGTCTAGTTAAAGGGCTTTTCAGGTCAAGCTTGTTGAAATTATTGATTGCAGTCAAACTTGGTGCTATATTTAGCACATGTGTGGAATACAGCTTGTTGACACTCGTTGAGGTCTAATGATATTACCCTTATTGTCCCATGTTACCAAGCAATTGACTGCAGGAACAAGCACTAAGAACAGGTATGGCCACTGTTTATCACTCTGTACAAATCAGGTAGTTAATTCAGTTGTTGACTTATGTTGAAACGTGCGTGACTGGGAGATTTAATACTCCTTTTTTCGGTTGGAAGCAAGCACCCCCTTAAATTCCTGCTTGCTCACGTCGCGCCCCAGTCACCCAGAACCCTCTCAATTTCGCTCTCTCTAAATCCTAAACCCTAAATCTCCAAAAACTCGAGCTCCTCTTCAACATCAATGGCGAATTCCGGCAGCAGCAAACGCAGCACCACCATGTCTCATGCCTTAGTCCCGAAGCGCCCACGCATGGTATCGCCACCAACACCCATTGCTCTGCCCCTGTCTGCAACGGCCGCGACTGTACAAATCAGAGGTATGGGGTTTGATTCTCTACCCCCTTTGCCAATTTACTCTAAAACTTTTGGATTTTTGAAATGTCTGGACTTGCGAACGGTGGGGCTGAAATTGGACAATGTTCCACCGGTGTTTGGATGGGATTTGGAGTTGTTTGACCCCAATGTGAAACCGACTGGGTTTAAGGGTGTCTTTGAAACCAACAAGGGTCTGGCTGAGTCTGATATGGCACGAACAGGGTCTGAACCTGTTTCTGAACTGAGGAAAACCAGAACAGGGTCTGCCCCTATTTTCTTTGACATAATGGATGACCCCATCATAAATTTAGATTGAGTGGAAGACCTTAAGGAGACTAACAGTGATTGGTCTGAGTCAACCATAGAGGTCCTCCAACCGTAGCCCTTCCAGAAAACTAAATCAGGTGAGTGGGGGCCTAAACGTCGGTTTAAAACCACCACTTCAAAACCTTTGCCCACACCTGTTCGTAAACCTCAAACCTGCAGTTCTGGTTCACTCTCTGGTTCTTCCCAGCCTAAACTAGTACCTGAACCTTCTACTGTAAAAGCCTCTACCAAATCCACTAAAGAATCTACCCAGTCTCCATCAACCACAACCCAAAGCACCCCAACCAAGAGAAAAGCTGTTCCAGAACAAGCCCCAGAACAGGTGCCTGAAGAATCAGAACCTGAGGAAATTGCTTCCAACCAGGTGCCTGGCCCTAGTCCATCAATGAAGCCTTCTTCCAAGTGAGCCTCATTAAAAAGAAAAGCGGCTTCAGCTCAGACTGTGCCCACAAAAGCCAAACCTGATGAACCGAAATCCAAGAAAGCCAAAACTACCATGCCCACAGGAGACCGAGTTGCTATTTTCTTCAAAGAAGTGTAAGCACGGGGCAAAATTATCAAAATTGCCTACTTTCAGAAACAGGGCCTGGAGATGTTCTTGGAAAAGGTTACTGCCCAAGGTTGGCTAGATCTCTTTACAAACACCCAGAGAGGGTGTTCTGTACCAGAGTTGGCTGAATTCTATGCCAACTGTCAGGTCACCAACGGAGTGGTGACAAGTATGATCAATGGGAAGGGGATACGGCTTAATGCTCAGGAATTGGGAGACATTCTGGGCATTCCTGCTGAGGGCTTTGGGGTGTATGTAAGAGAAAACAAGGCAGTACTTGGAGCTAAAAGATTGCTCCAATTGACTCAAAGGTTGAGTCAATAACCAGGGTCGCAAACACCCAATCAGTTAAGAAAGCGGAGATGACACCGTGTCACCGGTTGCTCTTCTGGTTCATCATCAAGAACATCATCCCCTATGGCCAATGCAATGGATCAATGCCTGACCGATCTCCTAGACCGGGGAGAGCAGATCAATCTCCCAGCCATCATGATCAGTCATGTCTCCTGCATTGCAAACACAGCCAGAGAACATGACCTGGGGTATGGATTTCTTCTAACTTCAGTCTTTGAGCACTTTGGGGTTTCTTTGCAGAAGAAGGTAGGGGTGCTAGTAACAGATGAGATAGGAAGTAGCACCCTGATCAGTTGTGGGTTTGAACTTACAAAGGGTGAGCCTTCTGGTTCCAAACAGGGGCCTCAAACACCCTTCACCCCTGTTCCTGGTCCTTCCTCCAGTGAGCCTTCTGTTGATGCCTTGCTTCTAGATCAAAACCAGTTGAAGATCGAGCTCACTGAGGTTAAAGCTGCCCTTGCCGAGGAGAAGGCTCTCAATGCCAAGCGGCATGAGGATCTGATGTCCATTCTCTCCGTCCTCACAGCCAAACTCTCTTCTCCTCCACCCTGATCCTACCCTGTTTTGCCTCTCTTGATTCTCCACCTTGTTCACAATAACTGTTTCTAACTCTTTGGTTGTGCTTTGTGACTGATAATGGTTTATGCTAATCTTGGTTGTGCCATGCTTGTCTTCTTGTTGCTGTTTGTTTATGCGTGACTCGGATGGCCAATATCATTACCGTACCATATACTTGAGTGTATCGCAGGTTGTCTTTCCTCCATTACCCAAGAGGTGGTGACTGTAAACACCCTACTTCTCTTGTTTGACCTGACCATCCTTTTTCGATGATGTCAAAAGGGGGAAGATGGGCATGACCAGGATCATTTCAGTTTGACCTAGCTCGAGTTGACTTCTCAAAACAAAAAGGGGGAAGATGGGCTTGACCATGAACATTTTATCTTGAAACTTGCTTTTGCCTTTTATGTCAATATGGTCATTTGGTTTGTCATCATCAAAAAGGGGGAAATTGTTGAGAAATTGTTGACCCCATCATTATGTAATGTAAGGTTTTGATGATAACAAACACAAATGGAATATACACTTGAGTGTGTTGATCGAACAGGTTCCAAATACTATTTGGAAAACTTTGAAATTGCTTGATTAACCATGGTCGAGAACAGGTCTTAAGAACAGGTCCTCAGAACAGCTGAATGGCAAAGAACTTAAAGCACATCAAAGACATGGAGTACTCAAGGAACAGCTCAGGAAATAGTTCTGAGTAACATCATAGCAACAGGTCTTAAGAACAGGTCCTCAGAACAGCTGAATGGCAAAGAACTTAAAGCACATCAAAGACATGAAGAACTCCAGGAACAGTTCAGGAAACAGTTCTGAGTAACACCACAGCATTGAAGTAACAAGTCAAGATCCTATAGATGCTGTCCGGTTGATTCAACAAGAGTCTTGGTCTGTCATAGGTTTTATTTTCTTAGATTCTTGTTAATATGCCACTTGGAAGAACTCGATTTAACATTTACTTTGAATGATTTTTAAGAACACTGTCTCAGATCAGTTCTGAGATCAGGGTTCAGACTGTTTTCAAGCCAAAACGATTTTTCACAGTTTTTTTCCAAATCTTGGGCTGACGTTTTTGAAAATATTTGAGATAAATTTTCTGTTATCATTAAACCCAGGATAAGTTAATCTTTGGCTTTGAAAATATATTGTGGAGATTTTGAGTCTAGCTTTTAAAAGAAATCTTTTACAAAATAAATCAAACTCTTATTTTTGGAATATAAGATAGGAAATTTCAGGATTTGGCAACTGAAAATATTAGTCACTTTCCATAATCTTTTTAGGAGCAAAAAGATCTTATACTTGTGGATCAAGCACACAAAAAGATCTTGTTGCCCTCTACTATTTAAGGAGCTTCTCCACCTCCTCATTGAACATGCACACACGGTTTTACACACGGTTTTCATAAAAAATTTGAGAAAGTTTTTATGCGGTTTTTCTAGGGATTTAACTTGCAAATCATATTTTCAGAAAAACCTTCAAAGTGTGTGTGAATATTGAGTCATCTTCCTTGGCATACTAGGAGCAAAAATTGTACCTTACATTCGCTTAATTAGAAGCACAAAAGTAAGGTGTTTTTATTCTCTTCTTTCATCAAAGTGAGAGTTGAGTGTGTCCAAGCCTAGGGAGGCTTTGGACGTGTGTAATTCGTCTTGGGGAGACGATTACATGAGTGTGTCCAAGTCTGGGAGACTAGGACGTGGTGTGTAACTAGTCTAAGGTAGACAGTTACGTGTGTTGCAATTGTAACAGTGAAGGTTACCTTTGTAACGTGTTTAGCCCGTTTAGTGGAAGTGTGTGAAAATCCTACAGGGGTAGGTCGTGGTTTTTGCCTCGGTTGGGCTCGAGGTGTTTCCACGTAAAAAATCTTGTGTTCTCACCTTTCAATTATTTCGCTGTTTTACACTTTCTGTGCACGTTACAAACAGTCTGCGCAAACAAGTTCCAAGGCTGTTCCCAGAAACTGCGAAAATCTCCCAACACAATTCACCCCCCTCTTGTGTCAGTGTACTCTCAATTCTAACAATTAACATATTCCAATGTCATTTGCAGAAATCATAAAGAGATACAATATCCATAATATATCACAAAATAGTAAAAAGAATATCTCATAATCTTATTCAATATTAAAGAGATTACTAATTCAAATTTTACATTTCAATCCAACAAATTATAAGATCATGGAGGGCAACAAATTATAATACCTCCACAACAATGTTACACCAAAATGATGTGATTTTGAACACTTAGATTGGTCAAAAGATGGTCACTTCAACAAACCAAACGACTAAAAATATATATATATGAAATATTAAAATAATGCAAATATTCAGTGAACATACGTTCCATATATAATTACTTTCCACATTATTTGTTATCATCAAAATTAATATGTGACTCCTATAGTAAACAAAGGGGCGGCTTTTCTTCTAGTATGATGTATTAATTGCTGATGTTAGAGTATAAATTTATTCATGGACCTTCAACCATAAGTTTAAACTTTTAGTTGAGTTGGTTCCTAAACATGGTATTAGAGCATTTCTGAGCGAAAGACATTGAGTTCGAATCTCAGTAGTCCCATATTGATTTATTGCGTAAGGTAGGGGGAGCATTTGCAGCATTCACGCTTTAAGCTCGAATGACATTTGCGTGAGGGGACATGTTACAGTATAAATCTATTTCTAGACCTTCAACCATCAGCTGAAAGTTTTGGTTGAGATGGTCTTTAAACAGTTGAGATCTAAAGGAGACAAAAACTATTGTGCCAAAACAGTTTGGGATGCTTTGGCTATGCCTATTAACTCTTGTATTTACTTGGTTATTGTTCATAGGGGGTTTTTAACATGGTACAGGCTAGCCTCACTTATGCAGAGTAATGCAGGACAGTGTTATTTCTACTTTAATGCACTAGAGACCTATAGTCATCTCTTATTCAGTTGAGCATCAATCACTAAGTGTGGAGTTTTGTTTTGTAGTAGAGGGTAAGAGATGAGGGTTTAGATGGGTTAAATGTCTTTTGATGGTTTTCATGTAATCCCTAGGTATGCCTCGGGCTCCTTAGTATTTATGCATTTAGAGTAATGAAATTTTGACCTTTTTTCAAAAAATACTACACACATCAAATTAAATAAATTTTATTTTTTTATAATCAAATCCCATGCTCATATCCTTTTTCTACCTACATAAGCTGGTCCAAGTGGTTGGACACTTATTCTCCTTACATAAGGTTTCAAGGTCAAGTATTGTGAAAGGAGAATATCTCTGAGGGAAGAGTTTTACGCCTTTTTTTGACAATAATAATTCAACTCTAGTAATATAGAGGCCCAAAGACCCTAAAAAATCCTTTTTCTAGTTGTATTACATAATAATTCTTACAATTCATCAAGTTTCTCATTTTGTGGATTCAATTTTGGATTTAATCAAACATGGAAAAATATTCAAACAAATCAATGACATTACAATTGCACTTGTCCCAATGATAAGCCAACTTATTGTGCCAGCTAAAGTTAGATGCATTTCTTGCTATAAGGCTTCATATAATTAATATAAATGTGTATCTAACATGATGTGAACTAGGCTAAAGGAGGAACTGACTAAGATTATTTTGCCAAACCAATATGCATTTATCAAAGATAAGCTCATTCCACACAACGTTAAGATTGGCATGGACTTAGTCAAATTTTACAGGAGAAAGAATATATCCCCCTAAATGTTTCACCAAGGTAGACATTCGAAAATCATATGATATCATTAACTGGAATTTTATACTTTATATGATGAAGGGAATGGGTTTTGGAAATAAGTTTGTTGGTGGGATTAATTAAGAGTTGTATATCAACAACTTCATTCTCACTCAGCTATAACTAACGGGAACTTGGATGGGTTCTTTACTAATGGCAGGGGTATAAGACAGGGAGATCCAATCTCCCGCACTACAAAAAAAGTGGTTTTTACTAACATGGATAGTTCTGTTGCAATAAGTACATTTACTGTTGGTAAAACCTTATACCAACAGATATTGGTATGTTGCTAGACTGTTGGTAAAAAGTGGTGATGGTATTAGTTTTACCAACAGATATTGCAATCTGTTGCGATTGCTCCTTGATACCAACAGAATGAATCCGTGGGTGAATGTCATCGCTTACCAACAGAAGCATAATATGTTGGTGATGGGAAGTGTTACCATCAGATGCTTCTGTTGGTGTTAAATCAACTGGCGGTATAAATTAGTCACCAACGTACTGTATCTGTTGGTAATTCTTTCTTTTTCCCGCCTTTTTAATCTTCTCCAACACGACGATCTGTTGGTACTACTGTATACCGCCAAAAAGAATCTCCATCAAGCTGCAATCTGTTGGTAATTATGTTCTTTCATACACCTCATGATTCGAAACATCTATTGCCAATAGTCCATCCATTCAACGAATACATCTACACATAATCAAACCTGTAGGTACAATAGTTATCGACAATAGAAGAATCAACCAAACAAAAGCACAATGTTATTTAAAAAATTTCAAAAGTGCTATGCATTCACTAAAAGTTCATAAGAAATAAGTACATAACTCTAACAATTGCTTCCATTGAAATTAAAGTCCAAACTATAAGTGCAAACTCAAAAACATTACTTGGTCTACCTAAAAGATAAGTTAAGACAAAAGTTAACCACATAAGAGAACTCAAACTATGACTCATCATTTTGTTCTTGATCATCAACTTCTTCCCCATTTGCTTCTTCAAATGCATGACCTTTTTTATTTTCATCATCAATATCCTCATCTTCCTCAAATGAAAAAAGAACATCCTCCGTTATTCCCTATTAAACAAGCACAAAAACATAAATCTTAAGAAGAGGTAATAGAGAATATTTATAATCATCTAATGATATTCTCCCTTAATAACATGACGTCAAATTTATCATAGAAAAGAGAACTAGAATGAGTTCATCATGGCATCCAGCTCGACGACAAAGAAGGAATGCCAAGCATACAATGACAATGCTCTAGATCTACAAAAATAAAGTTAGTTTTAGCGTCTTAAGACTCTCGATGTTCATACCAAAACTACATTTGCACATAATAGCACGTAATCACAAATGCGTTCCTAGAAAACTATATGAAGTGCAAGACTAAGGTCGTGACTTATGATCGTAGAACTTTGTTCTAATACCGTCTGTGAGACCCCCAACCCGTAGGGTTAGAAGTATCAACGATTTCTTAAATTCCTACTTAAATTCTGGGGTGAAACGGACAGAGTTTCCCCTAAAAACTTACCATTTCTCAGGCATAAAGCCTTACATTAATTCCCTGCATCGAGTAAAAGTATAAAAGAACATAGAAACAAGCTCAACGACTACACGTCGGAGTTCACAACTCTACGGGCCACTCACCCGGAGTATGCCAAACATTAAACAATAAGCAAATAGGCACTATATATGTCTAGCTCATCAACAAATAATAAAATATCTAAGCATACCACATATAAGCTTTATATATGGCCACTATGTCTAGCTTATCAACAAATAATAAGATATTTTATATAGGAATACCTGGTGTTTCAAAAGCACTTTCACCAAATTGGTGACATATCCAAGTTTATCCTCTAAACGTTCAATCTTCTCTTGACTTTCTTGTTGCTCTTGCTCGATTTTCCTTCTTTTAGCTCGTTCTTCCTCTAAAGCGCACCTTTTAGAAGTTGAACGAGGAACTTTGACCCCAATACCAAAGGTCTTAGCATAAACATATTTGTCTTCTCCAACAACTTTTTTGAAAATTTCATCTCGAGTAGCATCATCACATGAATCTTCTTCAACACGAGATAACTCATTTTCAATTGCTTCCTGTCATGTTACACATTAGTAAAAAGAAATAAGACGAATAAAAAAATTAAATAAAATTAAACACTTATACCTTTGCACTAGCTGAAGTATCATCAAGTTTTGTAGCTTTTTTTGGTGCATGGGTCTTCAACCATATTGTAAGCTTATCTGTCTTGTTGCCTTTTTCCTAAAATATATATAAAATACTAAATGAGTTACCTAAAATCAAAGTGAGCTATAGTATAAATAGGATATACATAATACCTCTTCTTTCGCACGTACACGTGCGAAAGTCTTCGTCCCTCCATAGTGACACATTTTGTTATTGCCCCGATTTTCAATTCCTCTTTTAGTTCTAGCCTAAATGAATAATTGACAAATCACATCACAACAGTTGCATTATTTCAAAATAAGTAGAGGGAGTTTTCAATACTAAGCATTAACACAATAAACAAAAGTATTTATAACATTTATTTCTTTTCTAACTTCATATTTAATTTTCTATTTCTTTTCTAACCTCGTGGGATTGATCCCTACTTTCCTATGCTATAAATATTATTTATACGTCGAAGTAGTGGTTAAATTTGTAGCTCTATGACAAGCTTTACACAGTGTCAAATATCTCTTATAGATAGATACCTGTGGAGGTTATGCTTTTCTGTACAAAGAGATATGCTTCAAGCTGGGGTTTGTGAACCACTGATTAAGAAGATCATTAAATCAACCAAAGCAAACAAGGAATTCTTTAGCCAGAAGAAAGAAATTGATTAGAAAAGACGTCAACACAATACATGAAAGCCCCATTATTAATATCTTGATGGACATCAATCCAAGACTCAAGCTAAGGCTATCAATTGGTGAAATCAAATTGACATGCACATCTAATGGGCTCCAAATCATTTCTTTTCCCTCTATAGAGTTTGGGATTTTAATTCAGCCCTAAAAACAATCATGCTCAAGCAGTTCAACACCAGCAGAAATACTTCCAAGAGAAAGATTTTGACGTCAAGGATTTTATTCTTACTAGAAATTATTTCCGATCCACCAAAATCACACACCAGAATACCACAAGACTTACTGGAAGAAACCTCTTTCCAAATGTAATAGCTCAATCAAAGCACGCAATCTGACAGTAAAAGTCAGAAGTCAGTACCGAAAACTCAATGAAAAACAGATAAAAAGCTTAAAATTCAACAAATACCCAGCAATCACAAAAAATACCATATGGGTATCAAAGCATCAACTCAATAAAGGAATGTGTCGACTACTTCCTCCATCAAAAACTCAAGAAAGGAATGTGCTGGAATGCTACAATCGTTGCCGAAGAGCAATAGTACTTCCTGATTCTGATGAACAATCGAGAACTAGAACCAAGTTCGAGCGCGCAATTCGAGTTCCTCTGGACAGAATCACCACCAGGGAGGGAGCGAGGACACCCACGACTGCCGGAACTATCGCCGTCAAACACCAGCACTGCCGACCAGACCAACCGCCAATTGCTAGCTAGGATATTCTGAGAGCATGAATTGCAGGTAGGCATGAGAGAGAAGGGTATGCACGCACATACGGCAGGCTCTTCGACTAACTCCAGCTTTTTTCTTTTTTTTTAATTAATTGGTAATTTAATTTTAAGTGAAAATGCGTTTCAAAAAACTAAAAAAAATGGCTACCACACTTTCTATCCATACTCAATGTGTCCTATTCACAAGATACACGTCTCCACAGTTAATATACGTGGATATACCTTAATTAGGCATTACAACTCTTATAAAAATGATTATATTTTTTTTCACTTATCATATGTGGCAATAATTCTAAACGCTTATTTTTTCTTATTTTTCCACTACACTTAGCCATGTGTGGCTAAATAAGAGTGGAAGAATGACCTTTTTTTTGTAGTAATGGCATGAGTGTAATTTTTTTGCACTTGTGTTAAACATTTGCATCAAGTTAAAATAAGTTGTTGGTGTTAAAATTACAATACTAATATATAGAAACATTAAATGTTGGTTTTTCAGTAACAATACCAACAGATTGACTAGTTTTTGTTGCAAATATTATCATCCCTTTTGATAATTTTAGATTAGTTAAAATAAACTGTTGTATGCCATATTGAACAATACCAACAAAGCTCTTTAATTTTCAAATTTTGTTGGTATAAATATAACAATATCAACAGAACATTTGGTCATCATAAATATTGTTGGTAATGTATTAACAATACCATCAGATGCTTTGCTTCTGTTGCAATTTATTTGTGTTCCTTTGGCGCCACAAACTCATAGCCATTTTACCAACAATAAAATCCATCTGATGGTAAAAATAAACTTTTACCAACAGAGCATATTATTTGTTGCTAGGTTTCTGTTGCAATAAGTCCCTTTTTTTGTAGTGGCCGATTATTTGTTATAAGAATGGACAGTTTGTCTAGAACACTAGCATTGGTAACCACAAATGAGAAGTTTATATCATTCAGGCTGCAAAGCTTTGAAACTAAATCACCTCATTTTCGCATATGACCTTGTATTTTGCAAAATTGAAACTCAGTCAATTAGGTCTATCATGCATGCTTTAGGCCATTTACAAAATGCTCATGATTGAATAAACTTGAGCAAGTCTTATATGTAGTTCATTGGGAAATATGAGGAACATGAAGATGAAATCTTGATATTATCTTGGCCATTCAAAGGAAAGCTAACTATGAAATATTTAGGCATTCCCCTGCGACCGGGTAGAATGAATAACAATAGTTGTGAAATCATAATTAGTAAGATTATTAGAAAAATAAGAAATTATGAAACCAAGAAACTTAGCTATGTAGGTGGGTTAATATTTACAGTTATGATGGATATGCTTATCTATTGGGTTCTATGCTGGTCCTCCTTAAGGATGTCATTGAAGAGGTGGACAGGTGTATATCCTACCTTTGGGGAGATAGAGATGGCTAAGAAAAAGGATGCATTATTTGCGCTGGCCTAGAAATGAGGGAGGGTTTAACATCATAAATAATTGAACATATATGCCTAGATCACTACAATAGTAGGTAAACACCTTTGATTTCTTAGGAACAAAAATGATATATTATGGGCAAAACGGATAAATGAATTGAAGTATAACTAAGGCAAGCCAACATCTTTGTGTACTAAATCATATACAAATATATAAGGGGTGTTTGGTAACAACAGCTTTTTGAAAAAAAATAGCTGTTTGGGAGGATTTTGACTATTTTGATTAGGTCAAACAGCTAAAGGGTGTTTGGTAAAGAGCTGTTTGCAATAACTGTTTGGCTCCAAAAAACTCTTTTTGAAAAAAACTATTCCCATTAGCCTTTTGAGAAGAACTTTTTGTAGAAATAACATAATTGTCCATAAGTTTGAAAAAATTACACACATCTCATTAAAAAGGGCGTAAATGAAATTTTACCAATATATTTTTTAGAAACAGCTAATTTTTACCAAACACTTTTTCTAAAAACAGTTAATTCAAACAGCTAATATAAACAGCTAATTCAAACAGCTAATAGCTAACAGCTAATACAAACAGTTAACAGCTAACAGCTGTTTACCAAACAGGGCCATAATGTAAGGTGTTTGCTAGTGGAAACTAGTGAAACAAAGGGAAAGTGTTTGAGTATAAATCTAATCTTGAGCCTTCAACCATTAGCTTAATCTTTTGATTAAGTTGGTTCTTTAACATAGTATCAAAGTCTTTCCGGCAGAAAGGTCTCAAATTCGAATCTCAACCTCCATATTTGTTACACAAGGTATGTAGGGGCATTTCCAGAGTTCTTTTTGATAGAAAGGTGTCGACTTTGAATCTCAGCAGCCCCTATATTGATTTATTGTGTAAGGTATTGGGAGCTTTTGCAACAATCATGCTTCAAACCAAAGGGCATTCGCAGGAGGGGACGTGTTTAAGTATAAATCTAATCCTAGACCTTCAACTATCAACTTAAACTTTGGTTGAATTGGTTCTTAAACAAAATGACTACAACAATGTTATAACTTGGAGAATAGAGATTGGTAATTGGGAAGTAACAGTTAGTGGGAAATATAACATAGTACTTGCTTATCGCCTCACTAGGGGAGATAAAACACAAGTCCTTTGGTGCAAATTTGTTGGGCATATGCCTAAGCATGCCTTTAATGTCTGGCCGCTCTTTCATGAAAAGCTGGCAACGGAGGATAAAGTCTACTCAATGAGCCATTGTAGATGAAGAAAACTATTGCTTTTGTGATCAGAGGCAAATACATGAGTTCCTTAAATTATTGCATTCATTGAGTTGTGTAACATACGACCAACTTGGCAAGAAGCCTGACAATTAGCTAGCTAATGAATTATCAAGGTCCAAAAGAATGGTTACTTTTTACCATTCTCTTATGGCAACTATGTACAACATATGAATGGAAAACTTAGGAGGCATTTTGCTCAGAAGCAAGAGAATGCATGCAATATAGATAAAAGGAAGAAATACCTTATATACATTTAATTAACAAGAAGGAAAAGGGTTTTTAAACTTTGTTGAATAGATTATAAATACATATAGTTATTTGTCACTTGTTTGGATACCCAAAGAAATTTGTAAGTAATCAAGTGTGATTGGAATGAAATTGTAATTACCATTTTGTAAAAAACAAAGATAAATTTAATAGCTAAAAGTTACTATATATAAAATTATAATTTTTTTCTCAAAAGAAAACGAGCCTATAAAGATGATATAAATTCATTTTTTTCGGCAAAAGATTCAAACAAACTAATCTTTTAATATTTTTGAATTCAAATACAAGAAAATGAATTTTGTTCATCCCATTTTGATCATGAAAACATTTCATGCTTTTTCATAGTATCACTGATGTAATTTTTGTTTTTCTTTTTTGCGGATAGAATGTTAGGATCGAAGAAGATGAGATTGGATGCAACAGAAAGTATCACGTAATAAGATAATAAGCAAGGTAAATAAAATCAACACCAAAAAACCAAAATTTACGTCGAAAACCCAAATCGGGAAAAAACACAAACGACGATGATTGAAAAATTCACTATGAGATTGAAGAGTACGAATTGATCTCAAAGCAATGTACTTGACTAAGAGATCAAGTAGGTGATTATAAATTCACTCAAAATTACTCTCACAAATCTAAGAAAAAAGATGAATAATTTTTGGTGCAGATGAATAATGGTGATAAAGATTCTTGATTATGAGGATGATGAAGCTTGATGATGGGATGATAAAGCTTGATGGAGATGTAGCTTTAAATAATATCACAGCTCTCACTAGCAGTAAAGACTCAATTATGCTAGTAATAATGCTAAAAAAAAGGATCAAAATGAACTAGAAACAGCATGAGCCCAACATACACAGGCTGCCATAAACCATAGACTGGGCCACAAAGGTCTTATGGACCTGTCTGGATGGAAGGCGAGCTAGGCGCTTTGGTCAACGTGGGTCAACACATGATGAATCTTAGCTGGGCTGCTGATTGAAGCTGGAAGATGGGCCGCACATCCTGCACGAAGCCCAAACATTGGAAGACAAGGAGTAACACAGATCAAGTGTGATAAGGCCACTATTGGGCCGCGTTTGGTCCCAGTCTCACAAAGGTATTGGTTGGAAAGAAAGAAGCTCGGTTGTGTGTTACCAAGCTGAAGCTGATTTATTTTTCTTCTGTTTCTCTTGTCTTAGCTCAATTGCACCAACTCGTGAATTCAATTTTGGGCCATTACTTAACAATCTCTACCTTGGACCAAAATTATTCAATATTTGATAACGCCATACGACCCCAAATGGTAGAGTCCTGAAGGCCTATTATAAGCTGTGAACACTAGCTAAGTCTAAGCAATGCTTGAACTTAATAATAGGAAGTAGTTTGGTAAGCATGTCTACGAGATTACTAGATGTATGGATTTTCTTTACAACAATTTCCCATGCAATAATAATATCTCGAATAAAAATGATACTTAACACTGATGTGCTTGGTCTTGGAATGATAAGCATCATTCTTGGTAAGATAAATTGCACTTTGGCTATCAAAAAATACAATAGTAGTACATTGTCCAATACCAAGCTCAATAAGAAGATCACGTAATCATATAACTTTTTTGATACCTTCAGTTGCAGCCACATACTCAGCTTCAATAGTAGATAAAGTTCCAATAGATTGCAAGGATGGTTTCTAAGAGATAGCACCTACACATAAATTAAAGATGTATCCAAAATAAAACGCCTATGGTTAAGATCACAACCATAATCAAAGTCAACATATCTAATAGCATCAAGAGTTGTAAACTTGGTTTTATCAAATACCACACACTTATCAAGAGAACCCTTCACATAACAAAGGATCCATTTCATAGCATCCAATGATCCTTACCAAGATTATGCATGTAGCAGCTCACAACACTAACCGCATAGGATAAATTAGGTCTAGTGCACACCATAACATACATGAGACCACCAACTGCACTAGAATATGGAACATGAGATATCTTCTCAATTTCCTCTTTAGTTTTAGGACAAGAATCAAATGACAACTTGAAATGAGTAGCTACGGGAATTAGCATGTCATCATGACATCGTGTATAACCTTATCTAATCAAAAAGACATCAAGTTTCTTGTACCATTGCCGCAAAGCTTGTTTAAGGCCATAATATGACTTCTTCAAGCGGCACACAAGATCCTCCTTACAGGGAACTATAAACCCCTCAAGTTGCTTCATATAGATCTCTAGTTGCTCCAACTCCAAGTTGTTTTAATATCTAGTTGCTCCAACTCCAAGTTACATAAAGCAACTAAAGTAAGTAGCACTTTAATGGAAGTATAACGAATAACAGGAGAGACTGCTTCATTAAAGTCAGTATCTTCTTTTTAGTTGCAACCACGAACAACCAACTGTGCTTTTGCACCGTGTATCTTTAACCTCAGGAATGCCTTCCTTGTGCTTGTAGATACATTTGGTGGTCAAGGCATGACGGCCTTTAAGAAGTTCACATAACTCCTAAGTTCCATTTTTTTGCAAACTCTCCATCTCTTCTTGCATTGTCATGACACAATTTAAGGAGTTAGGACAAGAGGTAGCTTTTGAATAATTTGAAGGTTCAATACCTTTGGGAATCTCTTATGCAACAGTTAGAGTATATCCTATCAACCCACTCTCATCATCGGTAGTATAACAAGCAGGCTTTCTAATAGTTTTGCTCGGTCTATCACGAGCAATAGAATATATATCCTCCATTTAAGGCTCATCGGGACTTGATGTGCTCAGATTTGGCTCATCAATATGGACCTTAGTGCTAGAATGAGGTAAAGTGGATGTAGTACCTCCACCTTATCACTGATTCATGTTAATCACCTGCACTAGTAGAAAAAACAGTAGACTCTTTCCCAGGAGAAAACATAGCAGACTCATTAACTGTAACATCCCAATTTTGAATGACTTTCTTGGAATCAGGACACCATAAGTGACATCTTTTGGACTCGAATGCATAACCAAAAAACATGCACTTAATAGCTCTAGGAGCTAGCTTGCCATCATTGCCATAAGCATATGTAGGAGATCCAAATATTCTCAAAATAAAATAGTCAATGGGATTACTTGATTAAACTTCTTCTGGGATTTTGAAGTCAATTGAGGAGTGTAAAGAGTGGTTCATAAGATAACAGGTTGTCGAAAACAACCTCAAGCCAAGAAGCTTGACGGTGCCATAAATCAGCATTGGAGAGCATCCAATGAGCTCTCTATAGAAGGTTCCGGTTAATACGTTTAGCGAGACCATTTTGTCGAGGTTTCCTAACTAAAGTTTTGTATCTAGCAATGCCTTGAACAACACAAAATTCATTGAGGTCTGACTCACAAAACTCTAGACCATTATCAGTCCTAAGCTTTTTTTATTTTCCTCCCAATCTGGTTTTCTACAAGGGCCTTGAATTTCTTAAACATAGGAAATGTTTCATTTTTATGTCTCAAGAAATAAACCTAGACCTTAAGAGAGAAATCATCCACAAAAGTCAAGCATGCAGCGATTTCCTCTAAATAGAAAAACTGATTCCCTTTTGATTGCCAAAAACACAATGATTACAAAACTTAAGTTTACCTGCACCTTTGCTGCCAAGGATACCTCTCGTGCTTAGGATATTCATGCCCTTCTTGCTCACATGGCCCAAACAAGCATGCCATAACCGAGTGAGATCGACATTGGAGGAGGAGGCAATGACAGCTACAGAACTATCACTGTAGAGCCTTGTAGGATGTAGAGACTATCACATCTCACACCTTTTATGAGAAGAAGTGCACCTTTGGAGACTTTCAATACTCCTCTTTCTCCTGAATACCTGCAACCATTAGACTCAAGAGTACCAAGCAAAATAAGGTTGCACTTTAAATCTGGAATGTAATGAACATTTGTGAAGGTCCTCACAATACTATCATGGGTTTTGATTTGAAAGGTGCCAATACCAACCACATTACATTGAGCATTATTGCCTGTAAGCACGACACCTGAATCTAGCGGCTTGTATGTTAAAAACCAGTCACTATGGGGACATATATAATATGCGCAGCTAGAATATAAAACTCACTCAACAACACACATATTGTTAGTGGTGGTTACACATAATACATCACCATCTGACTCAGAATCAACAATGTAAGCTTAAGCGAATTGTTGAGGCTATTTGTTCTTCTCCTCTTTCTCCTTTTTATTTTTCAAGCTATGACACTTATCAACTAAGTATCCTCGCTTCTTACAATACTTGTAAAATTTGTTGGATTTACATCTCCTAGACTTTCTCCTATTCGTGTCATCTTTTCTAAGGGGTATACCTCTCACATTCAAACCCTCACCTTTGTCGAATTTTTCTTTGGACAATAAGTTAGCTTTTATGTCCTCAAAAGACAATGTCTTATTGTCGCTATATAAAAAGATTTCCAGGAAATGCTTATAGGAAGAGGGTAATGAGACTACTAACAATATAATTTTGCCTTCATCCTCTATTTTGAATGCTTTCCAAATCAATAAGAATAGAATTAAAATCATTAAGATGATTTTGAATAGGAGTACTTTCGGCCATAGAGAACATGTACAAACGTTCCTTGAGAGGAATTTTTTTGGCAAGACTTTTTGTTATATACAATGTCTACAATGCATGTCAAAGACTTGCTTGTGCAGTCTTGTTAAGGACCTCACGAAGGACATCAGGCGCTAAACATAGTTGAATGGTTTAGAGCACCTTCTCATCAAAATCATCTCATTGCTCGTCCGTCATCAACTTGGGCTTCTTAGCTTTACCACCAAGAGTTTTCTTCAATATGCTCTGTGTAAGAACGACCATCATTTGGACCTTCCAAATGTTAAAGCTTATCTTACCATCAAATGTGGGAATATCGAATTTCGTGACGGTTGACATCCTTGATCCTATGTTCTAATACCACTTGTTAGGATCGAAGAAGATGAGATTGGATGCAATAGAAAGCATCACATAATAAGATAATAAGCAAGATAAATAAAATCAACACCAAAATTTACGTGGAAAGCCCAAATTGAAAAAAACCACGGACGACTATAATCAAAAAATTCACTATGAGATTAGAGAGAATTGATCTCAAAGTAATGTGCTTGAGTAAGAGATCAAGCAGGTGATTATAAATTCATTCAAAATTACGCTCACGAATCTAAGAAAAATAGTGAATAATTTTTGGTGTGGATGAATAATGGTGATGGACATTCTTGATGATAAGGATGATGAAGCTTGATGATGGGATGATAAAGCTTGATGGAGATGTAGTACTTAAATAATATCACAGCTCTCACTAGCAGTAAAGACTCAATTATGCTAGTAATAACGCCCAAACAAAGGGATCAAAACGGACTAGAAACAGCAGGAGCCCAACAGACACAGGCTGCCACGGAGGACTCGTGGACCTGTTTGGATGGAAGGCGAGTTGGGTGCTTCGGTCAACGGGGGTCAACATGTGCTGGATCTTAGCTGGGCTGCTGATTGAAGCTGAAAGATGGGCCGCCCGTCCTGCTCGAAGCCCAAACGCTGGAAGACAAGGAGCAACACAGATCAAGTGTGCTGAAGTCACTGCTGGGCCGCGTCTGGGCCCAGTCTCACACGGGTCTTGGCTGGAAAGAAGGAAGCTGGGCTGCGTAGATATGAGCCGCGCGTTATCAAGCTGAAGCTGATTTATTGTTCTTCTCTTTTCTCTTGTTTTGGCCCAATTACACCAACTGATGAATTGAATTTTAGGGCCCTTAGTTAACATAGAATACGAATATAACTTTCATGCGTATATCGGTATATGGTATGGCACAAGCAAGTAAGGAAACTGAAGCAAGAAAGAAGAGAGCAAAGGGCGCCATAAATGACAACACGTGTGAGAGGTTATGCATTTATACGATATCGTGAAGTTACACTTCCAAAAGAGAAGAAAATTATGATCTCTCTTGGAATTACATTTAAAAAGTTTTAACTGAAAAGTTATAATTCAGGTAATAATTTACCGGATATATTGGAGGATTTTCCGTTATCAGTTTCAGCTTTCTCATTCAACCTCACTTCCATTTCACTGTCTATGTAAAGTCTCTCTCTTTCTCGCTCGACTCTGTCTACATGTTGCTATTTGATGGTAGCATTTGAGTACATCCCAAAATTGGGTTTGTGATCTAATGCCATTTGTATTTTATCTAGTTTGATGTTCCATTTAGATGGGTTCTGAACTTTTTTGAGAGTTGGTATTGTGTGTTTAGTTACCCAGTTTACTCTATCGGGGACTAACCATTATATCGTTGCCTATGTTTGCATTGGAGAATTCATCAACGATGTTGTCTTTGGTTGGAATTCCTGATGTGGGTATTGTCCACTTTGATGGATTTTCGTTCAGTTTTGTGATTATGATAGATGGTTTTTCAGCCTTTAGGATAATTTGCAAGGTTACCCTTTTATCATTATTTTAGTTCTTGATGAGTATATGTCTTCATCAGCAATGTAGGTTTTTCATCCTCTCAGATGATTTGCGAGGTTACCCCTATTTTTTTGGGTGAAATCTGGAGTGAAGCCATCTTTTTTCTTTTTTCTTTTTTTTTGGGGGGAGGGGGGGTGTTGAACCTTTATTAGGTTTAAGTTTTGTATGTTAATTGATGCCTATCCACTCTCTTAGGGTGCTTAAGTAAAACAAAGATCTGCTTGTGGCTAATAGTCTCCAGTTTTCATCTTTTTTATATGCAGAACTCTTTTCCTGCCAAGATGAGTCTTCTTAGAAGTCCCATCTTTCTTTGTATCTTTGTTCAAATGGACTTTGTTTTCAAATTTTCTTCTTCTTTGTGACAGAAGTGTGTGCATCAGAACAGTAGAACAGGATGATAAATCAGACAGCTTTTTTGCTTCTTTGTTTAAACTTGACTTTCTCTTTAGTGGTAAGCAAGTTTCTGCCCCATATTTTATTTCAACATGTCCTATGTTCCTTAATTTTCATATTAGCTACCGTATCAAATGTTGCTATGCACATAGTTTGCAGTGGGCCCTCCAACTTGTCCTGCTGAGCGCCCTGCTGAGGCTAGCAGATGTGGCGACGATGAATGGGAAGGGGAATTCTTCCCAGGAATTCCCAAGATTAAGTATGAGGTAATCCGTCTAAAAACAAGCAGAGTCTTAAAACAAGGAAGCAAATTAAATTTGAACGAACTTGTTGAGATACAAGATTTGATGATTGAAACTTTGTGTTCTACTGTTATGACTATTAGGGGCCTAAAAGCAAGAGCCATTTGGCATTTAAATATTACAATGCTGAAGAGGTGATCCTAGGGAAGAAAATGAAGGTGTGTTTCAACTAAGTACTCGACTCTTTTGTTAAGTAATTCAAAAGAAGAAGGGGACATTATCTTTATATGATTTTGATTATGACAATTGTTTTATTGATGAAACCAATAGGACTGGTTTAGATTCAGCGTAGCCTTTTGGCACACATTCCGTGGAACAGGAGGCGATCCATTTGGTGCATCCACGAAGTATTGGCCATGGGAAGATGGTACAAATTCGTTGGCCATGGCAAAGAGAAGAAGTAAGATTGGATTCCAAGTTTGTGGTTGCACTGTGTCAAGAGGATCTTGCTCAACAATGACTCTGCTTTGATGTGTGTGCAGTGAGAGCTAACTTCGAGTTCATTAATAAGCTTGGCGTTGATTTCTGGTGCTTCCATGACAGGGATATCGCTCCAGATGGTAAAACGCTGGAGGTGAGCCATTGTTTTAAAGACGTGGATTTACAGTTGCACCAAACAGAAAAAGCTTGAGGATGAAAATGGGTTGTAAAGATTCTGCCATTCCCCCTCCCTTAAAAAAAGGAAAAACTCTAATTTACTTGCATAGTAGTTATCTAGGTTTTGCTTCATGCACCTTGATCTCCTTTAGGTAATGATTCTTTATTTCTGTTCTTCTTATTGGTTCATTCCCTGATCTTGGCTATTGCAGGAAACAAATAAAAACCTTGATGAAGTGGTAGCTCTGGCCAAGGAACTGCAGGTAAGCCACTTTTATAAATCAGTTGTATATTGGTGAAACCCTTGGTATGCTTGGAATTCTGGTCGACTGATGCTATGATGTTAAAATGTTGAATTCATTCTGCACCTCTATCATATCTTTCATATTCTTGTAGACTTGATCCACATGGTGCAGCTGTGGATCAACCGTGTACTTGCACTCTGCTCCCTCATGAGCTGCTCGCAATATGGATTGTGCATCCATTTGATTCTTCCTGATATCTGTCTGTGTCTGACAATCTGAAACCTGCTCTAAGATTCTGCTTTTACAGATAGATGAGTTGGCTAGCTCACCTTCAGCCTGTCCTATGTTTGGAATTTTGATCAATTTTGGAAATTGAATCAACTGCTGGAAATTCATTTGGAAATGAGGATGTAAAACACAGTCGAGAGAGAGCTTGCTTGCATCTTTCAATTTACTATTGTATAATGCTCTCCTGTTAATTAGTGAAGTATGCAGTTAACACTTAACAGCTGTTAGAGTGTAATAATGCTTCCTTGTTTCAATCTTTTGATAGGTAAATATAGTTATCAAGTTGGCAGTAGTTGCCCCGCATTACCTACCACGTTATAGGCCTTCATCCATGTCAAAACTGCTTTTGGTCACCTCTGTATTTGTCTAATCAGTTGAAGGCTGGATGTATTACATTTGTCAATGAGGGTGTCAATATGAGCGATGTTGTTGCTTTGTGTCCAAAATTTTTATAAATCATCCTTTATTGTATTTGTCAATGAAGAGATTAGTAGGATGGCCATGCCTTCATGCATGTGCATGGCCTAACATCAGTTGTTTGTTTAATTTTAAATGTTTTTCATCAAGGCTAACAATTATGTAGCATCTTGTTTTCATGTTGGCTATGCCCTTCATTTTTCTGTTTGGCATTGTATTCTCATTTTTTTTTCTTATGAATTGGCTTCTGAAAAACAGGGTTCTAAGATCCGTCCACTGTGGGGCACTGCTCAATTGTTCTATCATCCTCGTTACATGCATGGTGGGGCTACAAGGTATGGATAGAAGTGAAGCTATATGTTTTTATCCTCCTGTATATAAAAATACACTTTCTTCTTGCCTACTGAAACATTGCTCCTCTTTTGCAGTCCAGAGGTAGGTGTATATGCATACGCTGCTGCTCAAGTGAAGAAAGCTATGGAGGTTAGTTACAGCTGTTCAGTTGATAGAATCAGAACAGTGAGATCCAATTTACATAATTGTGCTTATATGTCAATTCTATTTTGGTTTACATTGTGCAGGTTACTTATTATCTAGGTGGAGAAAATTATGTTTTCTGGGGTGGTCGTGAGGGTTATCAGTCGCTACTGAACACAGATATGGAGAAAGAGCTTAATCACATGGTAAGAAACATCCAAGCAACTTCCTAGTGTTTATATTGCCTCTTTTTCAATCTTGTTATGCTGATTCTTGAATTCATGTTAGAGTGTTAGACTATCGAGTACCCATATCCATGTCAGAGTGTCAAGTCCCTACGTCCATTTCAGAGTCTTAAAAAAACAGTTAGGTGCGATCTGGCATCGATATGGCACTTGACTTCTATTTTAGATGGAAGACATGCAAAATTTTCTGAAAATGAGTGATTTCAACACCCTGGATGGAAACCATTTCAACAATTACGAGAATTTCTTTTTCCATTGGCAATATGTTCTCCAGTCAATCTCTTCATGAACCAGTGATTGACCGACAATATCTATGATTGACAGGCAAGGTTTCTTGAGGGTGCTGTCAACTACAAAAAGAAGATCGGGTTTAATGGTAGTTTCATTTTGTTTTTATCTTTGAGAAAAAAAAAAAAAAATAGATATACCAGAAGGAGCTCCATAACTTGCAACCTCCTTGCTTATTTTCTGTCTCAGGACTCTCACTTGGTCACTTCTAACAATCACCAAATATTGTGTACATTGATTTTTGATGATGTCTTCCGCTCATTGCTTTTCTGGCAGGAACTTTGCTTATAGAACCAAAGCCCCAGGAGCCTACAAAGCATCAGTATGCTTCTTACCACCTAAACTGTTGTATGTTTGTATGTCTCTTTCCTTTTCATGATATCTGACAAAAACCACTGTTGTCAGGTATGACTGGGATGCAGCAACTACTGCTAACTTCCTGCGTAAATACGGCCTCATAGGTGATTTCAGTTTCTTTTTGCATAATACATTGTTATGGAACAGTAGCAAAAACCCATTCATCAGACTTGCATTTTTTCTATTTTCCAGTTCCGATAGGATAATGCCATGCCTTCCAGAACTCAATTTGCTAAAGCTTATTCTTGCTGGTTAAAAAACAAAAAAGAAAAATAAGCAGCTTCCCACTACAATGCCTTTTTGACAAAAATTAATTTTTGTATTAAGTGTGAAATGAAATTATTGATTTTCTGTAGACCTAGTGGACCCGATCTCTACACGCTTAGAGTTCAACAATCTGAAACCAAAACTGGCTCACACTTTATATATGCCGACCTGATTTTGACACAAACCAAAGTGAATCCAAAGCAGATTGACACCAAATTTTGTTAGACACGCTTATTGGAAAAGTCAAAAGCAGTCTTGAGGATGGCCTGAGTAAATTTTAACACGACTTAAACCCCATCTAAGTCAACCATCCTACTAACCAGTTCTGACCCTAGCTGAAAGTGAAAATAACTGAACGACTTGTTTGTCATGTCTAATTTTCTCATGGAATAGTAGGGTTTAGTAAATTGCATAACTCCTTACGTTGTTATTTGAAGAGGTAATTAGACTCTTAGAACAAAAATTTTGCTGCTACATTTTACTCGACTAACCTCAGGATCATATTGCCCTTTCAACAGATGAGTTCAAGCTTAATATTGAATGCAATCATGCTACACTATCTGGCCATAGGTATGTGACATTTGCTAATTAAAAAGGAGTTCAAACTTATTTTTAGAGTATCGAGACGTACAAGCTTACTCTAAAACAATCTGGCTCTTCTGCAGCTGTCACCATGAGCTTGAGACTGCAAGAATCAATGGCTTGCTTGGGAACATTGATGCAAACACTGGAGACCCTCAGACTGGTATGGTTAAAAAAGCACCACATAAGGTTTGTCTAGATCTACTGTGCAAACTGCAAAGATAAGTTGAGGGTCACACAATGTGCTTTGGATTGCGACAGGCTGGGACACGGATCAGTTCATGACAGACATAGCAGAAGCTACCATGGTTATGTTCAGTGTGATTGAAAATGTAAGTCAAAGCTCTCTCTGTTCCATTTTCAAAAAGATATGCCAAATATGTTAGTCTCTTCATTTTGCTTCAAGCTCCTGTGTTAAAACTCTTGAGACTCCAACATGTTTATTGGCATTTGGCACTCACTTCTTTGTTTATTCAAGTTTTGCTATTTTTGTAAACAATTGGGATTTACATGTGGATGTATACCTGTGTCAGATGCTTGTTTGAGTAACATAGTTTGCCATGGGGACGGGTTTCTGATCAATCTGACAATCATCTCTGCTCTTGCCACAGGGTGGATTGGCACCCGGAGGATTCAATTTTGATGCGAAACTGTAAGTTTCTTCTTTAATCAGTACATATTAGGAGACACGCATGACACTGAATTTGTTTCTAAGTCTCTTACACATGGCCCGACATTGTGTAGCTATTCTTAGGAATTGTGCTATCCTCTTATTTTCAGCATTTTTGAGGCTATTTTGACATTTGCATCATGGGCGGTATATATTTCAGCCGAAGGGAGAGCACAGATGTGGGGGATTTGTTCATTGCGCATATCAGTGGAATGGATACAATGGCTCGTGGACTCCGAAATGCTGCCAGGATAATGGAGGTGACATTTGCTCATTTTCTACATCTGAAAGTGTTCCTTGCAACTCCTTTCGTTCTGCTTCTCATACTCTGTTTCATGTATTATGATGAAGGATGGGTCAATTGCTGATCTTGTGAAGAAAAGATATCAGAGCTTTGACTCTGAGGTTGGGGCCGCAATAGAAGTAATGTTCATGCCATGCAGCTCTCTTATTATGCGTCTTATTACTTCGCTTATCTGTGAGCGTTGTTCTTTCAGGCTGGCAAGGCTGACTTCGAGTATCTTGAGAAGAAGGTCATGGAATGGGGTGAACCCGAAGTTCCCTCTGGTAAACAGGTAATGAAGCCACTACGTCTCTTCCATTTGGGTGCAGTCCTTATGGATCCTATAAAGGCATTGTTTATGTACTGCATTTTCTTTTTCTCATCTTGTGCATGTTTCCAGACATGCCTTTGTACTCTTGCACACTTTGCTAATAAGTCATTCCGTTAGGGGGAGGTGTTTAACGGAATATTCAGGTTAGGATGTTTCTGGGACAAGTCTTTGTTTGTCCATTAACCTATTAGAAGGGGGCAATCAATATTGGTCGAATAATCTTTGTATCCGTTCAATTTGGGCCAAGTCGTTGGAGGTAGCGTGCTAGGAAAGGCTCCTCTCTTCCTGAGGCATTATCTGTATCCAGAGGATATGGGTCTACTATTAACAGCTAATTTAAGGATCTTTGCTTACCTCCTAAAACTAAAATGGTGTGAGCATCTCACACTGTATTACAATGCAATGTACTTTTTATTTCACATCCTACTAATGGCTGATCAATACTTTCTGTTTTTATTGCAGGAGTTGGCTGAGATGATTTTTCATTCTGCACTATAGGGTGAGTGCTTGTTAGATGTAATTGGGGTGAAAGAAGGAATGAAGCTTTGTTCACCTTATTAATCTTTGAGAATAAGCAATGTTAGAGCTTGATTCTACTAATAATAGGATCCTAGTTAACTCAAATTTGGCTTCAAGCATAGAGTGTACTGTAATGTAACTGATGTGATGAAAGTCATGATTCATATCAACATCTTAACTGGTGACTTAGTTTTACAGTAGCAAGATGAAGTGTGCTATAATCTTATTGCTCACATTCATCATATCCAAATTAAACTGGATATGGTTGGTTACCAGTCCCCTCCCCCCCCCCCCCCCCCCCCCAAAAAAAAAAAACCCTTTTCTCCTTCAAGTTTTGAATTTGACCACAGCCAATGTTGTATATACTAGGCTTACTCCTGCCTCATGTCCATGCCATATGCATGTAATATAGTAAAACCTACTTCACCCGCCGTTGATCTCGGTCACAAAGATGCTTCATACTAAAGGTCAAAAGTTTTCTATTAAAACTCTTATTCGTAAGACATAGTAAGTGTACAAGAAGGAAAGTAGTGTCATAATTTGAAGGTTATAGCATCACTTACATTTTAAAGGAGCTTGTTAGCTTGGAAGTCATTTTACACTTTCTTACAAAGTTGAATTCTTTTTGTTTTCCCCGATCAGTACTCAATTCGTAAATAAAACACAAGACATATATATATAAAAAAAAAGGCTAAACTGAGCTAAGAGCCAATAAATTTTATCAAGAAAAACAACAAAACATACCGAATTACCAACAATGTATAACATATTTTAGGAGTAGAAGACAACAATAACAATAAACAGCTTCCTATATTATGCCACTTATAACTTAGGATAGGTGGGCTAGGTGCAGCGCAACAAAAAGGCAAACAAATTCATCAGGTGAACGCATTAAAGTAGCGGCAAAGAGGCTTCATAGTATGAGGCAACTAACGTTGCAAACGAATAGGAAAAAACCACTCAACTAATAATTAGTTCTAAGTCATTCCACAAACAAGCAATTAGTTTTATCTCTTTACTAGTTTTTAGAAATTTACCAGCTAAATATTATTGTAGTTTGCAAACATTAAAAATTCATATTCAATAAAATTGATAAAAAAAATAAACATAGTATGTTTGTTGTAGATTAAATAAAATTCTATGTATTGTTAACATGTTTATTCGAGCAAAGAATTTTCCATTTTTTCACATTTTTCTATAGGAATAATCTCAACCTCGACAATTGACAGATGTTCAATGCGTAGTAAGTTAAATTTTGTGGAATTAAATTTTTATTTTGATAATAAAAATCGTACTTTTTAAATAAAATTTACATTATAAGTGTCAAATAATAAATTTATCTTTTTGGATGATAAAAAAAGTAATAATCTCAATCTCAACATGAAAAAAAAAGAGGCTGAAAATTCCTGGAAAGCAACAAGGAAAAATAAATAGATGGAGAAACAGGGCATTTGTCATTTTCACTCTATTCGTCCTCCCTCCAATCAACGATTACACAAGACGGTCTAAATTCCCAATTCTCTCCAACATCTCAGGTTCTGATTTCTGTTCGAAAATTCTTCTTCCCCCTTAAATTTTTGATTGACTCCCCACCTCGGGTCCATGAGACCCTTTGTTCATCAATCATCATAGTCAGCCAAACACGTTTAGTTTACGTTTCTTTTTGTTTCTCTCTGCTTTTCTAACTAACGCTCACTCTCTCTTAGTTGTACATTCTGAAGGGGGGAAGATCATCATAGGTTCTGCTCTTCAGATCTTAGATCCTCTTGATGTGTTCCCCTTGATGTACTGATTTTTCATTCAATCTCTTAAATGGGTATCTTGTTTACTCGACTCTTCTCTTCACTCTTTGGGAATAAGGAGGCCAGGATCCTTGTTCTTGGCCTTGACAATGCTGGCAAAACCACTATTTTATGTATGTCCACATTCATTCCCTTTTCATTTTTTGTGATTTTTGCTTTAATCTATGTTGTAATTTGGCCATTTTGTCATGTGGGTATTTGTCAATTTTGAATCTTGTTGGTGTTTTTGATTTGATCTTGTCATCCAGATCGGCTTCAGATGGGTGAAGTGGTCTCCACAATTCCAAGTGGGTATTGCTGTTTTGAATATTTCCGTCATTATAGAATTGATTTGGTGTGGTTTTCTTCAGAGCAGTCATCTGAGTGCCATAATGAGATGTGCCTTGTCCTTTTTTTTTGTCTTCATGCAGCAATTGGATTCAATGTGGAAACTGTGCAGTATAACAACATCAAGTTCCAAGTTTGGGATCTGGGTATGAAACCTTCTCAGTCCTTGTTCTGCTTTTGTTGATTTGTTTGAGGACTTGAGATTTATCTGCTTGATTTCATGTTTGAGTGAATTTAGATTAACCGAGTTGTGGAGTTCAAATATTCATAAATGAAAGCAATTGTTAATACAATTGGATTCCTTTTTGTTTTCTGCTAACCCATCCTGGAGCTGCATGTGTCTTCTGTTGACAAACTGTTCTTGCTAGTTGTTTTGCCTGATGAATTCGGTTTTCCATTTCTTTGGTTTGAAATGATTATTGTTTAGGAGACTCAAGGAGCCTAGTTTTAATTCCAGGAATTGAATAGCTAGGACAGAAGCAATAACAAATACCAAGAAAGAGCATATGAAAAACTAGTGTGGATGGCATCAATGTGCAAATTCTGTTGGGGTGATAGATCTCTGAAGTTGGAAGATTAACATTCTCTAGCTTCAACTATGTGGCTTAGGGATAGCAGATACATGTTTCTCCAAGACTACGACAGACCTTCAGTTGTTTGCAACCTTGGTTTTTCCGTGGAAATATGGTGAGCATCATTGATAGGTATGGGGGATTGTTGTTATGGCTTTAAGAGCATCCACATTGCTCAGCTCGCGGGCCAAATTTCTGGCCGCGGTCCAAGCCTTGTCCATTCAACGCCGGGCTGCCCAACTCGCGCGCGAGGCCTGCCCGCAGCCCCGGTCCACCCGCACGCCATTTTCCTTTTTTTTGGGCCACGTCCCCCCCCCAAAACGGCGTCGTTTTGGGTGGCAATACTGCTTTTTTTTTTTTAATCGGTAATGGGCGCCGAAAATTGGAGGGGAAAAAAAGGAAAAAGCTGGGAAATGTGCCAAAGCTAGCCGTTGCATCAAACTATTGTATTTGTATTATTAATTTTTTTTGTGCAACTATTGTATTGTTTTTTTTAATTTTATTGTAAACATACGTATTGTATTTTTCTTTTTTTTTAAATCAAGATTTTATTATCTCAGTTTTTTTATTTTAGTTTGATATCATACTTCAAAAAAAAATTCATTACTATGGGTCAATTATTCAATTTTTGGAAAATGTCGTCATAAGTAATCTACAATTATACATACAAATACCAAAAATTAACGTCAAATACTAAATAAAAGAAGAGATTTCTTCCTTCATTATATTACATTATGTGAAAGTCTTTTTTTATAAAAAAATTAATTATTATAGATGAATTGTTCAATTTTCATAAAAAATATCGTCATAAATAATCTACAATTATTCACAGAAATGCACAAATTAAAAGTCCACGAGGACCACAACAAAATAAATATGTTTGTGATGGGGTCCATATGCATTATTTTATTTGGTGATTCAAGGGATGTAAAGAAGAGAAAAAAGGTTGGATTGTAGGGTGATGGAGAGGGTGTGGGCCCCTACTTGTGATCCAAACTTTTGGAACACCATTGCAAGTGCTCTAAACAGGCTTCAGTATGCTTTCTTTGTTGTATAAACTGTTGCCGGATTCCCTAGTTAGTGAATTTGTAAAGGCCCCATAATCTATGAATTACTCATGGGACTGATCGTGGATTCTATGGTTCATGGCACATCAGATCCATCGATGCTGATCGGGATTTCCCTCAAACGCAAACATAACTGTTACCCCTCTAGGTTTTTATTTTCATTCCTTTCTCTGACATCATATGATGCCTATTGAAAACCTCCCCTCCCTATCATCCATGCCATTCCAGTTATCTTATTGTGAGTATCTGGCCTCAACATTGAAGCTCTCATTTCCACGATTTTGGGGTCAAAAGTTCAACTAATGCCAGGCACTCATTCAGGCTTCCATCAGCCACGGCATGTGGAGTATGTTATCAGATTTAACCACTCAGAACATAGTGGAACAGCACACTATATGAATCCTTCGTCCCTTTATGTTGTTCTTTCAGGCTTTTTCCATTACTAATTATGACTTGTGAGGATCCATCATCCAAAGGGTAAGGGTAGTCAAGGTCTCTGATCTAGGGTCAAATAGAAACAACCTCTCGACATTTTTGGGTTGCAATTCTGGGCGAAAACTGCATTGGACGAATGGACGTAGGGTTCTGGCCCTTCTGGGGAATTGATCTGATATGATTTTGATTTGATTCGATTTCATCATGGCAATGATTGATGCCATGTGGCGTTGTAGAGTTGCTAAGTCCAGGTAAGTTAGGAAGTAGTTTTGACGATTATGTTTCCTGTCATTGATGTCTTGACTAGCAATTAAAGGAGAAAGAAAGATTTCAAGAGAGGTAAATAGGGAAAGTTTCAAAGTGAGAGATCTGAGAAAATTTTTGTTTTTCTTTTTTTCTTTTGTTTTTTTGGGGGCAGGGGTTGTGGTTGGATGTTATTGATGGTTGGGTTTTGAAGGGGTTAGGCATCCAAGTTGTGAATGGTTATGGGTAGGTTTATGTCATTGGTGTAATGATCAGGTTTGGTTGTTTGAGCACTTGAGTCTTGATGAGGGAGCAGAAGTTATGTACTTATGCAAATCATGAATGAAAAACTAACTTGCTGTTGTGCAGGACAATCATCGCATTAGTGTTCGCTATGATGAATTGATGTTTGACTTGTGTCTGATCTGGGTGCCAAGATATTGTTAAAAGTTATACATCTACCAATATGCTGTAGGATCCATTGAATGAGATGTCAGGAAATACCGTTTGTGTAAGCGGTGGGAATGTAGTATTGTAACAACTAACAAGGACAATAGAGTGAAACACAGTAATTTTCTTGTGGTATACGGGAGGATTCAAAATGCAGGTTTGCTCATGGCTTAGTTTTAAAAGGCGCGAGGCGCACTGAAGCGCAAAGGGTCCCGAGGCGCGAAGCGTGAGGCGCAAGGCGAAGGCGAAGGCGCACGCATCATGGACGCGAGACGCACTTTTACGCTAAAATACTTCCAAATCACTCTTAATGCACAGTTTTGACAAATAAGTTAAATAATGATGTCAAAGAAGTGATTAGACAACAGTAAAAGTTTAGAAAACACCGCAAATAGTCTTAAGGGCACGATGATATCATATCAGAGCACCTGGAAGCACACATATAAGTTACTACAAGTCCAAAAATATAAAAACAAGCATAACACACAAAGCCGTTCATCAATTAACAAGAAAAAGATTAAGAATTTAACATACCTAAAAAAAGATTAAAGATTTAACATAACCCAAAAAAAAGTAATTAGCAGTTTATCAATTAACATGAAAAAGATAAAAGTAATTGGCAATTCATCAATTAACATGAAAAAGAATTTAACATATCCCCAAAAATAAAGTAACATAAAAGTTTAGAAACATAAAAGTCTAAACACACAAAGCAATTCAACTCTAGAAACATAAAAGTAATTAGCAATTCAACAATTAACATTGAAAAGGTTAACAATTTAACATACCCCCCCCCCCAAAAAAAGGGCGTTGAAGGCTTAAGGTCAGGTCTGCCTCTGCCCAGTGCGCACGAAAAAAAAAAAGAAGATGCAGCCCATTCCCCACCCAAGCCCCCGACAGCAATGGGGGGGAGGAGAGAGAGAGAGAAAGGTGGCCGAAAACACCACCATGGCCAACAGACATGGCTGAACAAGAAAAGGAAGAGGAGAAGAAGCAAGAACAGCAGCCAAACGGCAACCGAAAGGCCACAAAAAGGGCCGAAACAACAGAAGAAGAAGAGGGGAAGAAAAATTCGCAGCAGAGAAGGAAGAGAAATGGAGATTCGTACCTGGAGATTTGTGGTTGAAGCCTGAAATGGAGATTCGTAGCAGAGATAGCCATGGAAAGGCTTGAGCAGAGGGTCTGGGAGAAGGCTAGGGTGTTCTCGGGTCTGGAGAAGGCAAGTCTGCTTATTTTTTTTTTTAAAAAATCCTCTTCTTGTTCAACGGTTCCATGAAGCGCGCTTTTCGGTCGCCTCGCGCTTCGCCTTGAGGCGCGCTGAAGCCCACGCCTCACCCTGCTTTAAGCATTCGCCTCGCCTCACACCCCCTGAGGCAACACAGCCCTCGCCTCGCGCCTCAGGCGCGCTTTTTTAAACTAAGGCTCATGGTACTGCAAAATCGCTCTAACGCGGCAATCGCGTGTCATACTTCAGCTATCCAGGGTAAAAACTCGATTTGGTCAACTTAAAAACTTTTCCAACGTGGTTGTTCCGTTGTGCAACGACCACATTTTGCATCCATGGGTATACACTTTTACAAAGAAACAAACTCTAATAATCACTTCTACTATTTAAAAATACGAGGAACAAAGTGAATTACACAATAATAAAACATAGTGTAGTATACATAAAATAGTGGCGATGTATTCCCCCCCCCCAAAAAAAAAGAATGCGCAGCAAGCTGTTCGTCACTATTTTTGGTTCTTATAATAACTCTTTTTATCACGGATAAACTTTTTCTCTCTCTCTGTCGCTTCCTCTCCTCATTTTACTGATGCTCATTACATATAATGAAAAACTTAATTATAGGAGGTGGTCATCGTATCTACCTCCGGTTTCTCCCTAAAAATTTTGTGTTTATAAAGCAACAACATCAATTCACGCAGAAAAATTCTAATAAATTCTACATAGATAAAAAATACTCTTATAAACTTTCTCCATGTTTGGCCGAGTATGTATTGCTAATTGATGAGGGAAAACTAGATAGCTTTGGAGAAGCTATAGGTGATGATCACATGCAAAAACTGGATCGAAGCCATGTAAGATGAAATGAAGTCCTTGTATGAGAATTAGACATTTGAGCTGGTTAAGTACCCAAAAGGCAAGAGTGCTTTGAAAAAAATATGAGTGTTCAGGATTAGCATGAAGAACATAGCTACCACCCACTTTATATAGATGACATGTTTATTGTGGGAAAAATGCAACCATAATCAATGACTAAAAGAAGCAATTAAGCAACCCTTTTCACTATGGAAGACTTGGTATTGCCCTAGCACATCCTTGATGTGAATATATTGAGAGACAAAAATGCAAGAACATACGGTTATCATGAGAGAAATACATTAGGAAAGTAATGCAGAGATTTAGAATAGAAAATGCTAAGTTGTTAGTTGTTCTCTTGCGAATCACTTTAGACTAAGTTTGAACGGAGTGCTTCTACAGATGAAGGGAAGGAAGAAATGGATAAGGTCCCATGTGCTTCAGTAGTTGGAACTTTGATGTATGCCATGGTATGTATGCGGCCAAATTTTGCTCACTCAGTGCTATTAATCATGTGTTAATTGGCTACACAAATGCAATCATGGTAAGGATATCTAATTACATTCGCAAAGGATCAGTGTCTTGGCAATCCACTAGAGCGGTCCACTACTCAGGCAAAGTTAACAATGGAGGCATGTAAAGAGTTGCTTTAAATGAAAAGATTCTTAAATGAAATTGGCTTGCAGAAGAAAAACTTTATAAGTGATTTTGCAGTAGTCAAAGTGCTATTCACCTTAGTGAGAATGCCTCTTTTCACCCAAGGTCTAAACATATTGATATCAGGTATCACTGGATTGGAGATGTGCTGGAGACAACTCTAGTACAATTTGAGAAGATCCACACAAATTAGATCTGCCAAAAAAGACTCTACCAAAAGAAGTGTTCTCTTTGGAATACCATTGATGTGCAATAGGAATGGTAGAGCTCTCCATGTTGTCAAGAGGGGGGATGATGTAGGACGCTCTAAGAGCAATTCCTATGAAGGGGAATAATTGATGTAGAATGCTCTAAGAGCAATTCCCACACCGAGAAAATTCACAGAAGAACTTTCACTTAAATTCAATATCAATTCTTATTCATAGTCTGCCTTCTTCAATTACATAAAGGGGTTTATATAATCAAGAGGCTAACTAGTATTAGGAAACCTAAATAATAAGATATAAACTAGAAAAGGATAGAAATATATAACCTAATATTATTCTAGTCGACTAGGAAATTAAATCTTAATAAAATATCACTAAACATCCTTATTTTGGCTATCCTAAAATATGCTTAAAAATAACCTACGAAATTAATTAAAAAAATACAAAAGATCTCCAATATCAAAATAATCTAATTTCCTAAATCTTTTTATCCATTCTTTACTCTTATCTTGCATCATTTTCCCCCGGTTGGAAAAAACTCGTCCTCGAGTTTTGAAATGAAAAGGAGCGGGAGAAGAATACGTAGAAAATGATTTAAAGTCATTGCAAGTTTGCCAAAACTCTAGCCTTGGCATCTTCTCCAGCATTAAGCACCATGCCAAAAATGGATGTGGAGTGGTTTTCTCGAAGAAGTAATCAGGGATGAAAAATTCAGCATACTCAGCATGTATGCGAACTGCTTGATCCATATTGGATTCCCTTTGCTTGTGGTCAGATTCTTGAATGTTTGGTGAAAATTCACGAGGGATATTGAAAAAGTTGTTTGCTAATGTCTGTGACTCTTCGTTCACTTGTACTGGTGATTGTATGTCCCCTTTATCAGTTCCTTGAGTAAAAATTTCGGCATTGCTATCTGCAATGAACATCCCCTCATTGTGAACTTCATTTCCACATGGCTGCGCAGCCACCAACTTCGACTTCTTGATTCATAGAACCAATGTTGATATCTGAAAGCTGACCATGCCCTTGTACTTCGACATCTCCTTTCATATGCTCATCTTCAAGAGTCTCCTCTTTCTTGACCTTAACGATAAATCTCCTATCACGAGCATAATAGCATATTGAATTCGAATCTGTCTCATTCAAATAAGAAGGTGGTTGCCTCCCAGAAGACCTTAGAAATGAATCTCTATAATCTCTATTGGGAAGTTGCCATGGTATTAAAGGAGTTCTAGGAGGCTTATAAGCAAGCTTATACTTAGGAATGTAAGGCTTAGCCCCACAAATGAACTCACCAGCAAAATAAAGATCTAACTCGCAACATCCTTCATAAATCTGACAGCCTTGAAGCAAGCAGAAAGCATTTATAGCATCTTCGGGTGAATAAAAATTTACCCGAACATGAACATCACCCATTGTTCGAAATCTGACAATATGTTCTACATCCCCGCGAGGAGAGAAAATGCAGTATAGAACATTAGTTGTAATAGGAAGTTCTTTATCGCGAATAATCACAAATAGTGCTTGATGATGTTCGTCACACCAACCCATGACTGCTGTAGACAACAATCTTCAATCAAACTGTGGAGACACGACCAAATAGTAAGAACATCTATGGCAGCAATCATGAATGGATGTTGGCAGTACTAGATCTTAGCAGCGCTGACATTAATAGTGTTGGAAATTAGTAAATTGGGCTAGACGATGGGAAAAGAGAGCTTCACAAATTAGGTTCTTTTTTTATTTAGGGGGTCTAATTTGAGAAACAAAGGATAGGAAGCAAAGAGAAAATTGACAATGGCTGGGATGAGATCGAGTAGCTCTGTACCAAATTGATATAGGACGCTCTAAGAGCAATTCCTACAAAGGAGAATAATTGATGTAGGATGCTCTAAGAGTAATTCCCACACCGAGAAAATTCACAGAAGAACTTTCACTTAAATTCAATATCAATTCTTATTCATAATCTGCCTTCTTCAATTACATAAAGGGGTTTATATAACCAAGAGGCTAACTAGTATTAGAAAACCTAAATAATAAGATATAAACTAGAAAAAGATAAAAATATATAACATAATATTATCCTAATCGACTAGGAAACTAAATCTTAATAAAATATCACTAAATATCCTTATTTTGGCTATTCTAAAATATGCTTAAAAATAACCTACGCAAATAATAAAAAAAATACAAAAGATCTCCAATATCAAAATATTCTAATTTACTAAATCTTTTTATCCATTCTTTACTCTTATCTTGCATCAGGGGAGAATTGATAGGAATTGGGTGAAAAATTGTTTAAGAGTTTTTCTCTATGGAGGACTTATTAGAATTTTCTTTGTGAATTAATATTATCGTTTTTAGTTTAATTATGTACATATAAGTTTTAAGGAAACACTAGAGATAGATTACCGTGATGACTTCCTATAACTAGGGAGTTTTTCATTGTATATCATGTGCAACAATTCTGTGTGTGTGTGTGTGTGTGTGTGTGTGAGAGAGAGAGAGAGAGAGAGAGAGAGAGAGAGAGAGGAGTTTCTCTATAGCAAAAGGAGGTACCAAGAGATGCGAACATAGTGAGGAATTGTTTGTTGCATATTCCCTTTTTTGCAAATACATTGCCACTATTTTTAGTAGATGATTATTAAGGTTATTTCTTTGTGGACATGTATAATGTTTCATTCTATTATTAATTATAATACTCAATTTTTATACAAAAGGTATTTGCCAACATGGGGATCCTCACTCTTGAGCAGTTGGAAATTAGTTAATAGGCAACTAATTATAGTTCCCGTATTTCCGGGTCAAGAGGGTTGGAAAAGGGAGATAAGGGAAAGTTGAATTGTTTTCTTCGGCTATTATTTGAGAAATGAGAAAGAGACATATTAAGAAATTTGACCCCTTGACCCCTAAGTGTTAAGGGGATTTTTTTTTTCCTTTTTTAAGAGAAGAGTATTGATGGTATTTTGTGTGAAGTAAAATTGACTATGATTCATTGTCCACTTTCTAAGTTTCATCTAACTATGATGGAAAAAATGGAGGGGTGTGTAGGAAGCTCCCTTTATCTTCTTAAAAGCCTTTTTTTCCATCCTTACTTTTTTGTTTGACCAAATATGGGAAACCATTTCCATTAAGAGCTAGTGGTTTCTTTTTCCCACCAACACCAAATAAGCTGTTAAGAACTCCCTTTTAGCCATTTGGAGAAAATTAAACTTCATGCATTCTAATAACGAAACCGACAATTCTAATAATGAAACTGACAATGATTTCCATTGGGTGAAGTGGTATCATGTTGAGGGCTATGCATTAGGGCTCTTTGTGAAATGATATAGCTCTCAAGACCAAGTAGCCTTCGAGAATTTGAGGTTTGCACAAGGAGAGGTGCTCTTTGGAAAACTGTGGTCAAGGCATAATATGGAGTCAATGGTTTGGGTTTGTGGTGCAGGAAGAGACTCATGCTCATGGTGTGGTTGGTGGACATCTATCTTAGCAGGTTGGATCTTTTCAAATCCTTCGTTCAATTTCCTGATCTGTTTAGGATGACCTATTTAAAAAGAGGCTATTGTGCGAGGCTGCCAGTGTCATGAAATGATGGTCACAACCACTGAAACTTTCTCAAGGAGACTGAATGGTCAGGCAGAGGATAGTGTTTAAAATGTATTAGCTTTGCTTGCCGAGATGAACATTGTGCCCTCAGGCATCAACGAGATTGTGTGGCTTTATTATGCCACATGCACTGTCACATCAAGCTGTCCTGATTTTCATGTTCCAGGCCATCAAGAAGTCTAAGGAGCTCAAGAAAGCTTGCTGTTACGTTGGTAACCACTAAAGGAATGATTTGACGGAGGACATGTGTAAAAGAAGGATTTTCATGGACCTAGTAGGTGTTTAATGTGCTTTAAGGAGGAAGAAATGGTTGATCGCTTCCTTGTCCATTGGTACTGGCTTTGCTTTGGCATTAGGCCCTCTCTTTGATGGGGGTTGGGTTCAGCCTTCGAATGTCCAAAATGTGTTGGTGACTTGTAGAAGATGGATGAAAAAGAGCTAGTTTCTTGGAATTTGCAAGATGATTGCTTTTTCCATTTGGTTGGATTATATGGAATGTAAGGGATCATCGGATTTTTTATGGGAAAAGCTTTTTTGTATGAAGATCTCTAGTTGTGCTCTTGAATTGTTGGAGTTCAGTGCTCAATTGTGGAAGAAATTTTACTTTTTTAAGATTTTGTAGATAACACTATGATGCATGAGAGCTTGAGGACATGATTTTGTTCGTAATTTCCCTTTCGTATAAGGGAGACATACCCTTGATGCCATTTTATATAAATTTTGATTACTCATCCCCCCTTCCCCCACCCCTCCCCTCCCTACGAACCCCCAATGCAAGAAAAAAAACTCCTCCATTCTTTGTGTTTGTATTGTCAAAAACATCCTTTCTGTTTGGTTATTTCGTTAAGCAATTAGTCAATTTGTTGAAAAACTATTTTCAGGTGTAGACTATTAAGCAAGAGAAATCAAAGCTAATCTTCCTATATTCCCATGGTTTGACAAACCCAATGGGGTAATAGTATACAGCAATAGTGTGCAGAAAGCAAGACTAGATGGCTGCCTAGTAGTCATGAACTCTCAGGGTAGTGGACAAGGAATAAGATTTCTCAATTTTAAAAAACAGGGATCACTTAAGTATACGGGGCGGTTTTGATGGATTCTGGAATATGAGTATTTATCTTTTTCCTGAACCCACAAATCATTGATGATCATGTTCATTATATGGCATTTCAGTCAGATTTGCGAGAAAATTGTTAAATGTGGCTACAAGTGTCATACTGTTGTGTAAACAAGTGATCAGCTTATCAAGGTAGGGAGTGGATCATCCATGACTCCGTGAGTCTTAAAAATAAAATTTTAAAAAAAAAGACTCCGTGAGTCTCAACTTGCTATTTGTGTAATTGTAACTTTGTAGAATATATTTTTTTTCCTATGGATCAAAAGAATCCTACGTTTATCTTGGTGCTAGAGGTTCCGTTTCTTATTCTCCATATGTATATATAGTTCAAAACAATTTCTGTTGATTTTTTCTTGTTGGATATGGATCCCTTAAAGCTTCCAGATAGTTATGAGCCTATCAGATAATTATGAGCCTATGTTGCTGCTAAACTCATAGATATATACTTCCCATTACTCTGATCTGCTTTCTACTGCCACTGTATGTATCCTTTTGATCTATGTCTAGTGAAATATGCAAGTGAGTAATTCTTCAGATAATTTCTACAGAACTTTGCTTGCATCTTTCATGCTTTACTGATAGAATATATTGACCTAAGTAGTTCGGAATATCCTAATAGTTTCTTTTTAACCCTTTTTCCATTAACTTGGAGCAGCTTTGGCTTTTTTAATGTATTTGACACTGATATACCTCTTTGCATTTTATGAGGAAATCAATATTTATTGTATCTTTGATGTGGATCTTTTTATAATGTGGTCTATTCAATAATTTATGATTCCTATATGCCTGTATAATTTGTCACACGTCTGATTATACTTTTGTTCCTGTGTTGATGCAGGCGGGCAGACAAGTATAAGGTATCTCCCACATGATCTGTGATGATTGGATCTAGCATATTATGTTTTCTTGCGATGCCCTTTTCGTTAAATTTCCACGTTTCTCTTCGTTGTTAGCCTCCAATTATTGTCTTCATTTATTTCTCATTATATTTGTCTGCAAAAACTATGTTCTGCTTTGAGAATGGTAGAAAGTTCACACCACTCAAAGGATCTCTACTTCCACAGATTTAGAAGATGTCACATTCATCTAAAGATAGCAGTTCGTATTGGTGTTTAATATCCAAATCTGTTTGATCATTCGTACACCCCCCCAAAAAACAAAAAAAGAAAAACACAAAAGAAAAGAGCACAGCATGTAAATTATTCCCGACGTTCTTTTCTGAAAGTGTCCTCCATAGTGACTACATTTTCAGGAAGTTTTATACGTTGATTGGTAATGGATGATGGGTATCTGCTAACCCATAAAACAATAACTCATCATAGTCAATCTTGACATTTTCCTCTGTCTTGCCCTTTGTCTCTTGGCATCCCCTCTCTCTCCATACACACTTCTCTTCAACTTTCCAATACCCATGCAATTGGTACTTAAGCTCAGTCAAGTGGGATTAGCTCCCATATCACTGCTGCCACTACCTATTATCGACCATTGCAAATTCTAGAACTGATCTCCGATTGGTGCTCGTTGGTGCTTTACCTGTGCAAAACAAGCATCTGTCATCCATTAGCCTCTCAGTTGGATTCATAGGTGATGTTAAAGTGATCGGTTTGAAAACTGAAGAGTGATGGGCAGAAGAAAATTTTTTGAGAAATTGTAATTAGGAGGAACTGGGGAATGGGAAAGGAGTACTAAGGAGTCAAATAGATAAAGGACTGAAAGGACAAATTGTTGTGGGCATTTGAGCTTCAACTCAACCTCCCCCTTTTCTGCTCAATTTTCATCCTAGGTTTCAAGTTCAACCATCTCAATACGGTGTCTTCTTTATGTTTATACTTGAAAATCAAACAGAAACGCATTGAATGTTGGCACACTGCACGGTGTTTTTGTAAGTAGCACGTGCATACAGTAATTATTTCTCTTGAGTGAGTTGGTTTGTAGAATTTCTAGTTGCTCTCTGGTAGGAGATCATCTTGCATCTAAAAATGTTGGTCTCCAGAATGCCATATACCTGCCATTTTAATCAAGAAAACACAATTTTGCAATTTACATTTAATTTTTGTTAAATGTAGAAAATTTGTTTTATGTAGGATGAGGTGTACAGACTGCAGATCCGTAATTGCTTGCTTTCCTCTTCTCTCTCTCTCTCTCTCTCTCTTCCCCCCCCCCCCCTTTTTTTGAGGCGGCAGTTCTATCTAGAGGAAAGATAGATCTTTGATTGACCTTTCAAAAAACTTCAAAGTCATGGCATCGTCTATCAGGTATGCAAGAAGGGTTGCTGCTGGATGGGTGAAATTATGCGCTTGACATCTGCTAACACATTGGGTGAGGAGGAACATGTTTGGTTGGACTTTGTGGGTGAACATTAGATCCGCTTCAGGGGCATGTTTTGCAACTTTGGTTTTGTGTAGAGGAGGAGACCTACTGCAATTCTCAGCCCAGGGACTTCAATAGGCGGCTTCTACTTGTTTTTAGGATAATGTGGCATTGATTGGTGATGCTGTAGTGACCCCTCGACTCAAGGCTTTTGTGCACAGTAATGGGGCTGCTTAAGCTTCAGGTGTTAATGCTTGAGTGACAGGCCATGGTGGCAAGGAGGTGGAGGTGATTGGGATTCTTGTCAGCGATGGCTGAAGGGTTCTTGAGAGTCCACTATTCGACAACCAACTAGGATATAGCTTTAGCGTGAAGATCTGAGGGCTGAGGAGCATGAGGCGCTTGAGGACATGCACTCTGAAGAATTTAGTCTGGGTATTATACTTCTTAGGCTTGCAGATGAGAGATCTTGTGGTGCTCCTCCAGAGGATTTTGTTCCCACAGAACTCTATGGGTGTTCATAGGAACGTATGAGGCCCAAATGTTGATGTCATTGTGGACTTGGGGGAACATATCCCTTCTTTGCTCCTCAATCCTGCAACTAACGCCCAAATCTGTGTGGGTGCCTTCAGTCTTGGGCTAAGTGCAGGCGGAGGCCAAAGTTATGGTCTGACATTGCTCCGCTTTCCATATGAAAGTTGTTGGGCTCTCTCCGTCGTCGTCTTTATGAATACATCGGGCGAAACATCAGGACAATATGGAGTATGCCATTTTACGTTAAAGATAGGTGTTTTGAGTTCTTCTGGTTCTTTTAAGATGGAAAGTACTTGTTTCACATGTTTCCTGGTGGAAGTGAATCTTTCACCTGTGTGAGAGGCGAGTATCCTCCCCCCCCCCCCCGGGCCGGGCTGGGCCGGGGGGGGTTGCAGTCATGACAATCTACCATTTATGTATGAGTAACGTTTGTTTTGGTAGAATTGAAAGTGAACTTAAAATAATGTTTTCCACAAGGAAAAAAAAAGAAAAACTGATAATGCACAATTTAATATCCTGCTTCTGCTATCTACATATTTGACATTGGGGTACTTGGTATTTGAAGACATGCTTTTGTATTGTTCTTGGTCGTGTCAAAGATTTTGTCAGTAATGCCTCAAATTCCGATGTTTGACATCTGCTTTTTGGACAGACTACAAAGTCTCTTTTTGGGCAAATTTTTGGACTTGGATGGTAGTACAAAGGCAAAATGCCTCACTGAACTATCTTGTGCGTTTCTTCTATGAACCAGTACGCAATAAATGGATTTAACATAGGATCCAATAGAAACCTCTTCGCAATTCAGGGGCAAGGCGGCCTATTTAAACCCTTACAGATTACGCCCTGCCTGGGACTTCTATGGTGTGGATTTGGATTATTTGTTAATTTCATTGCAACATTGACCTTTTTTTTTTTTTTGAAATGTCACGAATTATATGTTTTGAATGAATTGTTTTGCTTGTTAAATATGCCCACAAGCAGAAGATGAGATATTTTTCAGATTTTCCTTGTGTCTTGTTAGCAAGGTCTTGAAATTGTTGCATCAGCTCATCCCCTGGTCATGTTTTATTTTATTCTAAACAGGCCCTATTGGAGATGTTATTTTCCAAATACTCAAGCCATAATCTATGTGGTTGATTCCAGTGATACTGATCGGCTTGGAATAGCTAAGGATGAATTTCATGCAATTTTGCAGGTAAATGTCTTTGATTCTCCCAGTCTTTTAAAGAACATGAACGTCTGAAGGAGTATGATTTTGCTTAAGAAATTACATTGCTATTATTAATACCATTGGGGAGTAAGGCTGCCAGCCTACATCTGACTTCCCCATGCCAGCCTAGGCAGGACTCTCAGTTACGAATTTGGATTTGGACCATTAGATCAGAACCATCCTAGACAAAACCCAACCCGAACAATACCCTAAGGCAGGATATCGGAGGATGAGATTTAGTTAACCTTAACCCCATTCAACTATAGAGAAGCCTTGGACCTTGGTGTTGGATGATATATTTTAAAGGCATTGTCTGCCGACGTTCGCACAACAAAAGAGTAGTTGAGTGCACCTTGCTGTAATTGAGTATAATCTAATGGAGTAATAGATCAAAATCACCCAACAAGTCAATTATGCAATGCTTGGTGCAGGATCCACATTGGTGTCAATGCAGCAGTAGCAGTAGTTAAAAATCTAATGCGATCTTAAGTGTCTTAACGGAGTGTTTCTCTGGCCTTACCGGCTGTTTTATTATAAAATTTGTGATGGAGCTTAGATAAAAGAATGGAATTTTGTAAATTGAACTAATGGTCTGCTGAGGCTAGTCATTAACGGCAATGAAAAGAAAAGGGTTTGAACCCTCCTTACTCAGGCAGGATCCACACTAGTGTGATGTTTGGTTGAATTTAATGTAAAGCAATCAATCTTGTAATACAATCGTAATTACAAAGTTTGTGGTAATCATAATTACTAGGTAGTTATTTGCAATACTCTCTTACAGCTAAACAAGAAAATAGAAACACATTACAAACTTATTTGTAACACAAGGTTGTTTACATCTAACCAAACATTATGTAGGAGTTGTAGCCTGCTGAGGTTGCTGGCTGCTACACTAGGTGCTTGGATTGTTGATGGTTTTATGTTCGGCAGAGACTTATCCTTATTCCTTTGTATGATACATTGTAAATCACAAGTTTCACATCTTTTCAGGAGGAAGAATTGAAGGGTGCAGTGGTCCTCATTTTTGCAAACAAACAGGTCTGTTCTTTCCCCGCTGACTTTTGGTTCAGTGAGAAGTGATAACATATCATTTAAACACATTCAAGATTGATGGCATTCCTTTCCTATGGTGCAAATGAAAAGTTACACCCACTTTATTAAACTATTGTGGCATTAAGAAGTGCCTTTTAGTCTGATGCCTGAATCCCTCGAGTGCATAAAGGTGCATGAGTGCAAGTAGTATTTCTTGGATGATCTCTACTATAGGCCTTGGTATGCTAACTCGTATCCAGCCATCCAGTCTGAAAGTTCGAAGCCGGATCTAAAACAAAGCAATCTGATTATCACCTGAACCTACCTTTTTGTGACTTGGAATTGACATAATCAACATTATCTGTTTTTTCTTCATAAGCTCATTGAACGGAGCAACAATAGACCCCAAATGACTTAAACCAAGCCAAATAATCCTTCGACTTGCTTTGGATTCAAATTAACCTGGCTGAATCCAATCCAGGCTGTGCTATACTTACTTGTTCCTCTTGGTATTTTGCAGGATCTTCCCGGTGCGCTTGATGCTGCTGCTGTTACCGAGTCATTGGAGCTACACAAGATTAAAAACCGCCAATGGGCCATCTTCAAGACATCTGCCACAAAAGGAGAAGGCCTTTACGAGGGCTTAGACTGGTAACTCTGCAAGTACCTTGATTTATGTCTCCTTCCATTGCTTACTTTGAAACATCTGATCTAGAAATATGAACCAATGCTCAGGTTGAGTAATACGCTGAAATCCGGGAGTGGCTAATTCCCTATGAAGAAAACCCATTTCTTTCGAGGGCTATTCTGTTGTGGATCTTTGATGAAATAAAATTCATCACCAAACATGCATGTATAATTTTTGTTCAGTTCATGGAGAGAGAGTAGAGCTTACAATATCTCATTGTTTACTGCCAGATATGTCTGGGTTTTTTTAGCTTTGTAGTTTATCATCTCATTGAGCTTTTCGTCATTCCTCTCTGTAATCACTCGCAAAGTTTCTCAGTGCGCAGGACACTTGCCGATTTTGATCTGTACATTTGAAAGCATAAGATTTTGAGCAACATCTTCTACGATGATTATATCTTTATTGGTGGTGCCATCACTGGAATGGTTAAATGTTCTGATCTTTATTTATTTTTTATTGGGCATTTTTCTCTGTATTTGCATCCCTCAACAGGGCCAAACCTAAGTTGAACCGATTCAAATCGAAATCCCATTAATTCAAACATGAACCAACCTTAGATTAAACCAACCCGAAATCGTACTGAACAATTGAACCAAACATCCATCGACATAAAACGGACCCAAGTGTAAATTGAACCATAATCAAACTCCTGTCAATCCGAACGTGAATCTACTTGACGCTACTAGAGGATACTTGAGCTGTGTTTGTATGGATGACTCTCTAACCTCTCTATGAGGAGCTTAAGGTTCATTGTATGGATGCTATATTTGTATAAGTACATAATGATGCTGAAGAGGTGGTAGCTTGGTTGGTTTTCATTTTCATCTTTCATACTTTCCAGTCTTTACCAGGATTCAAGTCTTGGGAAAAGCAACATATTTTCTTATTAGGAAATCATGGGGTTGATGAGTCAAGCTTGTCTTAGCTCCACTTGGGCCTATTGTGGTCCACTACGTTGCCTTGCGACTGGGTTGAGTAGATCTGTGCCGCTTACCTGTTAAAAAAATATATGATGATATTATCTTTTATCTTTTCTTTTTAACATTGGTAAGCATGTCTATCTAAGGATAATATCTCATAGCAACACTATCGGTAGGAAAGTGCATGGAGGAAGAAAAGGTAAAATGTAATGGAAATTCTCTCATATCTTTAATGCGATTTAAATCTGAAGCTTCCGTTGAAATGTGGACCGACTCTCACTAGTTTATTCCTTTAATATCATATTGTCTTTCACTAGAATTCCAATTTTAGAGAAAATACTGCTTACTACTTGAATAGTGATCATCCCATGTTGCATAGAAAAGGTAAGGAAATTTGATCAATTTTTTGGACTTATTTTTTAAAAAATAAATCCAAATAAATTCCGTTCAAAATAAGTTCTACAAATACGTTCAGCAAATAAGTTCAAAATAAGTTCAGCAAATAAGTTCATAAATTTGTTCTTAATAAGTTCAGAATAAGTTCATAATAAGTTTAGTAAAGACGTTCAGAATAAGTTCAGCAAATAAGTTCAGAATAAATTCAGATAAGTTCAGATAAAATAAGTCGAAGAGAACAGAGCCTACGCACTTACAATAAGGGATCAGAGGATTAAAAACTAGCAAACAATAAGTTCAGCAAAGCATGGGAAAGAATAAATAATATGTGACACATAGTTTGTCTAATAAAATTTGAAATTTTATCGTAATTTTATCATGGACTCTCAGATAATAAGAGAGAGAACTTTTTACATAGACAATGTCAACATAGAGAACATTGGAGCCAAGGATATCAATTGACTCTATTACTGCCTCCGTCTCATTACTTTATTCCTAAATGAGAAAATTACAAATTTTAAGAAAATAAAATATTGACTGATAGATGACACGTTTAGTGGAGACAAACAATACAATTGGTTGAAAATACATAGATTGAGTTTTTACGAAAGTCAGTTTAGAACCAAAAGATTTATTATTTATGAATTTAAAACAAAAAGGACAGAATGAGTATCTCATTAACGGGGCACAATTTATTACATACAACCGGGTGGACAACACAATTGTCCACTCGGGCCCACCACCAGCCGCAAATTATATGGAAGATGCTCCGATTCAAGATTAATTATAATCAGCATTAATAGTAGTAATGGGTGAGTAGTGGAGTAGCAAGTGTGTTTTACTCAAACTGGTGAGGTCATGGGTTTAATTTGTAGTAAAAACAAAGCCTATTTTTTTAATTATTATTCTTTTCGTCCTAAAAGTCTTTTAATCGCCTTTTAAAAAAAATCCTAATTTTTTTTAATTCTTCCATTGAAATATTAAGGCATACACTTGTATTTACATTATGGTTCTATGTTCACTATTTTTGTATAAAAATCATAATTTTAAGATAAATATTAATTAAAAATTTGTATATTTATTATCTGTATTTTTACTCAAAATAGAAGCATATAGTATAATATAAATATAATCCAACTCAGTGAAAGTATGTCATAACTCACCAAATATAAGTCATAACTCACTAAAAGACAAATATATCATACCTTAGAATATGAACAAAAAAGAGTATATATGTTAACTAAAATTGTGTACTGTATATTGTTTGTTCACTTATTTTTTATTATGAATGATTAGAATTCTATGCTAAATCATATTGGTCACAAAATACATTTTATAACTCACCAAATATCTATCATAACTCACTAAATAAATAGCATAACTCACTAAAAAGAATAGTATAGATAGCCAGCAAATAAAATTGTCAAGTTTTTGGATTATGTTACAGCTCAGTCATTTTGTACTATGACATAAGCGTGTTTGTATTATATTTTGTGAGTATAATAGAAATATAGTGAATTAATTAAATATAATCCAGTTTACTAAATATATGTCATAACTCACTAAATATATGCCATAACTCACTAAATATATGTCACACCTCACTAAAAAAATATAGACTACTAGAATATAGTTTAGTGAGTTTCAGATGCACAATAACTTTTTTTTAAAGTACAATAGCATATTTTAATAAGTTATATAGTATTTTTACTCAGTGAAACCTAAGGTACATAAGATGCATTGGTTTGATCTATCCGCTCACTAAAAGTATGTATTAGCTCACTAAAATTGTGTCTCAACTCACTAAGTATTGTAGTGAGCTATACATTTTTAATGAACTGAAATTCAATTGTACAATTGCTTCTGTAGCATTGTAGTGAGCTATACATTTTTAGCCAGCTGAGATTCCATTGTATAATTACTTAGGTACAATCGGTTGTATGATATAACAACTCAATAAATAAATATTATAGCTCACTAAAAAAATATAGATAAACTAGAATATAGTTTAGTGAGTTTCAGATTCATAATAATATTTTTTTAGTACAATAGCACATTTGATAAGTTACATAGTATTTTTACCAAGTGAAATTTGAGTACATAAGATACATTAGTTTCGGCATGTCTGCTCACTAAAAGTACTTATTAACTCACTAAAACTGTTTCTCAGCTCACTAAAATATTTTAGTGAGCTGTACGTTATTTTTAGTGAGCGAAACTGGATACACAGCAGCATATTTTAGTGAGTTATAGGGTATTTTTAGTGAGCCGAAATTCGACAGTTTTCTTTGTTTTTTGTACGTGACACGCTAGATAGGTAATTTATGGGCCCGGTTATACAATTGCATTTGTACAATCGGGTGGATTATATACCAACTGTTAACGGGGGGTCATTGATTTATGATATTAAGTTTGTTACAATTAGTTCACCATTTGCTATCTATGATACATGTGTATACTGATCAATGAAACACAGTATTAAATGTCCAAAAAAATTATTTCTACTCCAAAAAATATAACTTATCTAAAGTATATTAAGTATGAACTCTTTCTAAGCTTTTAACCATTAAATTGAGCTTGCGATTTATACTATTTTTGAATATGATGTCGTAAATTTTCAATGAAAAGTTTTAAGTTTAACATTTTGACAACAATTATATTAAATCATTGTGTTAGGTAAACATGATCCTATATAACGTTTATGCTTTAATCCATATGACATTCAAATGAGGGAGGACGTTAGAGTATCAATCCTTTAAATGGTTGAGTCTTCAACTATTAATTGTCACTTTATAAACTATGATGAGATGGATTACGCATCAGACAAGCAAGTGCGAGAGAAATGATTGCACTAGTTTTTCACTAGCTCATGGGTGTAATTGAATCGAGGTCCAGATTAGCGAGGCTCGAATTGGCTCGATTAGATATTGGTTAAATGAAACTCGATGAGCTTGAAAATCTTAATTTTGAGCTCAAGTTCAAATATGCATTGCTTGGCCCGGCTCAAAGCCTATAGCTTGGATTTTTTTAAAATTATTGCCTGGAAAAAGTTTCAAAGAGCATCATGCTCACATTGAAGCTCTTAGATTTAGCCATAGATTCAAGAAGAATAGAAAAATGAGATGGGAACTACACGACCAAATATCTGAAAAAGTATTTAGCCATAGATTCCTTCACGAACACAAATTATTTTTGTATATTAATTTTAGTTTCTTTTGATACAATCAATTATGATTCACAATAATACATTATAATATTTAATAGATTTGATCATAATAATTATGTATCTTTTCTAATATACAGATATTATTTATAAATTATAAACTAGATCTACTTATATGTAGCGTTTTCATTTTATTTTAAATACGGAAAATAAAACATATATTCCCACGATAATTTAAACTATTCCCTAGGTATGCCTTTATCATACTTCAAAATTCATTTACTAATATATTAAGGGCCTGTTTTTTTCGTTGGTAAATTAGGATTGCTAAAAGGATGAAGTTGATTAGGATAGGTTGAAATTGGTTAAAATTGATCGAAATTGATATTTTTTATTGAAATGGGTTGAAGTGAATTAAGGTGGATTAAAGTTGATTAAAGTTGGTATATTTATTGAAGTTGGTTAAAATAGTAAAAATAAAATTTTGACACAAGTAAATTTAAGTTGACTAAAGTGAATTTAAATAGGTCAAAATTAATTGAAGTGGATTAAAATTAATTTTTTATTAAAATTATTAAAATGAATTGAAATGAGTTAAAATATTTTAAAATTAATAAATTAAAAAATGTCAACGAAAAGAAGAAACCCTCACTGCATACAAAATTTTGGGACGGTTTGTGATGGTAGCTATCAGCAAATCAGGTTGCAGCCAAAGATTCCCCCGCCCCAATGATTGCAACAGCCATCAAAATTGTTTCCCAAAAACGCCCCTCACCCTCATTGGCTCCATAAGGCCGGAAGGGGCATATTCCCACTGAGACTCCAACATTCTGGTGCACAGCACCCCACCGTTGTAACATGCTCCCTCAAATCAACGGCGAGAAACAATCACCCCCTCACAAATCACACAACAACCGCCGTCGATCAAACCCAGTGACCCATTTTACTAATTTTGCCGCAGTACATAGAAAAGATCGTAGTGTACCCAAAAAGGGGAAAAAGATTATAGGACTTTGCTATATATATATATTGATTTAACTGGTTGAATACTTGTTATCCTTAAATAAGATCTTAAATTCGAGTCTTATGAATGATAAAAATATGATATATAAGAACTCTATCTCTTTTTGAACCAACAATAACTCGACTCCAGCGAGTCAGAGAATGCAAGAACCAACAAAACAAAAAAGCAATTAAAACCTCCGAACGACGTCGTATCCTCCTCCATGGTCGATAAGGGACCCGTTTGAGCCGGGTCCGAACCCGTGGATTTGGTCGATCTCCGACGTTTCGTTGGACTCACTCCGTTTCGTGAAACGTCCTTTGATCCTGGGCCGCGTTTCGGCGTAGGCCTTTCTCGAAGCGTAGCGGATTGTTTTCTGGAATTTCCGGTTCTTCCTCTTCTCTCTATACCTCAGCACTCTCGCCTTCCTATCCATCGCCGGAGCTCCGTCAGCCTCCGACGAGCCTCCGTCGACAACATCGCCGGTGCCGGGGGTGGTGGGTGATTTTGTGAAGGTGTAAGAGACCTCCGACATGGAGGTCCCGTTCCCGTCGGGGACTACTCCGATCTCCGACGAAGATGCCTGAAATTAAGAAATGATGATGATTACTCAGGACAAAATTGCGATGAAATTGAAGTTTAATTTGAGAATTTCAAATGTGGAAGATGAATTACGCTGTGACTAGCAGAGTAATTGAACGAAGAGAACAGCTGCCCGTTAGAATGAAGGTTATGGTGTTTATCAGGTTGAGAGAAATCGATGTCAAAACAATTCTCAAACGAGCGACTCACATCAGCACAAAACTGCAAATTCCCCTTCTCAAGATTGTTACTCTCAGAATTGAATCCAAAATCAAGCAAATCGGAGTCGCAACAGAGAAAATCTGCCATGAAAACTCCGGAGCTAGGGCTCTGAATCAGCCAGGAGTCGTGGTCGTCATCCTCCTCGGCCACCGACGGATCGACGAAGGCGACAGAGGGTCGGGCGACGGCGTAGGCGAAGGATTCGACAAAAGGAACAACAGGGAGGCGGTGGTGGCGGTGGGCGAGGCGGTTGGCAGAGTGGATATCAGCGTCGCAGGCAGCGCAGAGAGCGGCGGCGTCGGCCTTGCAGGTTACAACCGCCGGGGTCTGCTCGCAGACATCGCATATCCAGACCCTCTCATGGCGGTTTCCGGCGACGGCGCAGTCACATCCGCCACAGAAGAAGGCGGCATGAGCTCGGCAGTAAAGAAGCGCTGCCGCAGCACGGCAAGCATCGCAAGATCTCGGTAACAACCCCAACCCTTTGATGTTGTTGTTATGATTCCTCTGAAATATATGCTCATTTTCCTCGAGTAGTGCCGCCATTTTTGATCGATTAAGCTTTCTCTCTGCTCTTGGGAGTACAGAGATGAATTCAGAGGTGGGAGGAGAGAGAGGGTAGGAGAGGCGATTAAGTGTGGGTTGACTTTATTAAGACGGAGGAAGGAACACGTGGCAGAATTGTGGCCCCGTAAGGGGTTTGGAGGAAGGAGGAAGGAGGAAAATGGAAGTTTTTGATGTGTTGACATGCGAGAGAAAGAGAGAGACAGTGAGAGAGAGAGAGAGAGAGAGTTGTTTTAATTTGTTATCGTGGGGCTGTGCCTACGTAGGGTCCCGCGAGGAGGGATGACGTGACTGTCTGGATTTGTAATTATTATAGGAGTAATAATGTTTCTTTCTTTTTTTTTTTCCATTTCTGAGAGGTTAAATGATGTGGGGGTGACATTTAGGCCTGTTCTATTTTATATTTTTTAATATTTGTATTTTTTAGCATTTAATTAAGAGTTTTTATCTTTTTATAAATTTTTATATTTTTTTTTATAATTTTTTACAATTTGTTGCATTTTTTTACATTTTCTTATTTTCCTTACATCTCCGTACATCTTCTTACATCTCACAGATTTTCTATAATATCTATTTATTTTAGTTACAAAAATATGTATATTTTTTTAACGATACTACCAATATACAAAATTTATAAATTTTTTATGAATACAACATTTACATAAACATAAAAATATAATATAACGACGTAAATTATATTTGAGTTTCGATATGAAAGATATATTATTATAGATGACCATACATTTATTTATATTTAAAATTATTTACTTAAAATAGGAATTTATTTGTAGAGTTGTATTCAATTTTATCAAAGAAGTTTTTTTTTTTTTGTTATACTTTGTTTATTCGATCAAACTAATGTTCATATAAAAAATCTTAGATGAAATTTTGTTCACCAAATTTATAGGGATTAATATATTTTATTATTGTGCAATTAACTTAATTAATTATTTATTTTTAATAAGTATATCATTTTAATGTTATTATTTTTCATTCAAAACGTTCATTGTAAAACAAATTATACTATACAACTCTTTAACAATTCAACAACTCTTTACATCCATCCTTACAGCTTCTCACAGCTTCTTATATCTTCTTACAACTCCTTACATCTCCTTACAGCTCCTTACATCTCCTTACATCTTCTTACAGCTCTTTACAGTTTCTTACAGTTCCTTACATCTCCTTACATCTATCTATCTATCTAAAACGCGAATTAGAACAGGCCCTTAGGCTTTGTGTGTACATTGAAAAATTTGATCGACTAAAAAAAAAAAAAAATTGGAAAAGTAAATTTTTTCGTTTGGTTTAAAAAAATTATTAAAAAAATGGAGGAAAATTAAGTAGAAAAATTGTTTGAAATAAGGGATAAAATTTTCTTTATTAAATTGTAAGGAAAGTTTGGGAAAAGTTTCCAAAGAATTTCTAGCATTCTCTAACCTCATATTGTTTAGATGATATCAACATGATTCAAATAATTCATCAACATTCAAATTTCTGATTCAAATTTTTGTATTTTTTACTCAATCCAAACAGGAGAGAAAAACTTAGTTTCTCCCTAATTTGTTTTCTTTCACATTTTTTTCTTTCGACTTTTCTTTCCATCGAATTTTCTAAATATCAAACAGAGCCTTAAGGTTTGGAGTACCAACTATGAAGTAGTAACTCTTACGAATTTACTTTTTACTGTTTGGAATGTACTGTCTTACACAAATCAAACACTCTTCCCCACCTTCTCCATTGTTATGAATTTACTTTTTTTGTGTTAATTCGAGTATAAATTTGAGTCATTCAGTTTGTATCACTTTTCATGTCAATTATAAATCCTATATATATCGAGAGATAATTAGTGCTATTATAGCATCCAAATTCAAGGATATGTATGTAAAGGGGCACAAGAACTTGAGCTAGAGTTCCCCACATACTCACAATAAAATTGTAGAGTACTCTATATGAAGGGCCTATTTTATATTTTGGATTATATAGATTTTGGTTATAAGTAATGGATCAAAATTGAGAAACTATTAAAAGAATACAAAAAAGTTAGAGATGGTCATTTTAATACTCCTATTCAATGTCGAATCTAGAAATTTTGTATAATGGTGTCCAATTTCCAATCTTCTTATATTTTATAGGTAGCAATTGGGTATCCACGTTAAAATTTTTGACCTTTTTTTTTGGGTGAAGTTTTGGATAACTTTTTAGATTAATGGATGTTAGAGATATGGGTCCGCAAAACATAGGTCTTGTCTTGCTTCCACTACGTTTATGAAGCCTATATTTTAAAATATACCAAAATAATTGTCAAAAAAGTTCAGGAAATATGTAGGAGGTTAGAATTCAAAAATCATAAGATGATACTAATACGTACCATAGTTTGTAGGAAATCAACTCGCTACATCACATTAACAAACTCTTTTATTTTTCCCTTTTTTTTCCAAAAAAACAAACATGTTAACAACTCTTACTTTATATTGTGTTCATTTAGTTTTGAAAGAAGAAAACAAATTAAAAAGGAAGTCAATAATAAATGTTACATAATATTCGTACACTTTACAATGGTTATGCCACATGGACTCAAAGGTTAAGTGTGTGTGACCTTCGAAATGTTATGACATCATAATAATAAAATGTGAATAGAATACTGTAGCGATTTTTTGGGGAGGGGGTTGTCAACAGGTAATACAAGTATGTAGTATTACATTATCTTAAGTTGAACTAATGTAGCTTTGACAAGCTAATACTTTTAACCTATGAGCTTATTTCACTAGTCGTCTAGCTTATTTCACTAGTCATCTATCAACCTTAAATACTCTTAAAACATTAAGTTGCATGTTAACCTAGACACTTACAATTGGTAAATAGTGCTTTTGCTTGAGCTGTAACGATTGATCGCCCTTGCAACGCTTGTATAATTTCTAGCGAATAAGTCCATATGTCTACCTCCAAAGTCCAATCAACCTCCCTCTTGTGCTGTGTATGACAAGAGTCTGTTCTAGTGTCGTGAGCTTTGTGGTGAATGCACTCTTCGATAGAACCGGTTGGGCAATTCAATCCATTGCAACCGCCCCTAACCGTCATTGCTGTTAGCGTAGTAACATGGACGAACAAATCCAATTGAATTTTAGGAATTAAATGCTAAAAGTAGCTTGACGAGAGAATCCAAAGATAAGGACAAATCCATCAAAATCCATCCGTGTTGTATGTTTGCCAATTTGGGGCAGCTATCAACTGACTTGAAGTCTTGAAAGATGAAAAATGTTTAATGATTCTTCATTTCCGTCGGCATTATTTCTGTCTTCTTATGACTGAGCTAGGCGTACTAATGTTGCCTTTCGCTATATCGATATTCTTTACGGTCCAACTGACTATAGCTGCACTACTTCCCATTGTACTATTTGTTCTGAGCGTTTGTGTGCTATGTACAAATTTCTACTTTGCATTTTATTTATGGTACATTTCGTTTTGATTAATATTCTTGAGGAGGGCAGAGCAAAAACATCGGGTATCTGATTTTAGATTTTGATTTGGTTTGGACCCACTGGGTTTAAACTTGGACTCCGTTAAGTTGGATCCGAGATTGGTCCGAAATTCTAGAATAGGTTGGAATCGGGTCCAGAGCTGGGCCTAAAAACTTAGAACCGGAATCGGATCCGTTATTCGGTTACCCGACCCAATCAGTTCTTTTTTTTAAAAAAAAGTCTAGATTGTCTGGCTACTCATTGACATCAGGTGTTGTTCTTCTGATGCTGTTATAATTTCCAGCTATATATTGATATTACTAAATGTTTTGTTTAATGTATAATACTATATATGAGAAGATGGTATTATTTTTATGTTTGAATGAAATAAAATGTCTGCCACTCTATTAAATTTGATTTTGAATGTTCGATTAACTAGCTTATTAGGTGTATTGGTTTTCTCATAAACTCACAATCACAAGTCAAAAATTTAAATGAACTGAAATAAAATAAAATAGGAAAAAGTTAGGGAATCCTGGACCCAGTTCCAACCGAAACTGGAACCGATTCCATGAAAATGGACCAGGTATCCAGTCTTACTCAGCCCTATTCTTGAGGACACCAAACACAGTTAAAGAAAATTACTTCCATTTGTTTTGATTTCTCAGTATTCGCTTATGTAATCCATCTTTAAAAAGTAAGATCGAGACTCTTTAAAATCTATTTGAACAAACTATTTTATTATAAATATGGTAAACATTAAAGTCGTACTACCATTAAAAATTTTTAATAGATAATCATTGAAACTTTACCTCCATGTTTCTTCAATATAATTCCTTATCACAAATGTAGAACTTATGTGAGGACTCTTAACAATCCTAATTAACATTCTATCTAGAAGTTCCTTAATCGAAGTGTCAAACTTTTGGATATTTTGATGTGTATATACTATGTATATGACACACTCAAAACAAGATTATTTGGATTCAGTAGCGTAATTTTTGTGAAATGTTTTAACTCTACCTCAAAATTTTGAAAGGTTTGCCAAAGTAGAGTTCTTTATATAGATTTTCAAACTACATAAGCATCTATTATTTTAACATTAAACTCAAGTAGGGAAATTCTTAATAAAGTTTCTCACATTGTGTAAGGATTATCTTCTCACCATGCTGAATACATAAACTCAACTTTTTTGATCAGCACTATACGCCTTACTAAATTTATAAATAGAAACAAAGTAGTCATCATAACCGGTAACTTTTTTTAACAATGGTAAAAAGAATAGTAAAGTGGAAATTAGATGTTTCTTCTCCAAGAGTACGCTTAACTACATCATCCGTAATATATAGTTGACCGAAGAATAGGGGAAACATAGCAATCTGAAGTGAATGAAGATATGAAAAAATGTCAAAATTTAGATAACTAGTCTGCTACCATATTTGTTTCTCGATAGATGTGATTAATAATGAATTGCATGGTTTGGTGTAACCACGTTTGTACATCTTCAATAATACTGGAAATTTGCCATGGGACGTGGATATTCTCTTGTAGTGCCTAAATCACAATTTGGCTGTCACCTTCAATAATTGCCTTGTTGAAGTTGCTTGAGCTGCTGCGTTGACTTTATCTCTAAGAGATCTAGCTTCTGCAATCATAATGGATGTCTCTCCATAATATGATGCACCCTAGCTAGGGACTTATGAGGTAATAGTATCATGATGTTGGTAGACATTTTTCGTTCTCGACTAATGAAAAGTTATACAATAAGCTGATTCCTACAAGTTATAATGACTTAATATAAAACATGTGTGAAATTGAACATAAACAAAGCTATGTAGCTTTATCAAAGAATGCCTTCATTAATCATCAAACATTTCACATGTAGGATACCCTTAACGCCAAAAGCTAATACACTGCACAAGGAGAGGAACAAACCCACTCCCACTCGGCCACTCCCACGCAAATGATCTATGTGAAGGTTTGTGGTGTTCATGAACATCTTTAGTGGAAAAAATTCTAATGAGCTATGTTTTGAAGGGTTAGATTAGTATATACGGATGCTTCTAAAATGAGTAGTTTAATAGACAGACACTCTTATTCTATACGTCTAGATCTGTCACGGTAAAATATTCAAGACTTTCCCTTTCCTTTCTTTCTCATCCATGACCAACTCCGAATGGTCACAACGTGTGATTTTAGTGCAACCTCGGGAGTAATCGTTGGCAGGAGGGGGCAGTTTTAGGTCACGCGGCCTGTGCTGATTTTCTTTGCCAATAGCACCATAACCAATGTAATTGTTTAACAACTTTCTTCGTGGGACATTGTATTGATCATTGCTTTCATTCTCAATTGCTTCAGCACTGAGGAAAGGAGAGGAAGCTAAGAGCAGTCCAATAATCACAACCATGATTTGCTCTCTCCAAATGCTTATTGCCATTGAGAAAATTTTCTTGTGCATGGGAATTTTTAACTAGCTAGGCGTTTGAAGGAGCAAAAAGGCAACAAAAAAGAGGGGAAAAATAGGCTTTTTACTCCTGGATTTTGCCCCCTAATTTTAAGTTTAAAAGAGTACAATGTGAGATGAGCATTATTTATATTTTTGCGATAATGAATAATTATGGCATGCAGAGAAGACTCATGGTAGTGCATTTTTGTTTCCTAAATTCAAGGTTTCTGAGTTATTTCTAGAATAAATGTGGGACCTTTGGTTTCCACCTGGGGCACTAATTAGGTAAATAAGGATTAATATCTAATTTTGCAGGATTTTCACAACTATTAGGATGTGCGTTTGAGAATGATATTATCGTATTTCTTTCTCTTTTAATTTCCTTCTTAACAAGGGCCTATTTTTTTCGTTGATAAATCTCAATTTACCAACTTCAACCTACTTCAACTAACTTTAATCTATTTCAACCCATTATTTTAAGTAATTTCTACTCATCATATGAAAAATTATACCAAATTCAATCCACTTCAACCCATTTCGACAAAAAAAATATCTACTTCAACGAACTTCACTATTTTCCAACCCTTATTTTCCAATGAAAAGAACATGCCCTAAGTATCAACATCAAGCTGGCATTATGTGAGGAACGTAAGTTCACTTTTGCCAATATACTTTGATGCTTGTTAACAATTGCTTGCCACGTAATTAGTAAGACAAATATAATAGTTCGAAGCATGTTGTGCATATGATTATTGTAGAGTTGATACCATACTCTAAACACTCAGGTGGTGGGAGAGGGTTGGATTACCACTACAACATAAAATCTTGAAATTAGCACTTGCATATTTGAGACTATGGGTGTGTTTGGTAGAGATGAATGTTAAGATGTTAGTTGGTTAGCTGATTATGTGGAGTTTGTTAGCAGGCTACCTGAATATTGTTATAGGTAGTTATGCCCAGTCAGAATAGTCTCTCTCTCTTACCGTTCATGATGTATATACATGGTTACTCATACACAACAGATGGTAGAGCTAATGAATTAATGGCTCACTTTCTTCCCTCATCCTCTCTCTTTCTCTACATTTGACATGGTATCAGAGCAGAGGAAACCTCTGAAATTTCCAGTTCAAATTACAATTTTTCATCCTCTTGATTTGTTGATCTCTACACCATTTACAAATCAAACTTACATCGTTCTTGATTCTTCCTTATTCCTTGCTGTTCATCAATCTTGATCATGAGTACAAGTGCAAACATGGAGAGACAAGTTCTCGACAGTTACAATAATGATCCATTGTACCTGCAAAATTCAGATCATCCAGCGATGCAGTTAGTTAGCAATAAGTTGAATGGTGCTAATTTTCAGAGATGGAGCAGATCAGTCAAGATAGCATTAATGACTAAAGAGAAGGTAGGATTCATTGACGGATCATGTCTTATGCCAGATCCAGCTTCGCATACCTATCATCAATGGATCAGAGTAGACAACATGGTGGTGAGTTGGTTGCTTAACTCCATTATTCCAGAATTAGCAGATGCATTTCTTTACGCTAGTTCTGCTTATGAGCTTTGGAACGAGCTCACTGAGCGTTTTGGCCAAAGCAATGGCCCTTTGCTCTATCAAATTCAGAAAGAAATAGATGATCTGTATCAAAACAATGATAGTGTGGCAGTCTATTACACAAAACTGAAGAAACTATGGGATGAACTGAGTGATATGTCAGAAATTGAAATATGCAGCTGTGTTCACAACAAATCTTGCACAGCACTAAAGAAGAATCTTGAGTTGGCACAAAGACAGAAGCTAATGCAATTTCTAATGCATCTCAATGATAGTTATGATACTATTAGAGGGCAAATCTTGTTAATGGATCCTTTGCCCCCAATAAACAAGGCATATTCTATGATACAACAAGTTGAGAAGCAACGACAAGTGACTAACCACTCAGGAATAGTTAAGGAAGTTGCAGCAAATATTTCCAGACTTTCAGGCAATCAATTGGAATTACTTGATGTTGGTGCTGCTAATCTCTCAGCAAGAAATAGCCAAGGACACAGGAAAGATAATAGAAGGCTTAGAAACACACGGTTCTGTGACCACTGCCAGAAAAATGGTCACACTAAGGATCAATGCTTCAAGTTAGTGGGATATCCTGACTGGTATGAAGGACTTCGGGGTGGTGAAGGGCCTCGGGGCACTGTCAGAGCTAGAAAATCTAATAGATTTGCTGCAAATGTGCAAGGAACCTCCTCTGTCTCGGAGTTGGACACTCCTTTGGAAGAAGCTGAGGTCAGTGATTCAGGAGTCCTAAATATGGCAGATCCTTCACTAATTCAGGCATTAGCCAAAGAGATGATGAAGATCATGAAGGGAAAACAGTCAACAGAACCACAAACGAGTCACATGAGTGCATATGCTCAGTTTGCAGGTACGGTTCCCATGAGCTCTCAATCGATTGCTTGTAGTGCTGTACATAATGATCTTGATTCATGGATAGTAGACACTGGAGCATCAGACCACATGACCTCTAATTCAGCCTCTTTTAATTCCACAAAACCTCTTCCTCAACCAGTTCATGTTATGTTACCAGATGGAACTGTTAAGCTTGTCACACACAGAGGATGCATTCCCTTGAACCAAAACATCACTTTGCAAAATGTATTACATGTGCCAGAGTTTAAGTACAACCTTCTATCTGTCAGCAAATTGCTTTCAGATAACAACCTTTGTGCCATTTTTTACCCTGACAAATGCTTTTTCCAGGACCTTTCAACTGAGTTAATTGTGGCTGCTGGAAAGAGGGAAGGTGGACTCTATTTTTTGACCAATTTCCCAGCTGGCCAGGCTCTCTCTAGCTCTAATTCCGCTACAGTTGCTGCAAGAATTTCTTCAGCAGATGCTTCTCATACAAATAGTCAGTCAAGTCTTGCATCTTGTTTTTCTAATAAACCTGTATGTACTTTGGAAATCTTCCATGCTAGATTAGGTCATACATCTTCTTCAAAGATGCAACATATACCTGATTGTAAAGGATTCTTGTCTACACCCCTTTCTTATGAAACTTGTATCCTGGCAAAGTTTCACAGGCTGCCTTTCAATAACAGTCAGATTTCAACCGATTCCCCTTTCCAGTTAATCCACATGGATCTTTGGGGTCCTTACAAGATTGCCAACGTATCTGGGGCACACTATTTCCTTACCATTGTTGATGATTTCACTAGATGCACATGGACACAGTTGTTACAAGATAAAACTCAAGTTACACCTGCTATAACCAGCTTCTTTGCCATGGTTGCCACTCAGTTTAATGCACAAATTCTACAGGTTAGAACTGATAATGGAACAGAATTTATCAATGGCCCCTTGCTTGATTTCCTGGCCAACAAAGGGGTTCTCTTACAAAGATCCATTGTGAAAACTCCACAGCAAAATGGTGTTGCGGAAAGAAAACATAGACACCTTTTAGATACTGCACGAGCCATAAGATTTCATGCCGGTTTTCCAAAATGGTTTTGGGGGGAGTGTGTGTTAGCTGCCACTTACATTATTAACAGGTTACCAATGGCCCTTTTGAACTGGAAAAGCCCTTTTGAGTTACTTTATGGCAAACCTCCCTCCTATGATGAACTGAGGATCATAGGTTGCCTATGTTTTGCTGCACATGTGGGGGTCACTGACAAGTTTGAGTCTAGAGCAAAAAAATGTGTTTTACTTGGATATACTTTTGGTATCAAAGGATACAAATTGTATGATTTACACACTAAACAGATTTTTCACAGCAGGGATGTTGTTTTTAATGAACAAATTTTCCCCTTTAAAGCACCATCAGATACAGTTGGCATCATTGGTGATGAGTCTCATTCTGATTCTATTTTCCCTTCCTTGCAACCCTTTGTAGCATCTACAGAGGATGAAAATCCAAATCCTCACCACCATCATTCTTCCACCCCTTCTCAGGCTAATGATTCCATTTTTCAATATGACACATCTCCTTCTACTCATCACTATCCTTCCTCTCCTGCTATACATGTTGACTCCACTCAGTCTCTTTCACCTCCCACAAGCTCTCCTGGGTATCCAGCACTTAGGAGATCTACCAGGGCTAGAGGGCCTCCAGCATGGTTACAGGACTTTGTCCATCCCATAAAAAATAATTCCATCTATCCAACTTCCTCCACCCAGTCACATGATGTACTTGCTTCAGCAGATGCCTCCACTTCTACTCAGTCCATCACTTCTGACCCTTCAACCAGTTTTCTTACAAACACTTGCCCTTACCCGCTATTTCACTCATCTGACTTGGCACATTTATCCTCCCATTATGTGGCTTCTCTTGCAAAGGTGCTACTAACACATGAACCTAGTACTTATGAACAAGCACGACAACACTTAGATTGGGTAAAGGCAATGGAACAAGAGCTACATGCTCTTGAAACTAATGGGACTTGGATCCTGACTACTCTTCCTAAAGGGAAGAAAGCCTTGACTTCAAAATGGGTTTATAAAACTAAATATAGACCAGATGGGTCTGTGGAAAGGCACAAGGCCCGGTTGGTAATACGGGGCTTCGAACAGGTCAAGGACAAAGATTACAAGCATACTTTCTCCCCTGTTGCAAAGTTAACTACAGTCAGATTCTTTATTGCACTAGCCACTGCCAAGAACTGGCCTTTGCATCAACTTGACATCAACAATGCTTTTTTACATGGTTTTATTGATGAAGAAGTCTACATGCTCCCTCCAGAAGGGTACACTAAGGCAGTTCCAGGGCAGGTTTGCAAGCTAGTACGGTCTCTGTATGGTTTGAAACAGGCCTCCAGACAATGGAACTTAGAGTTAACCAAGTTCCTTATCTCTAAGGGCTTCAAACAGTCACGGAGTGATTACTCTTTATTTAGCCGTGAAAGTAATGGGAAATACACTCATATTCTAGTATATGTTGATGACCTCCTGGTGTCTGGAGATGATGAGGCTAGTATAGCTATGATCAAACAGGCTCTACATGCTGCATTCACCATTAAAGATCTTGGTTTGGCCAGATTTTTCCTTGGAATTGAAATTTCCAGATCTCCTGTAGGCACTCTCCTTAATCAAAGAAAATATGTCTTGGATATTCTAAAAGATGTTGGTCTGACAGGAGCCAAGCCAGCTCATTTTCCCTTGCCCAAAGGCCTAAAACTATCCTCTGAATTGGGTGAGCTTCTGCCTAATCCTGAAGCATACAGAAGGATTATTGGCAGATTGTTGTATCTAACAATCACAAGGCCCGATATATCATATGTGGTCCAACATCTTAGCCAATTTTTGCAGCATCCTCGTGCACCTCACTATGAAGCTGCCATCCATGTTTTAAGATACCTTAAAGGTACACCAAACAAAGGCTTGTACTACCCTCGTGACAACAATTTAGAGTTGGTTGCCTACTGTGATGCAGACTGGGGCAATTGTAGAATGTCTGCCAGATCAATCTCAGGATATTGTGTGTTTTTAGGCTCTTCTTTGGTCTCCTGGAAGACCAAGAAACAGAAAACCGTTGCAAAATCATCTGCCGAAGCAGAGTACAGGGCGATGTCAGCCACGGCCTCAGAGATTGAATGGTTGACTCATTTAATGGAGGATTTTCACATTCCAGTACATTTTCCTATCACATTGCATTGTGACAACAAAGCAGCTCAGCATATAGCTGAGAATCCTGTGTTTCACGAAAAAACCAAACACATTCGAATCGATTGTCATTATGTTCGAGACATGCTTATGGCAGGCACCTTGCAAACGGCCTATGTGCCCTCTAAGGGACAGGTTGCAGATATCTTCACAAAACCCCTTGGGGAAATTCAGCATCATTTTCTGTCTTCAAGGTTGGGCTTGATGGATTCTCCACCAATTCCACCTTGAGGGGGGGATGTTAAGATGTTAGTTGGTTAGCTGATTATGTGGAGTTTGTTAGCAGGCTACCTGAATATTGTTATAGGTAGTTATGCCCAGTCAGAATAGTCTCTCTCTCTTACCGTTCATGATGTATGTACATGGTTACTCATACACAACAGATGGTAGAGCTAATGAATTAATGGCTCACTTTCTTCCCTCATCCTCTCTCTTTCTCTACATTTGACATGGTATCAGAGCAGAGGAAACCTCTGAAATTTCCAGTTCAAATTACAATTTTTCATCCTCTTGATTTGTTGATCTCTACACCATTTACAAATCAAACTTACATCGTTCTTGATTCTTCCTTATTCCTTGCTGTTCATCAATCTTGATCATGAGTACAAGTGCAAACATGGAGAGACAAGTTCTCGACAGTTACAATAATGATCCATTGTACCTGCAAAATTCAGATCATCCAGCGATGCAGTTAGTTAGCAATAAGTTGAATGGTGCTAATTTTCAGAGATGGAGCAGATCAGTCAAGATAGCATTAATGACTAAAGAGAAGGTAGGATTCATTGACGGATCATGTCCTATGCCAGATCCAGCTTCGCATACCTATCATCAATGGATCAGAGTAGACAACATGGTGGTGAGTTGGTTGCTTAACTCCATTATTCCAGAATTAGCAGATGCATTTCTTTACGCTAGTTCTGCTTATGAGCTTTGGAACGAGCTCACTGAGCGTTTTGGCCAAAGCAATGGCCCCTTGCTCTATCAAATTCAGAAAGAAATAGATGATCTGTATCAAAACAATGATAGTGTGGCAGTCTATTACACAAAACTGAAGAAACTATGGGATGAACTGAGTGATATGTCAGAAATTGAAATATGCAGCTGTGTTCACAACAAATCTTGCACAGCACTAAAGAAGAATCTTGAGTTGGCACAAAGACAGAAGCTAATGCAATTTCTAATGCATCTCAATGATAGTTATGATACTATTAGAGGGCAAATCTTGTTAATGGATCCTTTGCCCCCAATAAACAAGGCATATTCTATGATACAACAAGTTGAGAAGCAACGACAAGTGACTAACCACTCAGGAATAGTTAAGGAAGTTGCAGCAAATATTTCCAGACTTTCAGGCAATCAATTGGAATTACTTGATGTTGGTGCTGCTAATCTCTCAGCAAGAAATAGCCAAGGACACAGGAAAGATAATAGAAGGCTTAGAAACACACGGTTCTGTGACCACTGCCAGAAAAATGGTCACACTAAGGATCAATGCTTCAAGTTAGTGGGATATCCTGACTGGTATGAAGGACTTCGGGGTGGTGAAGGGCCTCGGGGCACTGTCAGAGCTAGAAAATCTAATAGATTTGCTGCAAATGTGCAAGGAACCTCCTCTGTCTCGGAGTTGGACACTCCTTTGGAAGAAGCTGAGGTCAGTGATTCAGGAGTCCTAAATATGGCAGATCCTTCACTAATTCAGGCATTAGCCAAAGAGATGATGAAGATCATGAAGGGAAAACAGTCAACAGAACCACAAACGAGTCACATGAGTGCATATGCTCAGTTTGCAGGTACGGTTCCCATGAGCTCTCAATCGATTGCTTGTAGTGCTGTACATAATGATCTTGATTCATGGATAGTAGACACTGGAGCATCAGACCACATGACCTCTAATTCAGCCTCTTTTAATTCCACAAAACCTCTTCCTCAACCAGTTCATGTTATGTTACCAGATGGAACTGTTAAGCTTGTCACACACAGAGGATGCATTCCCTTGAACCAAAACATCACTTTGCAAAATGTATTACATGTGCCAGAGTTTAAGTACAACCTTCTATCTGTCAGCAAATTGCTTTCAGATAACAACCTTTGTGCCATTTTTTACCCTGACAAATGCTTTTTCCAGGACCTTTCAACTGAGTTAATTGTGGCTGCTGGAAAGAGGGAAGGTGGACTCTATTTTTTGACCAATTTCCCAGCTGGCCAGGCTCTCTCTAGCTCTAATTCCGCTACAGTTGCTGCAAGAATTTCTTCAGCAGATGCTTCTCATACAAATAGTCAGTCAAGTCTTGCATCTTGTTTTTCTAATAAACCTGTATGTACTTTGGAAATCTTCCATGCTAGATTAGGTCATACATCTTCTTCAAAGATGCAACATATACCTGATTGTAAAGGATTCTTGTCTACACCCCTTTCTTGTGAAACTTGTATCCTGGCAAAGTTTCACAGGCTGCCTTTCAATAACAGTCAGATTTCAACCGATTCCCCTTTCCAGTTAATCCACATGGATCTTTGGGGTCCTTACAAGATTGCCAACGTATCTGGGGCACACTATTTCCTTACCATTGTTGATGATTTCACTAGATGCACATGGACACAGTTGTTACAAGATAAAACTCAAGTTACACCTGCTATAACCAGCTTCTTTGCCATGGTTGCCACTCAGTTTAATGCACAAATTCTACAGGTTAGAACTGATAATGGAACAGAATTTATCAATGGCCCCTTGCTTGATTTCCTGGCCAACAAAGGGGTTCTCTTACAAAGATCCATTGTGAAAACTCCACAGCAAAATGGTGTTGCGGAAAGAAAACATAGACACCTTTTAGATACTGCACGAGCCATAAGATTTCATGCCGGTTTTCCAAAATGGTTTTGGGGAGAGTGTGTGTTAGCTGCCACTTACATTATTAACTGGTTACCAATGGCCCTTTTGAACTGGAAAAGCCCTTTTGAGTTACTTTATGGCAAACCTCCCTCCTATGATGAACTGAGGATCATAGGTTGCCTATGTTTTGCTGCACATGTGGGGGTCACTGACAAGTTTGAGTCTAGAGCAAAAAAATGTGTTTTACTTGGATATACTTTTGGTATCAAAGGATACAAATTGTATGATTTACACACTAAACAGATTTTTCACAGCAGGGATGTTGTTTTTAATGAACAAATTTTCCCCTTTAAAGCACCATCAGATACAGTTGGCATCATTGGTGATGAGTCTCATTCTGATTCTATTTTCCCTTCCTTGCAACCCTTTGTAGCATCTACAGAGGATGAAAATCCAAATCCTCACCACCATCATTCTTCCACCCCTTCTCAGGCTAATGATTCCATTTTTCAATATGACACATCTCCTTCTACTCATCACTATCCTTCCTCTCCTGCTATACATGTTGACTCCACTCAGTCTCTTTCACCTCCCACAAGCTCTCCTGGGTATCCAGCACTTAGGAGATCTACCAGGGCTAGAGGGCCTCCAGCATGGTTACAGGACTTTGTCCATCCCATAAAAAATAATTCCATCTATCCAACTTCCTCCACCCAGTCACATGATGTACCTGCTTCAGCAGATGCCTCCACTTCTGCTCAGTCCATCACTTCTGACCCTTCAACCAGTTTTCTTACAAACACTTGCCCTTACCCGCTATTTCACTCATCTGACTTGGCACATTTATCCTCCCATTATGTGGCTTCTCTTGCAAAGGTGCTACTAACACATGAACCTAGTACTTATGAACAAGCACGACAACACTTAGATTGGGTAAAGGCAATGGAACAAGAGCTACATGCTCTTGAAACTAATGGGACTTGGATCCTGACTACTCTTCCTAAAGGGAAGAAAGCCTTGACTTCAAAATGGGTTTATAAAACTAAATATAGACCAGATGGGTCTGTGGAAAGGCACAAGGCCCGGTTGGTAATACGGGGCTTCGAACAGGTCAAGGACAAAGATTACAAGCATACTTTCTCCCCTGTTGCAAAGTTAACTACAGTCAGATTCTTTATTGCACTAGCCACTGCCAAGAATTGGCCTTTGCATCAACTTGACATCAACAATGCTTTTTTACATGGTTTTATTGATGAAGAAGTCTACATGCTCCCTCCAGAAGGGTACACTAAGGCAGTTCCAGGGCAGGTTTGCAAGCTAGTACGGTCTCTGTATGGTTTGAAACAGGCCTCCAGACAATGGAACTTAGAGTTAACCAAGTTCCTTATCTCTAAGGGCTTCAAACAGTCACGGAGTGATTACTCTTTATTTAGCCGTGAAAGTAATGGGAAATACACTCATATTCTAGTATATGTTGATGACCTCCTGGTGTCTGGAGATGATGAGGCTAGTATAGCTATGATCAAACAGGCTCTACATGCTGCATTCACCATTAAAGATCTTGGTTTGGCCAGATTTTTCCTTGGAATTGAAATTTCCAGATCTCCTGTAGGCACTCTCCTTAATCAAAGAAAATATGTCTTGGATATTCTAAAAGATGTTGGTCTGACAGGAGCCAAGCCAGCTCATTTTCCCTTGCCCAAAGGCCTAAAACTATCCTCTGAATTGGGTGAGCTTCTGCCTAATCCTGAAGCATACAGAAGGATTATTGGCAGATTGTTGTATCTAACAATCACAAGGCCCGATATATCATATGTGGTCCAACATCTTAGCCAATTTTTGCAGCATCCTCGTGCACCTCACTATGAAGCTGCCATCCATGTTTTAAGATACCTTAAAGGTACACCAAACAAAGGCTTGTACTACCCTCGTGACAACAATTTAGAGTTGGTTGCCTACTGTGATGCAGACTGGGGCAATTGTAGAATGTCTGCCAGATCACTCTCAGGATATTGTGTGTTTTTAGGCTCTTCTTTGGTCTCCTGGAAGACCAAGAAACAGAAAACCGTTGCAAAATCATCTGCCGAAGCAGAGTACAGGGCGATGTCAGCCACGGCCTCAGAGATTGAATGGTTGACTCATTTAATGGAGGATTTTCACATTCCAGTACATTTTCCTATCACATTGCATTGTGACAACAAAGCAGCTCAGCATATAGCTGAGAATCCTGTGTTTCACGAAAAAACCAAACACATTCGAATCGATTGTCATTATGTTCGAGACATGCTTATGGCAGGCACCTTGCAAACGGCCTATGTGCCCTCTAAGGGACAGGTTGCAGATATCTTCACAAAACCCCTTGGGGAAATTCAGCATCATTTTCTGTCTTCAAGGTTGGGCTTGATGGATTCTCCACCAATTCCACCTTGAGGGGGGGATGTTAAGATGTTAGTTGGTTAGCTGATTATGTGGAGTTTGTTAGCAGGCTACCTGAATATTGTTATAGGTAGTTATGCCCAGTCAGAATAGTCTCTCTCTCTTACCGTTCATGATGTATATACATGGTTACTCATACACAACAGATGGTAGAGCTAATGAATTAATGGCTCACTTTCTTCCCTCATCCTCTCTCTTTCTCTACATTTGACAATGAAAATCATTGTTTTGGAGAATAATTTTCTCATTTTACGACTTTTGGTAAAATAAGGAGGGAAGTTCGTTTTCAGGAGAAAATCATTTTCCTTAGAATGAAAGAAAATATTTTCACTTTGAATAGAGCGTAAGTTGATTTTACGTTTCTTGGGCTCTCACACGGTCTCATACTCTTTCTCTATTCTGTGTCTATTTCCTCAACATATGGTTCGAAGATTAAGCAAAAAAAATCACATGCGCATACCAATTAGATTTTGTGAGTTTGCAGATCGTAATAAAATCATAAAATTCTGGTATTTTGGCATTATACTATTTAGAAATGCAAAATCAAGCATACTATTGGATTAAATTTTGTTGGGATTGCTTGGATTGAGTTTAACGGATAAAAGATTATTAGACGAAAATGCTTTCTTTTGTCTTATTATAAACACAGGCATCGGTAGAGTGCAGATATAGGGCAGATGAGGCGTATACCCATATCTATATCCATAGTGATATCCATTTTTCCAATGCTATAGTTTTTGCTTATGAATGCTTATGTAATTGATATACGTAGGAATTTGGTGAACTTATAATGTGTAAGAAATATTTGCATTCATATATTTCCTTTCTCATGCTTAGTTAAGTTTGCTTATTTGTGTTTTGTAAATATGTGTTATCCAGATAATATACAAAGCGTAATGACAAGAAAGATAAGGGTTATTCATTAGGCTTGGGGAGCTCATGGCCTCACCATTTTTCAAGTTTTGAAAGTTTAAGGGATCAGAGAAGCATTTGTGAAAGCTAGCATTTAAGGACTTTTTGGAGAACCAGACTTTGATAGCAGGCCTCGTTATATGTTTATGTTGTGGGCTTTGTCTTGTAGTTACAAATATGGATGTATTTTTCTGTGCAAATGTGCAACATTATTATGGATACGATCTAAATATGTATAAAAAAGCAAATTTTAGAACTACCTAGGCCTGCCTGACTCTGCTAAGATTTTGTTAAAGGCTTCCGATGCACTACCCTAGTAACAGGTTAATGAAGGTTAAAAATTTAAGATAGATTGTGGACGTTATTGATGCGCCTATTTACTTAAGACTGGGGCTAGCACTGGTGAAAATTCGAGTTGGGGTTGAATTCAGGTCGGACAAATCGGACAATGTCAAAATTCGGATAAAAAATTGATGTTTGACACCCAATTTTGTCTGCGCCAGACAATTCGGTTAAGGTTAAATTTGAGTCAAAATCAGATTTAGATAATAGAAATATAAAAGATATTATGTCCAGATTTACAATTCTGATAAAAAGTTTATGACTATATCTCTTTTTTTAGATCGGACAAATTTGAATATTCAGATGGGCATATTTTTGCCAATTCTAATTGGGGCATTGCAAATTAAGGCTCATTATCAGCAGTTGTGGTTTATGGAAGCCTCTTAATGAAAAAGAGAATTGGATACGGTTTTTTTTTCTTTTTTTAAAGGAAGGGAAAGGGATAGGAACACTAGTTTTTGAAGCGAAACACTACAACTAGATTTTAAAAATATGTGAAAATATGTGTTAACTACCTCATAATATTTTTGAAACGATTTTTCAACCAATAAGAAAATCCATAAATTTTTGACAAGAAAAGTTTGATAATATTTTTTTGTAAGTCTTGTATGAGACCGTCGTCTCAAGATAACTTATGTATGAGACATCTCATATACTCATTAACTGCTGCATGAATTTTTTTTTTTTAGAAGGACTTTTAATGTAAGCAGTCTCACAATAAATCTCACTGAGACCATCTCATACAAGAATTTGTAATATTGGTTTTAGAATTTTATAACATTATGGATATCTAAAAATAATTTTTCCACAATAAATATAGAATGAATGTTGAGTCAATTTAAACTATCAATAAAACTACCATACTTAGGCCTCGTTCTTTTCGCTGGTAAATCTCAATTTACTAACTTCAACGAATTTCAACCCCCTTCACCAACTTCAATAAAATAATTTCAACTTCAACTCACTTCAACCAAATTTAATTTACTTCCCACTTTTTAAACCAATTTATGCCTATCATATAAAAAAATATACCAACTTCTTCTAACTTTAATCCACTTTAACTTACTTCAATTAAAAAAATCAAATTTTAATCTACTTAAATTAATCTTAACTAACTTATCTATTTTTCAATTTACATTTTCTAACAAAAAGAGTACGACTTTTAGAGTGCGGTCAAAAAATATTTCTCCCCATAATTGAGGAGTTTTTAAAAGGTGGAACTTTTGTTTTCTTTTTAAAAAAATTGTTGTTAGAATTAATATTTTGAGATGACATGATTTGATTTTTCCCCATCTTCGTGGAAGTCGGGAATATGTCAGCCCCTTGATTTTTATTTTTTTAAAAAAAAAACAATCACCCTTCTTTTTCTTTCTTTCTTTTTCTTCGATGATGTGATTAATATTTTGTAATTAATCTACTCAACAAAGTGGTGTTTTCTTTGAGAAATCTTCTACTGCCATCTGTGCTTGCCTCCCAAGCACGTACTGACACGTTGCATGCCCCCGTCCCTCAATCCACTTTTCTCTTTTAATTTTGTTTTCTTAAATTTAAATAAGTCATATATAAACTCATCAAACATAAAGTATATCATAAGATGAAAGTTTTTATAATAATTAGAGTGATTAGGAGATTATTTAGGAGTGACTACGATATAACTATCTGTTAGATGAACTATAAGTTACCTTTGTATTAAACGTCACTAGAAAATGTATTGTTAGTTATCACAAAACCTCAAAAAAATCATCTGTAAAGGAATTCTTTCACAAGTACTCTTATGTGAAACTGCTCACCCAAGAATTTATATTTTAATTTTGTAATATTAAAATGCCTCAAAAATGTTTTCCTTTTCCAATGCTTATATCATAGACTGATGACACTACAAAAACGTAGTTCAACTCCGACGGACAAAGCGACGCGTCAGACAGCGTCGGAAAAATTGCAGACAAACCGACGGAATTTCAGACGAACTCCGACGGAAAATTAAATTTCTGACGGATTTTCCGACGGAAGAATATTCCGTCGGAAATTCCGACGGAAATTCCGACGGAATTCCGTCGGAATTCCGGAATTCCGACGGAGTTCCGTCGGAAATTCGAAATTCCGACGGGAATTCCGTCGGGGCGGAGTTCCGTCGGAATTTCCGACGGAATTCCGTCGGAATCCGTCGGTAATTCCGTCGGAATTCCGCGCGGATCTCGACCCCGTTTGCCCGGCTTTAAATTGGGGGGGAGGGGTGAGATTTCGAGCGGTTTTTGGAGAAATAGAGAGAGAAAGTGTTCGAAAAAGGAGAGAGGGAGAAGGAGGAAGAGAGAGAAAGTGAGATTTCAAGGTTTTGATCATCGAAAAATTTAACGGTAAGTGATATTTTTGCTTAATTTATTGTTTGAAATTGAAATTGTTAAGTTAATTGATAATTTTTACGGTCTTTGTTTTTCACGTTTTGTCGCCGCCAGTGCCACCGCTAGTGTCGTCACCGTCTGTAATCAGATTGATTTTTCGGGTGTGCGAAGGTTAGTAGAATTGTTCCGCTTTCAAGTTGTGTTAATTTGATATGTGATGTTCATTTTTCGGGTATATGAAAATTAGCAGAAACATGTTTGTTTTGTTTGAATAATTATTTTTTCCGTTGAATATAAATTTGAATAACGTTACTTTTTTATTTAATTTATTAAATATGTATGTTAGAATAAGTGGAGTAAAGCATGTTAAGTATGTAGATCTGTAATAAGTATTTGGTTATTTGAAAATGTTAAATATGTTAAGCATATATATTATGTTTTATTAAAATGAATAATTTAAATGAAACAAGTTTGTTTATAATCAAATATTAAATATGTTAGGCATGAATATTTTTGGAGGTATGATTTAATTTTTTATAATTTGTTTAGTTTGAATAATTTATTTTTCTCATTGAATATAAATTTATATAACGTTAGTTTTTTAGAATAAGTGAAGTAAAACGTGTTCAGTATGTAGATCTGTAATAATTATTTGGTTATTTGAAAATGTTAAATATGTTAAGCATGTATATTATGTTTGATTAAAGTGAACAATTTAAATAAAACAAGTTTGTTTATTATCAAATGTTAAATATGTTAGGCATGAATGTTTAGTTTCAATAATTTATTTTTTCCGTTGAATATAAATTTATATAACGTTAGTTTTGGATTAAAGAAAATTTGGACAAGAAAGGCCGTGTATACGGTTTTGGTACGGAGGGGATGAAGTTGAAGAAATCAGCTACCATCGCAGCTGCACGTCACTCATCAGCAGAGCATTTTGATCCAAGAGAGCAAGCGCAACTCCTCAGTGAGAGCATAGCGAAGCAAGCAGAGGCTATAACTCAACTAACCAAGAAACAAGGGAAGACAGAGCGCATGCTGAAAAAAGTTTTCAGATTTTTCAAAGGTCAAAGTGCAGGTTCTTCCAGCCACATCGACTTGAACGCTGATGATGATGAAGAGGACTCTCAAAATGACAATGATGATGATCCCACAAATTTATCTGACTCTGATTAGCTGATATGATATTCGTGTAATTTATGTAATCTGCGTGTACATCTAAAACAACGTATATGTTGTACTTATATATGTTGTACTTAATATTTATATATGTTGTACTTATATGTTGTACTTAATATTTATATATCTTGATATTTATATATATTGTACTTAATATTTAATTTATGTTGTACTTAATATTTAATTAAGCACATTTTATTGGCAGATTTGAAACTTATTATTAATTGTTTTTTATTTTGAGAACTTTTGAAATTTAGAAACAAACTTTTCGGAAAACAAAATTTTTTTTTTGAAATTATCCGAAATTCCGACGGAATTTCCGACGGAATATTCCGTCGGAAATTCCGTCGGAATTTCGGATAATTTCAAAAAAAATTCGGCTTATTTAAAAAATTTTTTTTGGGAATTTCCGACGGAATATTCCGTCGGAAATTCCTGCCACTGTTTTCTGCAGTTTCTGCTTGACAGTATCCGACGGAATTTCCGACGGGTTTTTTCCGTCGGAGTCCGTCGGAATAAAAACTGCGACGAGCTGAATCCCGACGACCCTTTCCGCGTCGGTGTTTCCGTCGGAAACACAATTTTCCGTCGAAAATTTGACCTTTTTCCGTCGAATTTTCCGTCGCAGATTAGATATATTTTTGTAGTGTGACTTGCATATCTTGAAAAGAAAAAAAAAGTTATTTTTAAAATGAGATCATAAAAATATCAGTATATTTGAAGAATAACAGAAACCAGTACATATAACAATTTGGATCTATAAAATTATGGGTATGCTATAATTTATGAGATATTTTACCAAGTAGTTGTTCCTCTACCAAATAAAACCATTCGGATCAGTTCTTGTTATAATTTGTTATTCCAACTTTATCGAGTACAGTTAAAAGTTCAATTTACAGCTGGTAATTGATAGCTATTATCACTAGACAAAGCCTATCATAGTCAATCTGATGACCATACTACCAGATGGAGATCGACAAGCAAAACACATGAATAGGGACACTTGAGTCGAGCAGAGTAAGAGTTCCACTAACTTTCTCTTAGCGTGATAAGCGTGCATTAGAGCACAAATTGTAACGGAGCTTTTTTTTTTTTTTTTTCCTGGTACAAACAAGACGTAAAGATTGATATAGGTAGAATTCGAACCTAGGTCTTTGGTGACAAACTCCCAAAGACTTTACCATTTAAGCTTCCTGGCACTCACACTATATCGGAGCATTGACAATGATGAATCCCAACCCACCATGTAAAATTCTTCTGTACTTTTTTCTATATTACTTGAATATATGCATAACCGTTTTCAAAATCTATTTCAACTTTAAATCAGAGTAACTCCTAATTTATAGATATAAGGATTGCATGTATTCTTAATATTTGATATGAGTTTTCAAATTGATGCAGTGTTGGACTTATGAAGTGGGATTGTCCCACATTCGATGAAATATGATACCTTAAGCTTGTTTATATAACTTAGTGAGAAACTTCACCCATTGTTAATTGGTTTTGGATTGAAAACTTATAAGGTTTGTATGCACTACTCGCTTGTTAAAAGCACAATTTGTATACAGTATAACATGGTATGAACTCATACTGCAGTTGGATTCATCGTCGTTTGGTTGATTGCGCACGTACGCATGGCCTTATCAGTAGTCTATACATAAGTGGGTACGTTGCACTCACAAAAGTGGGACTGTCCCTCATTGACAAAATATGGCTTTGAACATATTTATGACCTAGTGAATTACTTCCACCCATTATCAATTAATTTTTGGTTGAAACCTGATTGATTTACATTTTTGGTTGAGATGATTTCCAGATATGGTATCAAACTATTTATGACTAAAACATCTCAAGTTCGATTATTAGCAACTCCATATTTCAAACTACGCTCAAGTGCAATGATGGATTCGAGCGCAAAGTAAACCCTAACTCATTTACACACTACACTTGACATGCTCATGAGAAAATTAAATCTCGTATTTGACTCAACCCAACCCAGAATAAGACCTGTGTTTGCACTTAGTATCACCGGGTTATTACTCTCTTTCCTAAAGGCCAGTCAGATGGGATGTATAGCGCCACCATTTATAAACCCAGAGCCCTGCCATCATTTATACGAGGTAGGATTCTTATCCGTGACATTAGGCCATAACGTGCCAAGATAAAATACATGTCAAATTTGAAAACTGAGGTCTCATCCTGTTCGTTGTATAAGACATACACTAGTCTATATCTATAAATATATTAAAATACAAGTATCCAAGAAAAATCCACACCTAAATGATAAATTTTAAGAGGTTTGATCACTCCTAAACTAACTCCCAACCTACACAATGTACAATCTATTACAACCATCATCGTTTTTTTTTTTTTTTTTAATAAAGAAAATTTTGGAGTCATATCCAGGTGGTCATGACTAAGTCATGATTAGCACCTTTTAATCTTCTTTCACCAAGTTTGTTACAATATCGTTAATAATTTAAAAATAAAATCTTGAGGAACGTTATGCAATAGTTAAAAGTTAAAACACCAATGGAAAACCTTTATTATCGTATCATGTTTTACTAAAATAATAAGAAAAAAGAAATAAATTTTTTATTATCATTACAATATAAAAAATAATGCTCAACAATTAAATTTTTATTATCATTACCATATCAAAAATAATGCTCAACAATGTTTAAAATTGGATTATTACATGAACAATTCATGCATTATATGAGAATTAAAAGGTAGTTAAAATACAAAATTTTAAACTTCATCTAATTATATATGCCAAACTGTTAAAGACTCATTAACTTCCAACCTAATACCAAAGATTATAAATTGCTAATATTATTAACTTTGTTAGTTGCAATTAAATGACTTTTACCATACTTTTGCTATCACATTATTAAGATCAAATACAGAAATATCATGGTAACAAGTTTGCCATAAATTTTTTTCATTATATTATTAATAATATATTCAAAAATAATTAACTATAATTTATGTTATTAACTATTATTATTAACTTCCAAAATATTAATAATTTTTTTAAAAAAATAAAACGTTTTTGCAAGTAGTTTTTATACTATTGACTTGGATAGACAATCATAGGTTAGGCTCGCAACTAATATGGGCATTTGTAGTTGTCAATCCTTAGGTTAGGCGTGGAAATTAGGCCAACGTTTTTCCACATGCCCTGCTTAGCTCCTTTCTGGCATACCTTGACAGAGCTTTTCCCTACAATATTTGTAAACATGACAAGCATTTTTCCATTTTGAGTGAACATTAATACCATGTAATCCCACATTTGCAAGCTAATAACGATGCTTAATGTGACCCAACTTAGAGAGTTAGGTTAAGATTTCCATTAATGAAGTTAGGACTGGTTATGACATCTTAAGATGTTACATCATGCTTTAAGATGTACGCGGTTCATGTTAGACTTGCATGGTATCCTTTGCATATGCCTAACTATGAGCTGGTTTTCTTTTCTTATAGCTGGAATTCGCCTAAAGTAATGAACATGCTAAGTCCCCTGTTCGGCAAAATTAGCTGTTTAGATAGCAGATAGCGGTTCAGGTAGCGGATAGTTGTTTAGATAGCGGATAGTGTTTCTAATTTAGCTGTTAGCAGATAGCTATTTAGATGAGCAGTTGAAACTAATGTGTGCGTTAAATTTAGTTGTTCTACTAGCTGATTGATGTAAATTAACATAAAAGGATATAGATAATTTTCAAAGATAAAATTTTTAAAGGATATTTTTTGGCTAAAAAATATAAAACACTACTTTTAAATGTCAAACGTTAATACTATTAACTTTTCAAAAATGATGCTTAAAACGCTAAATCTTATTTGAAATACTGGTCAAAATACTAGTTTACTGAACACTAAAATTTAACCAACTAGTATTTTTGACCTGGTCAAAACACTAAACGCTATCTAAAGCGTTGTTACCGAACACGGCCTATAGTTTTTGGGGGGGGGGTGTTCAAATAGAGATAATTTTATACTTTATCGGTTTCCTTTTTTCTTTGTCAAGTCAGATCTCATGGGTTAATTTGTAGGTTCGTTATCTTTACTAAAATTTAATTACTAAAGGATTTTACTTTAATTTTAGTATGTTGAAGTCAGTCAATCTCATTAAATGAAAAGATCATTTTTAAGTGCCGGATCGCTTTTACTTAGAGGTTGATAACGGGTTGATTTGAATTGACCCATTTGATAAACGGATCAATTTCATGTTAACCTTACAAATAGTTTAGATCTACTTGAAATTAAAAAATAACATATTTTCAAGTTAAATGATCAAATCATGTCAACTTTGTGTCAAAATCGTTTCGGTTTGTATTGGATTCAAGTTTCTCTCAATAACTTCAGATCAGGTTCGAATCGGGTTATCGTGTCAGGTCAGGCTTTTCCAACTCTACTTTTATTACTTAGTTTCATTTTTCATAACCGTAACATGGACTCTTTTCATGGCCTTGTCACTATTCGAGATGAAAAAATTTATAGAAATTAACACTTGTACTTGACGTTTTAATTAAGTACCTGATTTTAAATTATTCCATCATGCCTCAAATTCAATACATGATATAGGAAGTCTACATTCATCATATATCTTGATCAACTTTTATTTCCCATTAAAATCACATAAACAGATAAATTTGTAATTAATCCAAACTCGTATTATATTGGAAAAGTTAGTTGATGCGATAAATTAAGCTTCATTGAATGCAATTAATAGATTCACAACCAAATATTGGAAAATTATGATAGAAATTAAAATTAGCACATTTGTCATAAAATAATTTTTGTAGTCATTTCCAATAGACATAAATAATATTTCTATTCAAATAAAATAATGTACCTCAATAATAGAAGTTTAAACTTAACTTATTATAAATTTTGCCACTAACCATTCTACTTGACAACTCAAGAAATATCCTCCACATTGAATGAGATTTGTGAACATTCCCCCCCCCCCCAAAAAAAAAACTTTCTAAGGGGGCAAAAAATAGAGCAAGTTGGGAACAAAGAGGGCTAGCTAATAAAATTTTTTAAGGTTAAATTGTATAAATTATATTGTAATTTTTGAGGACTTACTTAATCGTAAGGTAATCTTCAAAATTAAAATAAAAAGTTTTAAAAATCACTCGACTTTCTTCCAAAGTTTTAAAAAGTCATTAAACTTTAAAAAGGTTCAAAAAATACCTAAACTCTAGATTGAAGTTCAAATAATCATCAAACTTTTATTTTGTTCTCAACCTTTAATTAAAGAAATTTCCTATCAGTTTCTTTAATCAAGTCAACACAATTTTTAATTTTTTTTGGAAGACGAAAGAAAAGTAGGTGTGTAATAAAAACGAGAAAATTATACAACATATAATATAATATCTTCCATTAATTAATTAAAAAAGAAAAAAGGGCACCTAAATATACCTAGATCATCGAATATAAATAAGATATTAAATAAAAATGTATCTCCATCAATAGATAGTCTACAATTGCGCAATTGCACCGAATGAAGAGGGAAGTATTTTGCTAGCAAGTTGTCTATGATATTGACAACGTCACGACTCGTAGAGCTATAGGTGTTTTGGATGCTCTTTTAACATTCACTCTTAAGTTACTGCCACTATATATTGAATATTATTTTCTTTCTTCTCTAAATTAATCCTAAAATATTTTGAATATCATGTCAATTATTATGTCAAAATTTTTCTCCTACATTTTTTTTCTTTTAAAAAATTAGAGATGTTCATTAAAAAATAAAAAGTAAATAGGAGTTTCTTTAATTAATAAGGTATAAAATACAATATTAAGCTTGGTTATCATTAGAGCCCAATATTAAATTTATTTATTATTTGAACCCTTTTAAATTTTGATGATTGTTAAGACTTTGGAATAAAGTTGAGTGATTTTTCAATTTTTTTTTCCTGAATTAAAAACATAAATTCTCTTTCTTTATCCAAAAATTTTCTCCATTTTTTCCGGACCCCATCCCCAAATACAGTGAGGCAACATCATATATTCATATGTCACAGAAACTAGACTTGGCAAATAGGTCATTCGGTTCAGTATGGGTAGAGTTAAGTTCGACTCAGGTCATGTTTGGGCCAAGTGACACTTCGGATCAGTTCAGTTTGGGTCGGGCGAACTTTGACCCGAGTCAACTTCGCGTCAAGTGATTTTTCGTCCAATAAGTTTATCATGCAAATATAAGTAACTTTGTAGAAAATTTCGGGTATGGTTTAGTTTCGTTCGGATCCATTTAGGTTTTAGGTCTACTTTCGGATGATTCTATTTCGAATGTCTGGATTAGATATGCATCCTGATCGTTCAGTTTAAATTTTGAACATCGGATCAATTTTGCTAGGTCTACTAAAAACTACAGTGTACCCTTTAATTAAATTGGGTTGACCCACTTACAACAAGCTTGTTGCGACCGGGTCAGCTGGGCCTGAACTTTGTATTAACCAACCTATCCTGCATGTATTGGGTCTTCACAGGCTGAAACAGCGAATTATCCATTAACAAATGGCCTTCATTGGCGGTGAAGATTCCATTTTGCTCGATGACTACTTATAGTGACAACAAGGGGTAATTCTTTTTTGTACAACAGGAGAAGTTGAAATCAAAATTTTGTGAGTAGTCGGAACATCATTGAACTGGTGCATGTTCTTTTTGACTTATTGGAAGTTCTCATCATTAGCATTGAACATTCATTGATACTGATCAATATTAGAGGTGTACATTATTCGGTTTAAAATTGGACCGGTCCAAAAGAATTTAAAGACCACCTCAACCAAAAGTTTAAGCTTAAATTGATGGTTGAATACCCAGGAATAGGTTTATCCTCTAACACACCCCCTCACGCGAATGCCCTTTGGGCTTGAAGCGTGGATGCTGCAAAGGCTCTCCCTACCTTGCACAATAAATTAATATGAGGGCTGCTGAGATTTGAACTTGAGACCTCTTACTCAGAAAGGCTCTGATACCATGTTAAATTTTTTATATCAATTAGGTTTTCAATAAACGAGTAATGCATATAAGCTCAAATAAGGTTCTATCCCAAAACCAATTGGCAATGGGTGGAGTAACTTACAAGCTTATATACATGCTCAAGCTTTTTAATTTTCTCAATGTGGGACAACATCCACTATTATATTCTTTGAGTTTTGATCAATGTGTGACAATACTCACTTTTATACGCCAACACGTCCCCTCACGTGTGGGCTACTAAAAAGGCCCAACACATGCACACTATTTTAATCAAACGGGGACGCAGGCAAATCAAGATCGAGCAACACGCTCTGATACCATAAAGTAAAGCTATACTGCCTCAGGGAAATCAATGTTTCTGTTCTCCTTAACTCTTGCCGTGAACCACAATGTGGCTCTTTTTATATCGTACAATGGCCAACCCTAGCTTGACACACAAGTTGCCTAATAAGATACAAAGATATTTGGTAACTAAATAATTACAATATTATTTATTCCTAATAGTCTATATCATTGGTCTTATTTAGTCTTCAGTCCAGACCAGCAATCCAAAGGATCGGACCGTTGACTGGAAAAAACCACAGGTATTTAGACCCTTTTAAGGATTTTTAGCTTTTATTTTTCAAGTTTTTGATATTCCTTTGCCTCTAATTTTGCGGCTTTGTTGATGTTGGTGGATGTATTTCTAAATTTCTTTAGCAATTTAATGGGTTTGTTACTATCCCAAAAAAAGTTGATAGGCTTGTTGATTCCTCACGACTCTTTTTCTAATACACTTTTCTAATTTATTCTTAGCGAATATTGTTTTAGCTAAATTACAAAGTGTTCAGTCTAAGTCGGTTCGATCTCAATCCAGTCCAGTCTGGGCTTTTTCAGTCTGTTCCAACTCATAATTGTTTTGGTCCTCGGTCGACCCTTTTGTCCTTATTTGATCTTCGATCCAATCCGGTTCGGTTTGAGTTTGGACCGATGAACACCCATATTCAACATTGATCAGTATTCATCAACATTGATTAATATAAATTAGTTATGATAAATTGAAAAGAACATGACCTTATTCATTCCCTACATTTCCTGAATCTATAAAAGAACTTTAGTCACAGATTTTGATATATTATTGTTGAAATGAAAAAAATCCATTGTATTTTAGAGCTTTATTTATACTTACTATACCAGTTCTGTGATCGTACCTCTTATCACTAACTAACACCACGAATAGGATTTTCATAGACAAAAGGGTCAAGTTGTTAAAGTAACTCTTACAGAAAAAACCAAAATCCATTGTCTTGTATACAATGTAAAAGAAATATCCTCTTAAATGTCAAGATAAAATCTTAATTCTAAAAATCTCACCCAAAACATGCTGAATATTTGACTTTTCACAAACGCATGTTAAAGTACTTATTCACACCAAAAAAAAATAAATAAATTAAAGAACTTATTTAAAACCTGTATTTGTTTATCTTTACGAATCTCTCTGCTTTTTTTTTTTTTTTTTAGGGGTTTTGGTGGGCTCTATCCATATTGAATTTTAGCTTTTGAAGTCGAGTGTTGCTTAGGATTGTCTTGATCCATGTTCACCAATGCCAAGTCTCATATTGGGCTGGGCCAGACCCGCATGAACACAGGCCCACTCCTTCCAACGGATAGCTTCGTGGTTTGGGCTTGATTGTGTAGTCACCATGCCATCATGGAGAACAGTGAACAGTGACAGATCCAGTGTAGATTTTAATGATTCAAATAAGGCTCACTTGGGTTTTGTACATCAACAAATGCTGGTTCAAATGCATTTAATTATTGGCCTCAATAAAATTTCGAATTTGAGTCATATAAATGTCGAGGAAAAAAAAAAAATTGTGTTTAGACTTTAGAGGGCTCTATCGTTACCGGGCTAATAGTAATTTGACTAGAATTAAATGAAGGATTGAGAGAGCATTATATTATGTATGTCATCACACTGAATGAAAAACGACGAGCTTTTTAACTCAAGAATCTAGTTATCTCATGACACATATGTATGTCCATCTTTGAAATTAATTTAACAACAATTTTCAGCGTGGATCATTCTTTGGAGCTTATCTTAGAATATATTTTTACAAAAAAATATGCTCACCAAAAATCTAGTTATCTTTTATCTAGGTCTCTTAGCTAAGGGTATGGAGCATTTATAGCCGTCTATGTAGGGACTATGGCAAATGTATCTTTCAAGGCTCTTTTTCCTGGAAAGAAACAATTTGCATGGTTCTTTTGGCTGCATCATCTCTACATCTTCATCCTCTCTCTCACGTCACTTTGAAAATAGCTGGAAGGTTTTTTTTGAGAGTGACTTGACAATTAGCTAAAAAAAGTTGCATTATTGCTACTTCCATTAATTATTTATTTGGTTTCAAGGGAAAATGTTAGACTTACTTTTGCAAACAGAGAATCATAGAGACGGGATTTTACAAATTATGTCATTTCATGCTATTTCAATTTTATGATGTTATATTATCTTCATATTATTTTGCTTATTTTAATGTATAAATGTGGTTAAACTTTATTTATTATGTTGAAATAGAAGCAATGTAATACACCAACATCGAACAATATCTTATATACGTTGACGAGTCCTCTTCAATGTGATGCGCCCGAGGGGAGGAGCAAAATAATGGACTCATTCAAATCTATCGCAATGATATGTGTTAACACTGCTTCCGAATGTTGTAGTTGATGGAGTAATTTACGTAACCTCTCCATTGCATGATCGCTGTTGTTTTTACAAACTATGACATTTTATAACACTTTAATTTTATAATTTTTCATACTAGCTATTATCGTATTGTTTTGCTTATTGTAAGATTTAACTGTCTTAAGATTGCATTTAGTCGATTAAAAAATATAGAGGACCACTTTAATTCAGTGACATTGAAATAGCATTTTTTTATATCGACGATCATATGGCCCACATTTCGTCCTAGAGAAAGATATAAGATTATTGGTCCCATCGGTCTCATTTCCCATTTCTTTTCATTGTTCTTCTTGTCTTGAACTACCTATTTTGCTGAAATTGACTACTCTGTGCTGAGTTCATGATCAATTTGGTCCATGACTTAAACCATTCGGACAAGTTCAAGTAGTTGATATGTAGGCCGAAAGTATAGTAGCTTTCATTTTGAGTGCACACCAGTGTCTAAGGTGCGCATTACATTCATGCATGCTGACATATGCTAATTTGAGGGTTTTCTCAGTCACTTCAAGTTGCAGGTTTGTGGGTGCCAATTCCAAGCCCAATTAACTTAGTGTTACTCCACTCTAGCACCCCATGGATATGTAGGGACGTCATATATGAATGTTTCAAGAAAGTGGTAGGGGTTTTTAAGTCAAGATAAAAGCTTTCATCTTATCTGATATTAAACGAATGGGCAAATTGTCAACTTAAATGCGATAAAATTAAACATGTTGTTGGAAACGAAAGCGTAATATAAAAGTTGGTAAGTCACCCACACAATAAGAGAAAAAATACCGATCAATTTGACGTAGAAATTTCTTCCACATTGAGGGGAAAAAAACTACAACCCAACAATAATTTCCGCATGTACTCTAATAGAAAAGATACATTCATAACAGTACGTCTCTAAGTCTCATCTATTTAGTGTTTGAGTCACCTCTCCTATCATGCATCTATATATATGTCTTTCCTCTTCATCCATTCTTTTCCAACTTGGCGGCATTCGGGTTGTCCGAAATATACCCTGAAAATACCTGGATCTATTATAATTACTCAAGACCCCACATAAGGTCAACAGTATCTCATCCACTCTCTTAATTAACATGGATTTGGGATAATCACTTATGACAATCTCTTAGGTATTTATAGGAGTAGTGCCTTGCTGTCCAAGGAGCTCTTTAGTAAACTTCCAAGACAATACTCACTGGCCATTACAAATATGAGGTGATGTGCATTATAGATGCGGTCATACAGACAATTTTTAGTATGGACATAGCTTGACGGAGTGTATACTTCTATAATTATGGTATAGGCTTTACAAATATGATTATGAAAATAATAAATTTTCTAATACTGCTAAAATTATAGGAGATATAATATTGCATATGAAACAAAATCTTCCCAAGATAAAATACAATAATATAAAACATTTCACATAATTTTGGAAAAAAATTCCAACAACTATATATTTTATAAAATCATGATATTGTCTTCACTTTTTTGGATGGTTAAAAAATAGTTAATCTTGGATTTCCTTTGCTTTAGTTCACCTTGACTAAAATTATTCTAAATTTAGAGTATATTTTTTTTGACGTATGAAAAGTACTTATTGGTAGATGAGCATGACCTTAATTTATTGAAATTTAGAGTATAAATTGAAAAGAACATGACCTTAATTTATTGAAATTTATTGTGAACTTATTTACTGAATTTATTTTAGATATTAATTTATTCTGCACTTTATGAAAGTCTTTTGAATTTATTTACTGAATTGAACTTATTTTGAACTGAATTTATCTAAATTAAACTTATCGAAATTTTTACAAAAAATAAGTTGAAGAGGATAGGATCTAAGTATACATTAAATGGTTCAAGCTACTCTATGGTTGTCTTCAAGGACACAGGAGGATGAAGAAGGGGGGGGTTAACAAATTAAACTTTCAAAGGGGGAAGATTTCTCTATAACGATGTTCGGAATGGTATGTAAATAACAAGCTTCATTTAATTCACAGTGGCAATGTTTAATTCTCAATGATTTTTTCTTAGTTAGGATTATGATGGATTAAAATAAAATATCTCACTAGATTATCATTTACTTTCTTTCTTTAAAGTATTAATTAGATAGGCAGTACATTTCAATTCAAGAGTAAGGTTGCCGCAAACTCCAAAAGTCCTGTCCCCTCCGCCTCCCCCCCCCCCAAAGAATATATCACTTAAGTTGACTCTCAAGATATAGATTTGAATTTAAACAAAATTACTAAATTATGGATGATTTCTCTCATTTGCAGAATTGACTCATAATTCTTTTCAAGCGTGGCCGATTTACTAGAATGCCTTTTGTGTATGTTGACATAGATGACTAATTTTTCAACCCAAGAATTGCTAATTGTTGGGGAGATCCAAGGAAGGAGCCCACTTCAACCAAGGTCCATGGCAACAAGCCCAAGCGAGGTTCCATTCTAAAACCAATTGGCAATAGGAGGAGTAGCTCACTTGACTTATATACCATGACCCTTCTTTTCAAACTCCCGATGTGGGACTTCTTTACTCATGTGTGATATTCCCAACGATCTCCCCTCACACATGAGTTTCTTTCATACCACATCAACGCATAAGCTCTCCCTTGAGCGGAAGCCTTTACCAAGGTGTCAAACCACCATCAAGAGCTCATCTACGCCATCGAGCCACGTTGCAGCACACATATTATCGCTCGATCAACACCTGTGTGTCACCTCACCAAGCTTGTCCATGGGATCCACCATGCCACACCTTTGTTGCCTAGCCGAATGCACTATCGGCTCTGATACCACTTGTTGCAGACTAAACAAGAGAACTCATCCTAAAAGACTAACCTATTAGATGAGAGAGCCTATTTGGTCTATAAACCCCTCATCAGTTGCCCATACAACCGATGTGGGATAAGTCCCATACCTCGCAATTGGTCCAGTCCATAACATTCGACCCCCTTTACTGGCCAACATCCTCGTTGGTCATGGCTGGCTTTCCCAGGTCATCACTCCGTGGGCCACCACTCCGAGTTCTCGTTGGTCGCGGCTGACTCTCTCCTAGGCTACCACTCCGTGGGCCACCACTCCGAGCTAACTCTAATACCAATTGTTACAGACCAAACAGGAGAACTCATCCCAAAATACTAACCTATTCAGAAAGTTGATATCAGAGCTTTGGTTTAGAATGTCTTCAATTATGAAAGTTGATATTCAGAAATTTGATGGAGAGATTAGTTTTAATCTCTGGAAGGTGCAGATGAGAGCAGTTCTCATTCAGCATGGGTTATAGAAGGTTCCGTAAGGACCTCACGTGAAACCTGAGAAGATAACTGATGAACAATGGGTAGCAGACCAAAAGAAGAGGCGTGGATCGTTGACGGACGAGGAATGAGAGGAACTGGAGTTGAAGGCACTTTCTGCCATACAGTTATGCTTGGCACCACATGTCTTACGAGAGATGCTTGATAAGACAACTGCAGTGGATCTTTGGGTTCGGGTGGAGGAACTCTACACGACGAAGAGTCTCGCTAACAAGATCCGTTTGAAGGAAAGGTTATATACCTTTTGTATGGCTGAAGGTACCCCTGCCCAAAAGTATTTGAATGAGTTTAACTCTATTCTTGTTGATTTGGAGAGTCTGCATGTGACAGTTGAGGATGAGAATAAGGCTATTTTGCTTGTTGTGTCGTTACCCCCTTCTTATAAACACTTTAAGGAGATTATGCTATATAATAATTCTAATACTATATCGTTTGAAGATGTTAAGTCAAACATGTTGTCTAAGGAGAAGTTTGATCTTGACATTCATGCTGATTCTGTTGAGGGATTAGTAGTAAGGGGTAAAACAACTGAAAAGGGGAATGGTAATAAGAACCGTTCTAAGTCTAAAAATCCTCATGCTGGTAAGACCTGCAATTACTGTGGTAAATTGGTCATATTGTTGCTAACTGTTGGAAACTGCAAAAGAAGAGGGAGAAAGAAGAAGATAATTCTCATGAGCCTGCTGAAACTTCGTTTGCTGAATCTGATTCTAATGGTGATGTTTTGTTTGCTACCTCTACTGAAAGGGGGAGCGATTCTGATTGGATTCTTGATTCTGGGTGTACCTATCATATGTGTCCTCACAAGAATTGGTTTTCAACATATGATCCAGTTGACTCAACTGTTGTTCACATGGGCAATAATGCCCAATGTAATGTAACTGGAATCGGCACTGTTAAAATCAAGAATCATGATGGTGTTGTGAGGACTTTATCGAATGTTCGTCATGTTCCTGACTTGAAGCATAACCTCATCTCTTTTGGCACCCTTGAATCCAAGGGGTGCAAATATTCAGCTGAAGGTGGAGTTCTGAAGGTCTCGAAGGGCAGTCGGATTCTACTAAAGGGTTTGAGGTAAGGAGGCCTCTATGTCTTACAGGTATCTACTACGATATGTTATATGAAGAAAGGTTCATATAAGTCATCTCCCAGAGCTAAGTTCAAGCATTGCTTGGATTTAATTGGTATTCCCAGTATTTGAGCGCCCTTCAGGGCATTGCCCCTTGGGGGGCATCACCCTTCGGGATGCGATGATGATGATCGAGAGATGGTGTCGGATTTTGGTCCAAGGTGGAGATTGTTGGGTTTATGGCCCAAATCCCTTTTACCGGCTACTTAGAATCTAAGATTATATTGTGTGTTTGAGATCTTCTATGTTATAGAAATTATATTATTTTTATATTTTGAGTTGAAGATTTTTTTCCTTTTTGGAAAGATGATGTTTGGTGACCAAGATACCATGATGGATAGGGTTTCCTCATCCTAACCTTCCTGCCCCTATATAAAGGGGACATACCTAGGATCTAAAATTAACTTGATCACTCTTGAATCCCTGAATTCCTAAACACATTGAGAGGTAGAGATACTTTGAGAGAGATTACAAGAGAGATTGTAATTCTGCTGTGGGATCAAATCACTTGTTGTGATTGTGATCGTTTTGTACTCTTCCTGCTCATATAATAGATTGATTGTGCTCATCGCCGTCCGTGATTTTTTTCCCGCATTGGGTTTCCACGTAAATCTTGTGTGTCGTTGTTTTGTTTGTTCTTGTTATCACTCTTTAACTATTTCTGAATATCTGTTTCATCCTATTGCTTCCGCTATTACTTTGCTCTATTTCCTAACAAGCATTGTTGGGTTTATGGCCCAAATCCCTTTTACCGACCACTTGAAATCTAAGATCATATTGTGTGTTTGAGATCTTCTATATTATGAAAATTATATTATTTTCATATTTTGGGTTGAAGATTTTTTTTTCTTTTTGAAAAGATGAGGTTTGGTGATCAAGATACTATGGTGGTTAGGGTTTCCTCATCCTAGCCTTCCTGCCCCTATATAAAGGGGACATACCTAAGATCTAAAATTAACTTGATCACTCCTGAATCCCTGAATACCTAAACACATTGAGAGGTAGAGATACTTTGAGAGAGATTACAAGGGAGATTGTAATGCTGCTGTGTGATCAAATCATTTATTGTGATTGTGATCGTTTTGTACTCTTCCTACTCATATAGTAGATTGATTGTGCTGGTCACCGTCCGTGGTTTTTTTTGGGCATTGGGTTTCCACGTAAATCTTGTGTTTCGTTGTTTTCTTTGTTCTTATTATCACTCTTTAACTATTTCTGAATATCTATTTCGTCCTATTGCTTCCGCTATTACTTTGCTCTATTTCCTAATAAGTGGTATCAGAGCTTTGATTTAGGATGTCTTCAATTATGAAAGTTGATATTCAGAAATTTGATAGGGAGATTAGTTTTAATCTCTGGAAGGTGCAGATGAGAGCAGTTCTCATTCAACATGGATTGTGGAAGGTTCTTTCAGGACTTTATGCGAAACCCGAGAAGATAACTAATGAACAATGGGTAGCAGACCAAATGAAGATGCGTGGATCATTGACAGATGACGAATGGGAGGAACTGGAATTGAAAGCACGTTCTTCCATACAGTTGTGCTTGGCACCACATGTCTTGCGAGAGGTGCTTGATAAGACAATTGCGGTGGATCTTTGGGTTCGGCTGGAGGAACTCTACATGCCGAAGAGTCTCGCCAACAAGATCCATTTGAAGGAACGGTTGTATACCTTTCGTATGGCTGAAGGTACCCCTCTCCAAAAGCATTTGAATGAGTTTAACTCTATTTTTGTTGATTTGGAGAGTCTGGATGTGAAAGTTGAGGATGAGGATAAGGCTATTTTGCTTGTTGTGTCGTTGCCCCCTTCTTATAAATACTTTAAGGAGATTATGCTGTATAGTAATTCTAATACTATATCGTTTGAGGATGTTAAGTCAAACCTGTTGTCTAAGGAGAAGTTCGATCTTGACATTCATGCTGATTCTGCTGAGGGATTAGTAGTAAGGGGTAAAATAACTGAAAAGGAGAATGGTAATAAGAACCATTCTAAGTCTAAAAATCCTCATGCTGGTAAGATCTGCAATTACTGTGGTAAATTAGGACATATTGTTGCTAACTGTTGGAAACTGCAAAAGAAGAGGGAGAAGGAAGAAGATAATTCTCATGAGCCTGCTGAAATTTCGTTTGCTGAATCTGATTCTGATGGTGACGTCTTGTTCGCTACCTCTACTGTAAAGGGGAGCGATTCTGATTGGATTCTTGATTCTAGGTGTACCTATCATATGTGTCCTCACAAGGATTGATTTTCAACATATGATCTAGTTGACTCAACTATTGTTCACATGGGCAATAATGCCCAATGTAATGTAACTAGAATCGGTACTGTTAAAATCAAGACCCATGATGGTGTTGTCAGGACTTTATCGAATGTTCGTCATGTTCCTGACTTGAAGCGTAACCTCATCTCTTTGGGCACTCTTGAATCCAAGGGGTGTAAATATTCAGCTGAAGGTGGAGTTCTGAAGGTGGAGAAGGGCAGTCGGATTCTACTGAAGGGTTTGAGGTAAGGAGGCCTCTATGTCTTGCAGGCATCTACTATGACAGGTTATATGAAGAAAGGTTCATATAAGTCATCTCCCAGAGCTAAGTTTAAGCATTGCTTGGACTTAGTTGGCATTCATAGTATTTGAGCGCCCCTTCGGGGCATAGCCCCTTGGGGGGCGTCATCCTTCGGGGTGCGATGACGACATTCGAGAGATGGTGTTGGATTTTGATCTAAGGTGGAGATTGTTGGGTTTATGACCCAAATCTCTTTTACCGGCTACTTGGAATCTAAGATCATATTGTGTGTTTGAGATCTTCTATATTATGAAAATTATATTATTTTCATATTTTGGGTTGAAGATTTTTTTTTTCTTTTTGAAAAGATGAGGATTGGTGATCAAGATACCGTGGTGGCTAGGGTTTCCTCATCCTAACCTTCCTACCCCTATATAAAGGGGACATATCTAGGATCTAAAATTAACTTGATCACTCCTGAATCCCTGAATCCCTAAACATATTGAGAGGTAGAGATACTTTGAGAGAGATTACAAGAGATATTGTAATTCTGCTGTGGGATCAAATCACTTGTTGTGATTGTGATCGTTTTGCACTCTTCCTGCTCATATAGTGGATTGATTGTGCTCGTCGCCGTCCTTGGTTTTTTTCCTGCATTGGGTTTCCACGTACATCTTATGTGTCGTTGTTTTCTTTGTTCTTGTTATCACTCTTTAACTATTTATGAATATCTGTTTAATCCTATTGCTTCCGCTATTACTTTGCTCTATTTCCTAACACTAATCAATTGTAATTCCTAATTCTTCATATTGGATTTTATGAGCGAGAAGAACTCTCCAAAAGTGAGAGATAGCAATACTCATTAACAAACCTCACAATTGAGAATAAACTGGCTCTACTAAACAAAAAATGACTATTGGACTAACCATTACCATAATAAAAGGAAGAATTTGGAGCTTGCAAATGACAAAAAGGTCCATAATAGTCTTTTACTGACTTACGAATGTGAAATAACTGAAAATTGGAGGTTAAAATTTGAGAACAAAGACGAGAAAAAGGAAAATGCTAATCTAATTGTAACACTATATGTCAATTGCATGCTCAAATTAATTCCGATAGCAATTCCTTTTTCTTTTCATTTCATAGATCACTATCAAATGTTCATAGGGCATATAGATAGAATATGGTTCGGTTTAGGTCAATTTAAGTTTAGGATCCACTTTTGGGTGAGCTTGTTCGAATGTTGAGTCGGGTATAAATCGGGATCATTCGGTCCGAATTTCGAATTAGTTTTGCCAGGTCTATGTTGGGCAGTTAGAGAGTGGCAAACAAGCTGGGAAGCAATGAAATTATTATTTCCATGGATTCCCCATAAAATCAATTATACTAAACTGCATTTTCTTTTTTCTTTCTAAACAATAAAGAATTATTCGATCTATCCACATTATCGATGATTCCAAACTTCTAGAAGATAACAAGGTGAAGTCAATCAAGTCATGGAGTCCACAAATCGAATCCAACGTGCCATCATTTAATAATTACTATTAATTAATACAATTACAGTTAAGGATGCTTTTCCTTTATCATAATTAAATTTCTTAATTAACTTTGAATTAAGTAGTTTAATGCTCCGAATACCCTTTATTAATCAATTAAGTGCAGATGTGGTAGATGAGCAAGCACTTGAGCAGGTTCAGGTGTTTCCCTCTTATTCCTTAATGCCAAACTAATATTATGCTTTCCCCCCTGAAGTGCATTAGTACTGTACTTAAATATTAACTAATTAATTAATTAGTTAAAGGTACAATAATTGGAGAATAATGAGATTAATTAGTTTGTGATTCCTTCTGTTACAAGCCCATATTAGCCATCTGGGTTGTGAAAATATTGTTTTGTCCATTGCTCCAAAATTCTTGCCGGTTCAGCGTGCATAAAGTTTCCATTAATTCTAAGTATCTGTCTATTTTCTCAAGTTTATTTTTTTTATACATCAATAAATGATATATACATATATATATATATATTATATATATATATATATATATCTGTTGGCGTAAAAATTCAGTTTGATGGATGCAGATATCAGTTTGTTACAGACAAACTCAGTGTCAAATTAACCGAGATTTCTAAGCAGCTGTAAGTACACTTTTCCTAAAGAGTCTATTAGTCCCGCGTGCAACAAGGCTTCCAGAATATGTCTTTAGGATACAAAAAAGACTCCCCTATCTGCTTGTTGCACTCACGAAGATAAGACCCTAAATGTCCAAGGCATGACAGAAATTTAAGGAATTGCAGCGTTAGTATAATCTCTTGATTACGCTCCTCAAAGGCATTACCATTCACATGCCACCATGCCACATATTTATAGAGATATTCATGTCTATTCATGAAAGGATAGTATCCTTTCATAAATACCACTTCCAAAGAGATATCTCTTCATAAATACACTCTTTTATTAAAAGATATAAGTTAGTTAATTATCTAAACTAACTTGTACCCTTTCATAAATGATTAATCAAATTAATATTATACCAAAAGGTGCATTGCAATAATTAATTATCAAAATAATTAATTATTATTTAGGCATAATTCAAAACAATATTTCCGTAACCATTTTTATGGAAATAATTATCTTATTAAATTTCTATTTAATGAAAATTACTCCAACAATCCCCCACCATTTCCATAACAAATGGTTTTTCGAATTTCCAGGGGTCCCGTGCATAAATGGAGGTGCCTTGCGATTGAACCCCCATTTTAGTAACATGTCCGTCAAATGATCAAAATAACATGGTAGGTTATGCTTTGAACCAGCTATTCTCTCTCACCACTTACATCTAAGTCACACACAAAACTTCCGTCCCGGATCACATAGTAATTTGACACTATTGAAGGTCATCTGTCCTGTATCTATTTTGTAAGTGCCCTAGAGCCAAGTCCAAACTCGACAGAAGCAACCAAACTTCATACTTATTAGGCAAACCTCATCAATACCCCCATAAAGTAATAGAAACATCTGAGGAATGAAACAAGTCACACCATTGATTAAGCACAAACAACTTAATCAAATGCTTATTTCTTACTCCTACTCAGATGTTCTCAATTGAGGTTCATTAAGAGCAAAAGCTCACCCTTCGTCGAATATATGGGCTATTTAGCACTCCACTTGAATGGTAATTGTAATGATGAGTGCTAACAAATCACAAAGATGGTGTACTTTGACTCATCGAACTTAAGACTCGATATTTCCATGAGCGTTAAGTTGAGGTTCCACCATAAGTGACTTAACGTTGGTTTTACACCATCCATTCCAAAGTCATTAGATGCGTTCTATGACTTTGCTAACAATAACTTTGGAAACATCTCAACACTTGAAGTTATTATATTAAACACACATGTATATTTTCGTCCATCCGGATTCATGACCTTTGTATGTCTTCATAATGGGTCCACAAGACTTGCAAAGTCAACCAACTATTAAACCGAAGTCCAGCTATTAAAACTTGGACATCTCAACCTCTAAACAAGGTTTATACATGAAAATATTTTCATGTTTTCATTCATGTCCAACTTAAAATTGTAGTGATAATTTCAATTAACAGACTTAAAAATGTATTTCATCACCATATAAATGTAGGATACTTGCACCATTTACTCTAAACTAGAGTAAATAATTACGAGTTCTTCATATGGAATTTTTAAGATATACATATTCAACAACTAATGTAAATACTTACACATTTATATTCCATCCATATCTATCTTTAATTCTCTTATGACCATATTAAAAGTCTCATTGCCCTAAACAAGTCCAAAAACTAAATTTATATACATGGACTTTTACCAGCCATGCTAAAATATTTCAACAAGGACATTATATAGACTTTCATAATTAAGTATACGAAAACCCTGAAAATAAATGAAGCACCACATTTATTTTCACTAAGGATGAAACAGTTATTCTTCTAAATTTCAATTCTTCAAATTGGAGTAAATAACATCCAATCTAAATGTCCAAAATAAAAACATAGATATTTAGAAACCATGCTAAAATATTCGTTAACAATTCCATTAAAAACATCCATGGACTTATACATATTTTAGCAAGTTAAAATTACATAGAAATAAACAAATGATATTTGATATTATTTCACATTTATTTCTATCAAGAATGAATCATTTATCCTTACATTCACATTAATCACCGACTCATAAACCACATTTCATGAATCACAAATATCATGTGAATATTTTGTCCAAATGGCATTTAAATATCCAACTAAATATATGGACATCTATTTTACAAAAAAACATGGAAATTACATATGCCCATCAAGAATAAAAGTATTTATCCTTAAAGCACGGTAAGTTAGGCTACACACATAATAGTAAATTTTCATGCACAATGCAAATCTTTATACAATTACTCTTAAATTCCCACCATAAGAACCACATTTATTTAATGATGTTGACATTTATCATCTCAATTGCCGGTCATATAGGCTTGATTTTCATATTCCATAACAAATATTGAATTTTTGCCATCACGATATGCATTATCATGATAATCATGCTGAATATTTGATCACTTGATAAATCACATATGATTATCGACACTTCACCATAGATTCACAATCCAATGGTAAGATGATAATAAACAAGGGTTGACAGTTCAGAAAAGAATAAATAATGAGGTTAAATTCTTTTCAATTGCCTACTCACAAGATATTACGTGCTATTTTGAGAGTATTAAACTAAGCCAAATTGAAGACAAAAATAGAAGAACTTGAAGGTAACAAAGTCACAGACACTTATCTTGTAATCAATTTGGCTTCCTCTTCTTGTATTACTGCCATTGGATAAATTCATCCACCAAGACAACGTCAAAAATAAAGTTGAATGTATTCATGGTTATTTAATTTGGGGATAATTTTCATATTATAGCCATCCAGTCTAAATAAACCACTTATCTTCATGGACTTCATAATTTATTTACTACATAATGAACACATGGCTATAATACATTATTTTGATATCATGTCAAAATTTTTCCATACAATAACCATCATAAATATATGCGATTGTAGATCTCTTTAGGTATCATAATCAATAATTACATACAACAATTTTAGGCTACAGACATTACATTGTTGTATGAACAAATCAACATTAATGTTGATTCCATCAAGAGAATATAAAAAACACACCATAGTTATTGCATCCCTTTTATGATCATGTCTGTATCTCCAGCAAACCCTCAATTGACACATAAATAATCGGCTTCTTTGTATCGGACGAAATTAGAATATTTAGATTGTTGGTGTAAAAATTCAGTTTGATGGATACAGATATCAGTTTGTTACAGATAAACTCAGTTTCAAATTAATCGAGGCTTCTAGGTAAGTGTCAATAAGCTTTGTCCAAAGACTCTATTCGCCCCCGCGTGTAACAGGGCTGCCAGAATAGGTCCTTGGGATACAAAGAAACCTCCCCTATCTGCGTATTGTGCTTACGAAGATAGGACCCTAAATGTCCAAGACATGATAAAAATTCAAGGGATTGCAGTGTTAGCATAATCTCTTGATTATGCCCCTCAAAGGCATTACAATTCACACGCCACCAACGCTACATATTTATAGAGATATTCATGTCTCTTCATAAAAGGACAACATCCTTTCATAAATACCACTTCTTAAGAGATATATATCTTCATAAATGCACCATTTCATTAAATGGTATAAGTTAGTTAATCATCCAAACTAACTTGTACCCTTTCATAAATAATTAATCAAATTAATATTATACCAAAAGGTGCATTGCAATAATTAATTATCAAAATAATTAATTATTATTTAGGCATAATTCAAAACAATATTTCCATAACCATTTTTATGGAAATAATTATCTTATTAAATTTCCATTTAATGGAAATTACTCCAACAATCCCCCACCATTTCCATAACAAATGGTTTTTCGAAATTTTAGAAGTCTCGTGCATAAATAGAGGTGTCTTGCGATTGAACCCCCATTTTAGTGACATGTCCGTTAAATGATCAAGATAACATGATAGGCTACGCTTTGAACCAGCTATGCTCTCTAACCACTTGCTTCTAAGTCACACACAAAACTTCGATCCCATATCACTTAGTAATTTGACACTATTAACGGCCATGTGTCCCGTATCCATTTCGTAAGTGCTATAGAGTCAAGTCCAAGGTTAGCAGAAGCGGCCAAACTTCACACTTACCAGGTAAACCTCATCAATATCCCCCATAAAGTAATAGAAACATCTGAGGAATGAAACAAGTCACACCATTGATTAAGCACAAGCAACTTAATCAAATACTTATTTCTTCCCCCCCTCAAATGTTCTCTATTGAGGTTCATTAAAAGCAAAAGCTTACCCTTCGTTGAATATATGGGTTATTTAGCACTCCACTTGCATGGTAATTGTAATGATGAGTGCTAACAAATCACAAAGATGGTGTACTTTGACTCATTGAACTTAAGACTTGATGTTTCCATGAGCGTTAAGTTGAGGTTCTACCATGAGTGACTTAACGTGAGCTTTACGCCATCCATTCCAAAGTCATTAGATGGGTTCTATGACTTTGCTAACAATAACTTTGCAAACTTTTCAAGACTTGAAGTTATTACATTAAACACACATGTATTTTTATTGTCCATCCAGATTCATTACCTTTGTAGGTCTTCATAATGGGTCTAAAAAACTTGCAAAGTCAACCAACTATTAAACCAAAGTCCAGCTATTAAAACTTGGACATCTCAACCTCTAAACAAGGTTTACACATGAAAATATTTTCATATTTTCATTCAAATCCAACTTGAAATTATAGTCATAATTTCAATTAATGGACTTAGAAACGTATTCCATCACTATATATAACATAAGATACCCCCACCATTTGCTCTAAACTAGAGTAAATAATTGCGGGTTCTTTATATGGAATTTTAAGCAATACATAATCAACAATTAATGTAAATACTTACACATTTACATTCCATCCATATCTATCTTTAATTCTCTTATGACCATATTAAAAGTCTCATTGCCATAAACAAGTCCAAAAACTAAATTTATATACATGGGCTTTTACCAGCCATACTAAAATGTTTCAACATGTACATTGTATAGACTTTCATATTTCGATATACGAAACCCCTCAAAATAAAGGAAGCACCGCATTTATTTTCATCAAGGATGAAATAGTTATTCTTCCGAATTCCAATTCTTCGAATTGGACTAAATAACATCCAATCCAAATGTCCAAAATAAAAACATAGACATTTAGAAACCATGCTAAAATATGCATTAACAAGTCCATTAAAAACATCCATGGAATTATGTATATTTTAGCAAATTAAAATTACATAGAAATGAACAAATGATATTTGATATTATTTCACATTTATTTCTGTCAAGAATGAATCATTTATCCTTACATTCACATTAATCACCGATTCATAAACTACATTTCATGAATCATAAATATCATGTGAATATTTTATCCAAATGGCATTTAAATATCCAACTAAATATATGGACATTTGTTTTACAAGAAAACATGGAAATAGCATACTCCCATCAATAATAAAAGTATTTATCCTTAAAGCACATTAAGTTAGGTTACATACATAACAGTAAATTTTCACGCATAATGCAAATCTCTATATAATTACTCTTAAATTCCCACCATAAGAACCATATTTATTTAATGATGTTAACATTTATCATCTCAATCGCCTATCATACGGGCTTGATTTTCATTTTCCATAACAAATATTGAATTTTTGCCATCACAGTATGCATTAATCATGCTGAATATTTGATCACTTGATAAATCACATACGATTACCAACACTCCACTATAAATTCACAATCCAATGGTAAGATGATAATAATCAAGGGTTGACAGTTCAGAAAAGAATAAACAATGAGGTTAAATTCTTTTCAATTGCCTACTCACAAGATGTTACGTGCTATTTTGAGAGTATTAAACTAAGCCAAATTGAAGACAAAAACAGAAAAAATTGAAAGTAACAAAGTCACAGATACTTATCTTGTAATCAATTTGGCTTCCACTTCTTCTATTGCCGCCATTGGATAAATTCATCCATCAAGACAACGTCAAAAATAAAGTTTAGTGCATTCATGGTTATTTAATTTAGGGATAATTTTCATATTATAGCCATCCAGTCCAAATAAACCACTTATCTTCATGGACTTTATAATTTATTTACTACATGATAAACACATGGCTATAATACATTATTTTGATATCATATCAAAATTCTCCCATACAATAACTACTATAAATATATAGGATTGTAGAGGTCTCATAATCAATAATTACATACAACAATTTTAGGATACAAACAATACATTGTTGTATGAACAAATCAACATTAATGTTGATTCCATCAAGAGAAAACTAGTATTAAAAAACACACCATAGTCATTGCATCCCTTTCATGATCATGTCTCTATCTCTAGCAAACCCTCAATTGACACATAAATAATCGGCTTCTTTGTATTAGACGAAATTCGAGTCTTTAGATTGTTGGTGTAAAAATTCGGTTTGATGGATACAGATATCAGTCTGTCATAGACAAACTCAGTGTCAAATTAACCGAGACTTCTAGACAGATGTAAGTACGCTTTTTCTAAATACTTTATTCGCCTCCGCGTGCAACAGGGCTGCCAGAATAGATCTTTGGGATATAAAGAAGCCTCTACTATCTGCGTGTTACACTCACGAAGATAGGACCCTAAATGTGTAAGACATGATAGAAATTCAAGGGATTGCGGTGTTAGTATAATCTCTTGATTATGCCCCTCAAAGGCATTACCATTCACATGCCACTATGCCACATATTTATTGAGATATTCATGTCTCTTCATGAAAGGATAGCATCCTTTCATAAATACCATTTCAAAAGAGATATATCTTTTCATAAATATACAATTTCATTAAAAGGTATAAGTTAGTTAATAATCCAAACTAACTTATACCATTTCGTAAATAATTAATCAAATTAATTTTATACCAAAAGGTGCATTGCAATAATTAATTATCAAAATAATTAATTATTATTTAGGCATAGTTCAAAACAATATTTCCATAAACAATTTTATGAAAATAATTATCTTATTAAATTTCCATTTAATGGAAATTACTCCAACAATATATATATATATATATATATATATATATATATATATATATACATATATATATATGTGTATATATATATAATATATATATATTAATATATATATATATATATATATATCTATATATGATGTATATATATATCATATGTATGTGTGTGTATATATATATATATATATATATATATATATATATATATATATATTTATATATATTATATATATATATTATGTGTATATATATATATGTATATATATATATATATATATATATATATATATATATATATATGTATATGTATATATATATATATATATATAAGCACTTGAAGTTTGCTAATAACTATATACCTCATATAACTTAGGGTCCCTTCTTTTAGGTTCGAACTCTAAAATTGCAACTTTTTTCAACTTCTTTTGACGTCATCAGGTTCCTTCCAACTGTTTCCACATTTTTCTAGCTCATACCAGCTTTTCCCAGCTCTTACCAACTTCTTTCAGCTCCTCTCAATTTAAAATCATGTGATGTGAAAATTATTTACTTTTTTAACTTGTAGTTCAATTTCAGTTTATCATTCACATATATGCCAACACTGAATTATTTTCTTTTAATTTCTTACCACCAAAATTTTGTATTGATTTTAACCCTAAACTAAAATTAAGTTTACATATCTCAAAATAAAGAAAAATGTGATATAACTTATTTATAAATAAATAAATTAAACATTGCACCTACTTTCTACATCAGTTCCTCATAAGTCAACTTCAGACCATCACAAAATCCAACGAGATTGTGAAATATACTGACTGTTTCAATTTTAAAATTTACAGTCACAAATTATTTTTACTCAACAAATTTACAAATTTGTGGAAAATGAACATGTAGAAACGGTACATATATATTAGATTTGTGAATTTTTTTAAAAAAAATTCAAAATTACATTCTCTTTTTCATTTATCACTTATTAAAGAAATAAAAGGAATACCAGATAATCCTACTCCATAAATATTCTTTTGTGTTCTACATCTAGCTAATAATTTTCCCCTTCTTTTATTTTCTGCAAACAACTAGTATTACGCTATAAACATGTTATGTTAGTTATTAGTGAATGATATAATTAATTTCAGACACACATGCACGAATACACATATTATATGTATATACGTCTTTATATGTTTTAGTTATTCATACATTTATAGTTGGATTAGAAATAATTTGAATTCTGATTTACAAGCATGCGCACACACAAAAACACACACATGCATACGTACAAACAAAAACAAAAGCAAAAACGACTTATTTTATGCAACATTTATTGATGTATAAATGTTGTCACTTATCAAGATTAATAAAATAAAAATATGACAAAATACTTTTAAAAAAATTATCAAATTATACACTCATAAAATTTCTTCCAACCCTTTTCAGCTCCTTCCAATTCTTTTCAACTCCTTCTAACTTCTTCCAACTCCTCCCAACTCCTTCCAACGCTTTCCAACTCCTTTCAACATCCAATTTTGTTTATCCAATCCAAAGCACCAGGGCCTTAAGAACATCTGCAGCCATTTTCACGCGAGGCAAAATGGCTGCTGATGTGGCAGCACGCGAGGGATAGAAAGTTGGCAGCCAGGCGTGGAAGAGGAGGGTCACGCGTGGTTCCACGGACTGGCTTTCCTCCTCACATGTCAACTTTTATATTTTTTTTATTTTCTTTGTTTTTCTTTTTTTATTTTGAGGTAATATATAATTTTTATATGATTAAAAAAATGGATTGTGTGTTATGAGGTGGGTCCATGATAAATTTTTTATTGGGTGATTAAAATTGAATTCCATAGGTTGGAGAAGTGATGGAATGCAAGTTTCAAAATTGTGAAACTTTTGCTGACGTGGCAGGCCAAAGTTTCAAAAACTGAAACTCTGGCTGGGAATGCTCTAATTAATGTAGATCAGCAATCCTCCTATTAAAGAAACTGGTGACAATGGTTCTTCAACTTGAGGTGTTATGGACCAATTCGTTAGCTTAGAAAATAGAATGCTCATCCAGTTGTATCTACCCAACCACCTCCGTGTATTTTGAGTTGTGTTGGAATTTGAAGCCCTTGCTCTGCCAGAGTGATCCCCTGCAAGCTTCTGATGCCTAATCTTAGTCATATCTTAAATGTGCTACAGGAGCAGTTAAACTCTTCAACTCATAACTACCGTTATAGTGTTACATTGCACGACTTTAACCGCATTAATTCTTGTACTCATGATTGGTCGACGATTTTTGGCTTCAGATATTAGGCTGGATGCTTTGTAATTTGATTCTATAATTAATATTATTCCGTTGGGTTTCCCGAGAGAAAAAAAAAAAAAAAAGTAGATTTGCTGTAGATTGATGACATTAGCTAATCTTATTTAGAAATAGCCTTATTTTTGACACCCGTATTCTACAATATTGTTTAGTAAATGGATTTTTGACTGTACAAATTTGAAATTATCTTTGTAAATAGTGACTGGCAAATTAAGTTGAAATTAACCTAATAACCTCAATCAGTTTATACTATACGGACATGTATGACATACACCTTTTTTTCCTGATAATTGATTTACCTCAGGTGTATGACATGGACCGACCATTTTAATTAGTTCATTAAGAGCCTATGCATTTAAATGAAATGAAATATTTGTGGATTATTCGTGACATCATATAGAGTAGGGTTGACTAGGACTAGATACTTGATCCATTTTCACGGAATCGGTTGCGGTCTCGAATAGATCGGGTCTAGTAATATGAGAACTTGTTCTGGTTCCGGTTGAATTGGTTCCAAGATTTCTGGACCTGATCCCATGACCGATCGGGATCAGTTCCATGACCGGGTACTCGGTTCCCCCTTTATGGGTTTATTTTTTTATATTTTTCCAATTTTTGATCAAAAAACCTAATCATCAATTTGATTAATCATGCACAATCAGTGAGAGTGATATATTAAAAGAGTGAGAATACATACGCAGATGCAAAGACACACATACGAACTCACCTTTGCTACAATTTGAGTTTGGTTTGTATACCCCTGATGTTTTTCTTTTGAAAAAAAAAAAATAACCATTGGACCGGGTAATTGCGTAAGGGGTCCCGTTCTAGTGTCAAGTTTCTAGGAGCCGGACTCGGACCCGGACTCGGTTGCAACCGACTCTAAAAATTGAAACTGGTCCCGGTCCCAATTTGACAGGTTCTAGGTCTGAACCCACTGGATCCGAACCAGTTTCGAATTCGAGATGGGATATCCAGTTTTTTCGCTGAGCCCTAATATAAAGGAAATCAAACCCTATTCCTAAATAGAAACACAATGATTTTTTCCAAATACTTATTCATAAAAATAAAAAATAACATTTCCCAATTTTTATAAGATTGCAAACTGAAACAAGTTAGCTAGTGATTGTGAAAGTGTCTAGTTTTGTTTACTATTATTAGTTGAATGACATATTCAAGCACTAAGAAAGATGTAAACTTTTTATCCAATTATTTTCCCTCATTGCAATTATTAAATACAGCACTAAAACCTGCCCTATTGGGTTGGTTTCTGATAGGACAATGGGGCAAAAATGGAATTCGAGATGGTGATAACTTATCTACACCTTCCTAATTCATAATAATAATAATAATCATTTGAAGACCTTTTTCTAGATCATATTATATTTTTAGGTTGCGTCAAAATTTTAACTAGCACTAAATAAGGCAAACGATATTAAATTAATGGCATCTGCAAGACAAAACAAGTGTTAACGAACTAATCACATTGATACAACATACTAAGCCACTTTGTAGATTTTTAATTTGTAGAAGAAAATACAAATTATATTGTAAGTTTAGGTTTAAAGTAGAGGTGGGCAATGGATTGTGTTGGGTCGGGTTAAGAATGACCTGTTTACAAAGTGGACTGAGTCGAGCTATGGTCGGTTTGTTAAGCATTTGGGCTAGGTTGGACCTTTTGTGTAAATAAATGGGTCGGGTCGACCCATGAACGACCTGCTTTTGGCCAGTTTAAAAATTGAACAAACTTATGTATAATAATTTTTGTTATGTATAAAGCCCTGGTAACAAGCTAATTAAGCTTAACCTATTGGAACATGTAAACTAGTGTGTTAAGTAGGTTGAAAGCCGTTAATAGGTTGACCGAATCTGGTCCGTTAATATGCCTTGATGGGCCAATCTACTATTAACTCAGTCCATTATTGACACGACTTGTTATTGGTCCTATTTAAATGGGTTAACATACTTGATTCAATAGGTATTCGACCCGTTGCCCACCCCTATACATTGACTATAATATATCCTCTCTTCTCTCTCCCCCTTTACTCAAATTTTTTAGTGGTAAATTATTCTTGAGAACCCTGCTCTAATTATCTGAATCTGTACACATGGTTTATAGTCATATAAGTATTGGATCTAAATAATTGAATGCATATCCTAATTCTCCTTCAAATATTTAGATCCGTATTGTTATCTTGTTATTTATTTTCATGCATTTTATTTGTTATCTTGAGTGTCTACGATTAATTTGGTATAAAAAGTAGTAAGATGAACAATTGTTTTATGATTTTTTTTAAAAAAGAAAAACCCACCTAGATACCACAGTATAGTATTTAGAAATAGAGGCATTTAACTTTTGCCAAAGTTGGATTTCATTTGCTAAATATGGAATAAGTTTTGATAAAACGAAGGAATATTTCATTTGGTATCATGGTGTTTTTGAAAAATTCATTTGGTGCATGGTACAAAAATAAATATGTATTCTGTAAATTTAAATTGATAAATATTATTACTCGAATGTATATTTATTTTCATAGTGTATGTCATACACCTAGAAGCATGTACTCTCACTTACCAAGTATACATATTTTCCCAACTTGTATTTGTCATATATAATTTTAATATGTAGCGCTGACATGACTTATAGGAGTACATAGACCTGTCAATTCATATGATCAGGTAAAATATGAGTCGGGCATATTTCGATTTCGGGTAAAAACGAGTCGGGTATATTTTGGATTCGAGTAGAATACGGGTTGAGTGTATATCGGTCTGCAGATTTCGGGTCAAACCCACAGGTCAAGAACACCATTTTTTTTTTTTCCTTATTTTCTCTAGCAAATAAAAGATACTATAGATACTCATATTAATTGCAATGCAATGGATACATCAGTATCTTTAATATTAAAAACACTCTTCCTTTTTTTTCCTTATTCTTAATATACCAAAACTATGTCGTAGGTAGACTTATTAGCATTTAATAATCTACTTCACATCATAAAATTACATCGAATAATTATGGTTACTTTTAATATCAATCAATTATTTAATTTTATGGTCATTCTAAGTTTCTAACTCAAATCAAAAAAGGATGTTTTTTAAATAGTAACTCAGAACCAACGAGATAGATAACAAGGAAGTTGCGGAAAAAGGAGTCAAATCGTATTGAGCAAATAAATTCTTACAACACTGACTTCCGCTAGAAAATAGATCACTAATTGCGCATGTTGTTGTATTATACACTACGTAACAAAACAAGGAGGAACTCATTCAGGGTTTCCGCTTCTGGGCGTTGGACCTTTGAAAACTACAATTATATAAGTCCAAAGGACCAAAATAAAAATATCCATCTACTTCACCCCCTTTGCCCGACTGCCAACGCCGCCCCGTAAAATTGTGAATCGGCCAAACCGTTTAGTTGATCCGGACCCAAAAATTTTCGAGTTCGGGTATTGTCAGGTTTTAGGTCGGAATTTCTTTTTCAAAATCTTAAACTTTCAAGCGGATTCGGCTTGAATTTTTAGATTGGAATATATTTTACTTACGGTGTATTTGGCATGGTTGAAAACCATTTTCTTAGAAAGTAATTTTCCTTGTAAAATGATTTTCAGTGCATATTTTCAGTTGTTCGGTAAAAGGAAAAATGAAATTTATAAAGAACGAGTTTGACAAGCAAAAAATAAACAAAAAAGTTAAAAATGATTTTCCTTAATTTTCAAACCATATGTTGAGGAAGCAGATACGGAAGAGAGAAAGAGTGTGAGAGCCCAAGAAGCATAAAGTCAACTTACGCTCTATTCAAAGTGAAAATATTTTCCTTCATTTTAGGGAAAATAATTATTTTCCCTCGGAAATGAATGTTTCCTCCTTGCTTTACCAAACATTGGAAAATAAGAAAATTATTTTTCAGAAAAATAATTTTTACTCCTACTAAACACACCTTTAACTTAGAAATATATGCTCTTTAAAATACGATATATATAAACTTTGATTAGATATTATGCATCAAAGTATTTCTTACATATATTGGGGGAAAAAGGAAAAACAGAAGCCCGCATGCCGCATCTCTAGTACAGCCGGATGGAGAATATCCAGGATATGCTTATTGCAGCCAAAACTAAGCAGCGACTCTTTTTTTTAGCTACTGCTGCCACGCCACAATGCATTTAATTTGAGAGAGAGAGGAGAAGAACAAGAAGAAGCAGCCTCGGCTCGCCGCGGGGTGCATTGGAATTCTCAGCTGCCGGTGCCTAACACTTCATTAATTAAAAAGTTTCCGCTGTTGCTTGCTTTTTCAGTTTTCACCTTCTTTTTCTTTTTTTTTTTTTTTACAAAAAAAAACATCTTGCAAGTTGCAACAATGCATGATAGAGTTTGCCTTTTTCGTGTAGCTGCCTTGTCTCATTATGCAACCAACACAACTGCTCCATAAAATTTGATCAAAAGCTAGAAAATAAGGTAACAGATAACTAAAATCAGGTATCTCTCTCCCTCAATTGATGTTTCGCCTTTTTAATCTATTTGAAGTTCCTCTATGCATTCGATATCTCATAATTTCCGTGCGACATCACCCTAATCCACCAAAAAATAAAAGGGGTAGGGAAGATCGATAAAATTAGTACTGTATTGTCAAATCTGATCATTTTACTCAATTCTAACTTCTAAAACTATCTCAAATGGTAAATCAAATTAAGAAACAAAAGATTCTAAACTAATTCGAATGTCCGATCATTCATTCACTCTACATATGTACGTATTTCTTATATCCAAATCCGAATAACGTCTTCCTTTGTTGAAGATCAGATTAGGAAGGAATTATGATCCCCAACACCCTTTTTCATTTTCATTTAATTTTCCCCACAACAACCTCTTTTTCTTTTGGTAGTAGTGGGCCGCCACCTCTTTTAACCCATGTCTCACCACCTGAGTAGCTAGCCAAGTCCGCCTAATAATTGATCAAATGGAACCCCACCACCACCATTCACCAACACTAGAGCCGCCAACATGGTCAGCTTCCTTTGGGGGTTGAATATGTTCTTGAACTGCTTGGATGAGAATTTTATTATCTTCTTTCTTATAAAAAAAAAAAAAATGGCCAGCTTCCTTCCCTTTCCTTTCCTTTTTCCTTTTTTTTTCACCATTCACGCATGTCTTGGAATCAGTGTCTCTGTTTACACAAATAAGACTATATCCACATCTGAATCTTCTCAGATTCAATTAACTACTGGTGGTGGTTGTACTTGTCGTGTTTTCATCACCACCACCATCAGTACTTCCTCTGGTGCCTCCTCCGACTGGACCCATCTCCACATCTTTCTCTCTCCTCCCCTCCTCCTCACCAGCTTCTCTCCGGCCGCAACTACAGCTAGCCTGACTCCCATCCCCAAACGACGACGCCCGGCTGGTGGCGGGGGTGGCCAGCTGCGTAGGCTTCTCATCCCCCGGCATTATAACCAGCACGCTGTTCAAAAACACGCTTTTCGCTTCCTTCGGCTTCTCGTCGGCGGCGGCGCCATCGGAGTCGCCGGCGGCGGAGTCGACGTAGCCGGAGAGTTTCCAGTAGGAGCAGGCGAGGATGAGGAGAGCGAAGGCTATGAGCCCCAGCATCGCCGCCAGCCCCCCGAATAAGTACGGCACCGGCGATTTCCACCCCGTCGCAGCCGCCTGCGCCGCCGCTGCTTGGTGGTGCTCTTGTGGCGTCATCGCCTGTGCTTCAAATGCGCCTCCTGTACTCATTTTAATCTAATTCTCTTGCTTTTTTTTCCCTTTTTGGGAGAAAAAAAAGAGTTGAGAGAGAGAGAGAGAGTGAGAGATGATTACCGGGGCGAGATGGGTTAGGGGATTTATAGAGAGAAGAAAGGGAGGGTGAGTGATGGCGTCACGCATGTTTTTTTTTTTTTTTTTTGGGGTAGTTTTAATTGAAAAATAAAAGTGATGATGATGGTGATGGAGGATTATTGTTATCTTTGCATTAAGTTGCAAAGCATCTCCCCCAAGAAAAGTTTTTGAGGGTTAAATAATTGGCAGGGGATAGACGTGTAAACAGGTTCATATCTTTCAATTGGAATTGGGCCATATTCAGATTAATAAGATTTTAGTTTAAATCGAGTCATTTATAGGTTAATAAAATTTTTCTTTAGATTGGTTCATTTTAATTTATGTAATTTTCGAATCATTTTTATGTTTGATCAAATAAGTTTATCCCCAAAAAAGAAAACTTTAAAAGAAAAAAAATTCAAGCAAAGTGCACCTTCCTTTAAGTTAATTGGGTTAAATTAAAATCGAACCAATTCTACTAGATGTGGCAACAGGACGGCCTAGAGAGAGAAGCCAGACCGGAGAGCATTAGTCTCGTCAGATTACACTAAAGACTAAAGGGGCACACAGCTTTGGATAATGCTGTTGTCATCTCCTTCTCTTTCTCTGTCTCTCTCTCCGTCCATCTCCGTTGCATTGCATTATTGCATGCTCTACCAATTGCTTTTACCCTGGGACAAGAAGAATAGCAACAAATCTTAGGTCAGGTGCAAATAATCTTTCCGTGTGTTACTCCTTTTGGTAGTACTTATGGATATAATACGTACTTTGTGGCTCCTCATTGTCCTATTTACAAGGTGACAACTAATTAATCATCATGACCATCATAACACATTTATGTAATATTTGGTTAGACGTCATCAACCTTATAATGTAAATAAGTTTGTAATTATGTTTCTATTACCTTGTTTGATTGCATGAGGGTATTGTATGAGGGTATTGTATGAGGGTATTGTAATAAAAGAACTATCTTACAATTATAATTACTACAAACTAAGTAATGATAATTACATTACAAAGTTGATTGCATTACATTGTCATTGCATTATATCCAACCAAATATTATATTAGAGTTACTTCAAATAGCTATTATGATTACAATTGATCACTCTGTAAAGTTATTAACATGAATAGGTTAAGTTAATTAAAAAGATTACACAAACACACACACACACAAATACACACACACACACACACACACACACACACACACATACATATATATATATACATATATGCATAATATATATATATATATATATATATATATATATATATATATATATATATATAAAAACAAATGTTCAAACTAAGATTATATTAAATTGTGGCTGCTAATTAGCATAATAGATAAAGTCTCTTTCTTAAAAAAATATAAAATTTTTTAAGAATTGTTATAAAAGACTTGAGTTTAAAAGTCGTCTATATTGTCATAACTTCTTAGGTAAGACCGTTTCACGTAGAAGTTTATTGTGAGATAGATTTATTTAGAGTGACTTGTTAAGGGGTTTAGAGATGAAAGTATGCTTTAGAGTGATTTTTGAATTTTAGAATTACTAATAGCTCATCTATTAGTGACCGGTATATCATTTTTAACTAAACTGTTAATCATCCTAATTATTATTAAAAGTCATTATGAAAGCACTCGTCCTATGACATCTCATATATTATGAGATGATCTTATACAAGACTTGGTATTATATCATTTACTTATTAAAAAAGAAACGGCAACCCTTCTATTCTAAAAAATTGCCTTTGTTTGATTTTTGAGATTTTAGTTTGTGAATTTTGACTATTAATTATCAAAACATATACTGATTCACGGTATGAAACATAGCAGTGTGCAAGAAAAACCGAAACTGAGAACCGAACCCAAAAAACTGGTTAACAGTAAAACGTTTTCCAAAAAATCGGTTCGATTTTGGTTTTTGGTTCGGTTAAGGCTGGAACAGTTTGAAAATTCGGTTAACCGGCAGTTAACTAAATCGAAGTTAGTTTTTTTTTTTTCCAAAACAATTATACATAAAAAATAAAAAATTGAGGTAAGAAAGTGCGCTTTTTTTATTAGTTATGAATGGTAACTAAAATTTAATTTTAATGAAAAAATTTTAACATATAAATGAAAAATTTACGTAAAAGTATACTTTTTTATTTATTTGTGAATGGTTAACTGGTAATCGAACCAAAAAATCGGTTAACTGGACCCAGTTAAACTAATTATTTGGTTCGGTTATGGTTCGTGTTTTAGACGAACAGAAATTTTCGGTAACCAAGAAATGGTTGACCGAAATTTTTGATTCGGTTATGGTTCGGAATTTTCCTAAACTGAAAAGTCGGTTAACCGAAACTCTAATTAACTGGTTTTGCGCTCCCTAATAAAACCGTTGTTATAAGAATTACTGTTAAAAATAAATTTCATGAATACATAATCACATAATTTTCACTAATATATATCATTAGAAATTGATAGTCAAAAGGATCACACAGTAGTACAATGGATAATTTTTGAAGATAGAGGAAGTGTTATAAATTAAAGATTAAGTGAACAACTCAAACTCAGACACACAAACTATAAGCGCAAGAGTGGATTAGGACTTTGGAGTTGGGGGGGGGAGCTAAGAGATCAAGGCTCTGTTCGATAAAATTAATGGTTCAAATAGCGAATAGCAGTTTAGGTAGCGGATAGCGTTTCTAATTTAGCTGTTAGCGGATAGCTGTTTAGAAGAGCAGTTGAATAAAATGTGTTCGGTAAATTTAGCTGTTGGATTAGCTGATTAATGTAAATTGACATAAAAGTACATAGAAAATTTCCAAAGATAAAATTTCCAAAGGGTAATTTTTAGTAAAAAAATATAAAACGCTACTTTGAATGTAAAATGTTAATATTATTAGCTTTTCAAAAACGCTACTTAAAACACTAAATGCTACTTGAAATACTAGTCAAAACATTACGTTACCAAACATTAAAAATTACGTGATGAGTGCATTGCCTTATATTAGGGATTTAGACTCTGTTTGGATCTTGAAAAATTTGATGGAAAATTTTTTTTTTGCAAAAGTTACTTTTTTTTTGTGTTTGGTTTAGAGAAAATCACAAAGAAAAAAATATAGAGAAAAGTTCGGTAGAAAAATTGTTAAAAAACAAGTGATAAAATTTTCCTCATAAAATTATAGGTAAAGTTTGAGGAAAATTCCCAATATCCTCCAACCTCGCATTACTTAGATGACATCAATATGATTCAAGTAGTTCATCAACATTCAAATTTATCATCTAAATTCTTATATTTTTTTTTAATTTAAACAAGTAGAAAAAAATTTATTTTCTCTCCACTTTTTTTTCCTTCACATTTTTTTCTTTAATTTTTTTCCTTCAAATTTTCTAATAATCAAGCGGAACGTTAGGAATTAAGAACATGCAAAAATGGCACTAATTATTTTGTTTTCCTTTTTTTGGGGGGGGGGGGTTATGGCTAGAAACTTTGAGAGAGCAGTAGTAGACTAGTAGTACATTTGAGTGCATGTAACTGACAATTGTACACCTGAGGAGTACGGCATTGCGTTGCTCACTAGTCAACACCATCACTGTCTTTTTCCAGTAAACAATTCGACCCCTTGATTATTAAATTAATTTTCTGTTTTCATCCCAACTGATAATGTTTTTCAAAATTAACAGCCAACTATTTAATTAGCTCTTGTTAATTTATTTCAATGTCTTTAATTTATTTAAGCGAATTCTAGTTTCTTATGTCTTTCTAGTTTTTAATAATGTTTTTTTTTTTTTTTAACTTCATTTAACTACATCCCATTTTCTGATAATGGTAAGCTCTTTCCTAGCCCAAAAAACAAATACTTATGATAACTCTCAAAATATGAATATAAGACGATAACCTTGAACTATGTAATAAGTAAGATCAATTGAATTTTTAAGGAACTATATAAAAAAGGGTAATTTTGAGAATGAAAACAAATAACTAAGTAAACCAATAAATTCTACGTGAGATTATAACTCGAGGATTATCATATAGTCTACCTTTATTTCATTTTCCCATATATCTGATTAAATCATTTTTCTCAAAAATAATATTTTTTGCTACCTTTTTTTTGCCTTTTTCTAACATTATTATATCCGATTAAATCAACGTCTCTATAGGTAGGAATACCGATAGGGGTAAGGTTGTCTACACACTACAAGAACGCGCATGGTTGGAGACCGAAAATTTTCGGTCTCCAAAATAAAAGAATTCGGTCTCAATCTGTTTTCAGAGACCGAATTGAGACCAAAAAGGGGCCGGTCTTGAAAGCATTGGTCGCAAATTTAAATTGGAGACCAAATTTTCCGGTTTGGTCTCCACTAGAGACCGTGACTTGAGACCAAACAAATTTGGTCTCTAATCGAGACTGGGCCTCACGCGGTCTCAGTTGGAGACCAAATTTGGCGGTCTCTTTTTGAGACCAGGAGGCCTGGTCTCCACTAGAGACCAAAATAATATGGTCTCTAACTGAGACCATAGAAATTTGGTTTAGAGACCAAAAATTTCGGTCTCCAGTGGAGACCGCTACTATTCGGTCTCTGATTGAGACCAGAATTTGGGCGACCAACCATTATGATTTTTGAGACCACCACGGCCGGTTCGGTCTCCACCGGAGGCCGATTTATTTCGGTCTCTAAAATATTTTATTAAAAAAAAAAATTTGGCTTGTTTTTTCACCAGATCCTGCAATTTATAGTTTTTTCTCAAATGCTATACAATTGGTACAACATTTTTGGACGGCAAAAGTGCCACTATATATGGCAAAATCTAAATTACATTCCAAATGTCATTGATACAGCAATTATACACCAAAAAATTCCACAACCTAAATATAAATATTTACAACCAAATGTATGTACTTGTGACGCACCTGACATGTGGTACGTACCTAAGCCTACGAGGACGATTGAGAGTTGTCTGCACGAGTAGGGTGGCCAAGGAGTGACCAGAAGCTATCAAACCGAGCATTTAACTCCAGCAGTCCTATTCTTTGATCATCCAACTGCTTCTTTGCAGCTTCCAACTCCTCCCTTGTACTCCTCAACTCCTCCTCTGTCGAATGTAGTCGAGCTTGAGTGGTCTGCAACTCATTCTGTGTCGTATGCAATTGATCCTGTAGCTGCGTAACTAATGGAGAGGAATATGCAGAAGAACTGCTGCAGCTAATACGCCTAGACGTCGTCGGTCTCTCAAATACAGCAGGACCCTCTCTTCCAAGTCCGTATATAGTGCCCTTGTCACTCCAGCCACCACTTGCTTTGAAGAACAGGTGATCATCTGCAGCTGAACCCACTTGCACATCAGTTCCTGCCTTCAGTTGCTCATATTTGTCCTGCATCAGTGGGATAAAATGAAACAGTGATTCAAAAAGGGAAACTAAACGATATTTCTGGGAAGAAACGGACAGAGTTCCCCCTAAAAGTTGACAATATCCCAGGCTTATAGCCATAATTTATACCCTGCTATACATAAAAACCACATAACACGTTCGCACGCTCAACGGGCCACACGCCCGAAGTACACCAAATCCACAGCTCAACGGATCACACATCCGGAGTATATCATGTAGTACTTCTATAAATATAACTGAAGGAAGGGGATCAAGTGAACTGGGTGGTAAGAGAAGTCCAAATGTACATATCAAACATATCTATCATGTAGTACTTACATAAACACTCTGCGCGTGAGCATCGCACCAAATCCGTTGACCACTCTCATCAACCTTTGAATGAGTGGTCACAAACAATTCAGCTGCAGAAGGTCTTCTTCCCAATTGCTTCGCCTAACAAACAGTAGTATATATATGTTTACGTGAGTAGCCTTCCCAAATGAAATTAACGTATTCATGTCAAGTGTTTCAGATATTCATACCAGTCTGTCTGCCCACATTGTCGCTGATATTGACCCCTGACTGTGCCCAATCTTTGCCTTCGGTCCCTCTGTCTTGTTCTTCGTGTTCCTCTCAGACCGCTTCTTGAATTCCTCATCACTTTCCCTCTTGTGTCGCAATGACGCGCGAAGATCATCCGTCATCCAAGTAATGAACTTGTCCGGAGAGCCCATCGCGACCTTGTTCACTATGTCTTTCACCCTTACACGCACCTTCTGTTTCCATTCTCTTCTGACTAAAGCCTCGTACTCGGGATCCCATGTGAATCGTTGCTGCATAGGAAATTTCAAATAATACCATATAATACGATTGCATTGTGTTAGTGTTCCAAAAAACTCAGTTGTGGTCGTTTATTTCACGTAACTCATAATATGTGATCATGTTTAACACATACTCACAAAAGACACCAACATGAGGATAGATGACATACTTATTCGCTAAAAGATTGCATCAGCGACATATATATTTAGTGTACGTTAAATATAGGTGAATGAACACTTATTTGCATGCAGTCATATTTCTGAAAAGAAACGGACAGAGTTACGCCTAACAATTGACAATATCCGAGCCTTTACTACATACATTATCGTAGAAATAACATACATACACGTAAGTAAGATAATCTCACGCTAAACGGGCTACACGGCCGGAGTACACAAAGTACACATCTCCACGGATCACACATCCACAAAATTTTCGAAAATAATTCATTTCTGGGAAGAAACGGACAGAGTTCCGCCTAAAAGTTAACCATATCCCAGGCTTAAAGCC
>JAKOGI010000463.1:212500-240000 GCA_029747015.1 Carnegiea gigantea
GTCTCCAAACTTAATCAGAGACCGATTTTTATTTCGGTCTCTAAATTTCGGTCTCAATTGGACCGGATTCGTGTAGTGACAGCTGGATCTCCCCAAACCCCACGAAAGCGGGACCCACACTGGAAATTGTTGTTGTTGTTGTCGTCGAACATTATTATATTCTATGATGTTACTAATATAAAATATTCCTAAGAGCGATTTTATGCCTCCTCTCATCCCAAAAAAGACAAAGAAAAAGGCTCTTAAAAAGATTGGAAATGGAGAAATTATCACACCAATGCGTCAACAGGGAAGTAATATATTCTCTCAATGTATTCCACGTACTGGTTAACACCTAGTGATCGATACTGGCTGAATATATTCTTGGTACTTTAAACATACTTAAATTAAGATAGATGGAAATCAGAATTTTGATAACATAAAGTTATTGACATTCTTTTTTATTTTTTGACAACATAATTCAGAATTTTGATAACATAATTAAGTGGGTTATCAAACCTAAACGAGGGGTAAAGTCCAACAAGATAAGAATTTTGCTCGTTACATAATCTCATAGGAAGAATACATACACCAAGAATAAAACACGAGCCAACTATAAAAGGCGGAGCTCATGCTGTTGTTGCTAGGACAACTTGGTATATAATTAAAAGACGACGATAATGGCGGAGCTATGGTCTAAATATTGGGGTATTGAATTATACTATAAAATACAACTAATATTTATATAATTTGCACTCTAATTTTTTAATACATTTTCTTTCGTAATTTTTTTATGACACAACATAATCATAATGCTGCACTAAATCTACAAAATATCCCAAATTTACCAAATTCTGTCTTCAAGCTCCCAAGTTCGATTTTATTCAGAACTTTATCAAATATTAACTCCTATTGGATTACTTCCAAAATGATATTTGTTGGAGTATAAACATATTCTTGGATCTTTAACCATCAGTTTAAGCTTTTGGTTAAAATGGTTCTTGAAAATGGTATCAGAGCCTTTATGAACAAGAGGCCTCAAGTTCAAATCTCAGCATGCAGTTCCCATATTGATTTATTGCGCAAAGTAGGAGAAGCCTATGCTAGGTTTGTCAAACAGGTCAGGTTGGGTCGAATTCATATTCGTGTCGAATTTAAACGGGTTGAGAAATTCTCGACCTGAACCTAATCTGTTTATTAAACGGGTTGAAAATTTTGACCTGTACCTAAACGGGTTGACCTGAAATTACCCATTAACTCATTTAATATAAACGGGTTAGGTTCAGGTTATACGATTACCTGTTTACTCACTTTATATTTTGACTAAAATATGATTATCGAGCATTATAAATCAATTTTTTTATTTTAATATAGCTTCATAAGCAACTATTGTCTATCACTCACAAGAATCACAATCACAAAATAAATATCAACTTTATTAAACCACATACTTTTTACAATTCTCCCGAAAAAGTACATGATAATTGGATAAACTGATCAACTTATTTAATCCATTCAATTAAACGGGTTAAATAGTATTCTTTCATGTCAAAATTCTCAACCTAAATTTAACCAATTAATTAAAAGGGTTAAACATGTCAACTTAATTAAACGGGTTGAAAATCTTTTAAATTCACTTAATTTCGTGTTCAGTTCGGGTCGATAATCGTGTCGGGTTAACTTTTGACAGCCCTAACCTTTGCAACATCCATACTTCAAGCCCAAGCGGCATTCGCATGAAGGAGCATGTTAGAGTATACACTTATTTCTGGACCTTTATCCAGCGTGAGGGAGCGTATTAGAGTATAAATATATTCGTGGACCTTTAACCATCAATTTAAGCTTATGGTTGAAGGTTTCAAGCCCAAAGGTTTATGCTGTAATAGTATTAATATAATTGTTAATTTGACTAGACTCGCTAAATTAGTTACAAAAAGAATAGTTATGGATTAACATAATTGTTAGACACAAATTTGATTAGAATCACTAAAGTAGATATAATAATTTGCAAAAAAATAATTATAAATAAAAAAATATTTTTGTCCTTCAGTTTGCCTTTGAATCGGAGATAAAACTTTTTGTACTATTCTCTTTCTAAGTTAATATCAACACAGTCGTAAAAGCATTATGTATCTTAATTTTAAAAAGTCATAATTTTAAAAAAGTCATACAATTGTCGTTACCAACGCTTAGACATACGACTAGCCAAGCATGAGCAAAATCCAAGCACCTTTCACTAGGCAAACACTACACACTTATTAATATATAGCAGAAATTATATATCTTAATTAAAAAAACTACACAACTGTTATTACTAAGATTTAAACATAGACCTTTCCACCAAGTAAGCAAGCCTTGCACCAATTAGGCAATGCACACTTCTTGTTGTACACGCAAACTAAACAATATATACAGATGTTTTCTTTTTTCTTAGAATTCTAACATTAAAAAAATTTTTCCCAAAAAGATAGGGTGTCAATTGACACCCCCTGTACCCACATAGCTCCGCCCCTGAATGTCAGCATACTTCACAGTTTACCCTAGCATTTTCAATCAATTGCTACTTTACAGATGAAAATTAAATTAACAGTTACTACATCCACCTTTTTCTTTGTATGAGTATCTGTGGAAATAAGATTGTGTATGTATAAATTTCTATAGACGATACAATCATGGGATCCGAATTGAAAGTTATAATTAATCTATTATTTGTAGTTGTTGTTGTTGCTGTTGCTATTGTCATAGGTTCAGTAATATCTAATTTTCATGTAAAAAGAAAATTATTTCGAGTGTTATCATTAACAATGTTTTGTTGCTCGATTGAACCTAACTATCATGTAAACTAAATACATGAAAATACTTTTTTTTTTGGGGGTTGATTTAATTAGTTTAAATTGAGTAAACTCAACATATGGCAAAACAAGGTTGTTTTAAAAAAAATATAAACGATATATAAAACATGGAAAATTTTTTAATCATAGTGAAATTGAGTTATGTTATTGCAAATTTCAAACCGATGTCGTTGAAGTCATTTGAGTTTGATACTCAAAGATAGATAAATTAAGCTTTGACAAGTGGAATTCTACATCTAGAGAGCTCTTCCCATGAGCTGGAAGCATATAGCGGCGGCTACAATCATACAAACATACAGTTGTCCAGTTTTCATACATTTAAGCCCAAGTACTGATTGCTAATAATGTAATGAAAAGGATATTCACCTCAAGAAAACAAAAAAACATCCATTTAATATACGCGTCATTGTTGACAAATTATGGAAAATTAAAATGCCTCGCAATTATTACCCCAAACTTAGGTGATGAAACTGACATGAACGTGACCATCTCAATGTGCACAAAATAAATTGATATAGATTACATTTCACAGCCAAAATCTTTTGATATTCTTGCGTAATGTTGCGTGTCTGATATTTGTATAACTGAAATTGATAGGTTTGGATTATTTTTTCAACTTAGATTGTACGGATTAAAGCAAAATATCTCTCTGAACTTCATCTACTCTGTTTGTATAGAATAGTAAATAGTCTACGGTTTTTAAATCTAGGGTCAATCGGAACCAGTGTATCTGTAATTTTACAATTCAGGGATAACATTACTACATCAGACCCCCATACACCGTCTGATGGCAAAATTTTTGGATTCCTGTGTAATGTTGAACATTAAGTTATTTCAAATTAGGATACAAAGATAAATAATAAGGGAATATGTGGTTGAAGTTTTTTCAAGAAATTTGTGTAAAAACAATTTTTATAAAAAAAAATTCGAGACACATATTCTCATAGTATAGAGAGTAGGGACAAATATATAGAAGGATATTATTAACAGAGACCATTTAAGGACTAATTTTATAAGTATGAATATTTTGTTATTTTCCTCGTACAAAAGCAAACCACCGATTACTTATGTTCCATTACTATTTAATATGAGTACTATTATAGAAGATCTATAACATTGTTATTGATGTCAGCATATACCAAGCAAAATTTTAGAATTCTAATTCCCTAATAAGTAGTTATAACAGGTTTATACCTAGTTAGGGTGAGTTAATCAGGACATTAGAATACACATTTGTTAATTCAATCCGAACTTTATTACAGAACTATCTGCCTTTAAATAAGATCTTATGTTCGAGATAAATTTAAACTGAATAAATTGGACAGTATATAATATTGGTTTTATTTTGTGCTAAACAAAATTAGATTCAAATAATATAAATAGAGTAAAGTTTTGTTATTGGATAGAATAAAATTTCCTAGCATTAGCTTAAAAACCCCCTTTTTCCTTGAAGATTCAAAAGCTGCAATTTATGCTTTTGAAAGTCTAACTAACTCAACTAACAGATGTACCAATATAGATTGAGTTCAATTGGTTTCATATTCACTTCAAATGAGATCTTATGTTCGAGTTTTGTTAATGAAGAAAATCTATAACAAAAGAATTTCACCCTTTACATATGAATAACTAGTCTCTAAACTCGTGCTCCTCACAACTTGCTTTGAATTTTTAGTTAAAATGTTTTTAGAAATATTAATTGATCTTATCTTCTTATAATTTAAATGTTTAAAAATAATACTAGTAACATATCAATAATTTATCTCTTTTTCTCTTCACATAGAGTACTTGAAAAGACATTCTTTATTATAGTGAGTTAGTGACTTTAAATTACTTATTGTTTTAACTTTTATTTATAAATAAGGTCTTAAGAAATGCTTAAGAGACACGTGTCATGACCGTGACATTCGTACTTACTTTTGTATATAACACTTGGAATCAGCCTTTCTACATGTAGGGATGTCGGTAGAGGTAGGGATGCCCACATCTGGATCTCCCATATCCTACGAAAGCAGGCCCCATACTGAAAGGTGGTGGTGTTGGTGTTGTATATATTATTATTATTATAATTATAATAATAATAATAATAATAATAATAATAATAATAAATAGAGGCCAACAAAAGTGAACAAATTACAATAAAATATGAGCTTTGCAACAGAGAGAAGCGTGCATGTCAATCAAAATTCAAGCATGTAAGACTAGCTATCAATAATTTTTTATCGCTTTCAAATGTAAGAAGATAGCATCGCAACCCATTTTCATGATTGGTTAATTATATGTTGACAGATGTATGGAAACGTGTTTGATTAATATAACCAAAGAAATAAGGCACCAAAAAAAGAAAGAAAGAAAAAAAAAATGCTAGTTAGGAAATTGGTATGAATCTTATCCGTTGATAGCTAGCAACTCGAAGATGGTTGGTTGATTTAAAGGTTAGCTACTAGTCCAGCTAATGGAATTGTGTCACAAATATACTGCCAAAACTCTGTGGATGTTAAGACTGGTTGCTATGCATGGCAGTCAAACTTGCGTGTTTTAGTGGAATGTAAATATGTAATTCTATGTTGATGTGTGTAGGAAGCAATAGCACTAGCTAGCCCTACTCATAAATGATTAAATTTAGGCATTGATTTTTTTAGTATTCAGTACAATTTAGCAATATTCGACATTACATTTATTTAGAATAATTAGTTATAATCATTCTAATTATACTGATAAAATGGATCCTAACTTTTTACTATTATGATGTGGCCTAATTATATGAAAAATATCACCATGAAAATACGGGATTTTAGTGAGAAACATTAACATATCATAATGTGCTGGTATACTTTATTATATATTTTGTTGGTAAAAATAGAGTTTTGGAGTTGATTAACATTTAGTTCCATCGTTGTTCAATTCGGATTAAAAATAATGTCCAATTATATTTTGTTGATTATTCACTATCACTAAATAACATTTAGTGCCGGCCGGGTTCATTTGGCACAAATAAATCAATTTAACACCATTTAATAATTGTAACCTTACTTTCAATCTAAAAGAAGAGTTTACTATACGTGGGAACAACACAAAACTAAAGTGTCCATACTAGGGCATGTATTTTTCAACTTATTAGAAGTACTGTTGAAACAATCATGTGTAAGGTTTTGATGATAATAACCCAAATGTACCAGTCAATATGCTATCATGCTATGCTTGAGTAGTGTGCTAGAATTGTGTGTTGAAACATGTTGCAAACACCCTGGAGAACAGTTCGAAGAAGCGTGGAACATCAAAGTGAATATGTATGTACGACATCCAGGAGGTCAAAGGATCACAAGAGTCTTAGGGTTAATTATTAGTTGTATTCATCTAGATTCTTGTTAATATGCCAATTAGAAGATCTTGACTTAACACTCACCTTGAAGGAATTTCTTGCGCTAACTCAGAACACTGCTTAGAACAGTTTGAGCAATCAGGTCTGCAGTGTTATGAGGGCAACGTATAAAACTCTTGTCCCTAAGATTTTCAAGTGTTTTTCTACAGTCAAAATTCCTAATATATTTGGGATTGATTTTCTGATAATATTTTGTCTTACAAAGAGTCCTTCACTGAATAATATTGTTTTCCTAAAAAGATACTATCAAAAGATTTTATCTTAGCCTTTAAGATATGATTTCCAAATGGGATAACGTTGAGAGATTCAATTCTGTTTGGAATACTGATTGTTTTTGAGAGTTATTGCTAAAATTCAAAACCTACCGCATACTTGCGGCACAAGTATTCCGTGGGTATATAATCTCTTGCCTCTCGACGTTTTCATTCACGGTTTTTCAAGGTGCAAAATCGAGTTTCCTGTGAGAAAATTTTCTGATTGAAAAACCTCTAAGAAGTGTGCTAAATTGAGTCATCTATATTGGCATAATAGGGATTGTATTGTACCTTACATTTAGCATATTTAGAAGTATTCAAAGTAAGGTGTTTTTCTATTCTCCTCTGTCATCAGTGAGATTAGAGTGTGTCTAAGTCTTGGGAGACTTTGGACGTGCTGTGTGACTAATTCTCAAGTGGAGGCGAGTTAAGTGTTTGTAACGAGGGTCTCGGGGGAGACTAAGTTACGTGTATGATGTAGTCACGTGTGAGTTACATGTGTAACGAATTCGGCCCGTATTAGTAAAAGTGTTACTGAAATCCTACTGAAGTAGGTCGTGGTTTTTACACCTAAATTGGGCCAGAGGTGGTTTTCCACGTAAAAAATATTGTGTCTACTTTCATATTTCCGCATTCAGTTTTAGTTTGCCTCGCTCCAAACACCTCTCCAAATAGTTCTCACGACTGTTCTGAAACAAACGAAAAAGTTAAAAGACACAATTCACCCCCTCTTGTGTCCTTACCATTTATATTTAATATATTTCAACACAATTTGTTATATATGCTTTGGCATAATTTAGCACAGTCCAATACAATATAGGATTGTAAAAAGTACTTACAGATTTGATGGTGACCAAACTAAAATCACATACTTGTTTGCCAATTAATAATTGGACTTGTATAAGTAATAAGGTCAATGAGTTTATTATTCCAACTACAAAATCCATTGAATGTTGAAAAATTATTACATTACGTTACTAAATAAAATGTTTCATGTTATTACTTATAATATAAAATATGAATATTATTATATTTAAAAGCATAATTATTATTTTGAAGAAATATTGTATATTTAACTTCATAAATTTGCCATTAATTTTCTAAAATCACACAATTATTTTAAGAACCTACCTGAATTGGCACATAATTTTTTTTTAAATTATTTGTAATCAAAATTAATTATTTTTCTAACAACTTCCAACTCCAATTAATTAACAACTTCCAACTCTAATTTATATTAATATCAATGACAACTTTCAAGTTTCAAAATTAAACTAATGATGCAATCCATTATGTCTAATGATACAGAATGATTTTTATGTTAATACTACAGTAATTTTAAATAGTAGATACATTGGCAAATTATTTGCATATTATACATATTAACTAAAAAAACTTAGACATAAGTTAATTTACAACAACTATAGCATATAAAAACAACTATATTCCATCACAACCCAAATAAATATGCGCTTAAAATAGCCCACGTTGGGTACGTGTATATACATTTAAACAACTTCATAAATACATTTATTGGTTAATTATAATTACATATAATTAAACTCATTCAACACAATTTAACATGATCAATATGATTCAACATGGTTTAAGATATTTCAGCAATAATTAATCATCATAAAGTATTTATCATAAGTCTAAAACAACATGCCCTAGATTGGATGAATATGTCAAGATGCAAAAGGGTTTAACTTTGATGAGCTACTAATTCGTTCTATTGTCAATTGATTATGGCGACAATGTGTGAAAAAGAAAACGGTGATTCTGTATCTAGGAAATTTCATCTTATACCCCTCTCGTTTCCTTGAGTGACAACGTATGAAGAATAAAAACGTGCTTCAGCAAAACGGCATCGTTTCCTTTTTCTTTTTTCCTTTTTTTGGAGTTTCGACTTTAGCTGCGTGTTTTAATGTGTGGTGGTGTTGTTCTCCTTCTAGTCTATCGATCCTACTCTCTTGAGTTTGTTGGTGGACTTCGTTTTGATGTTATCGTCTTGGCTTATCATCAATTGGGGAAAAAAAAATAAGAAGAAAGAGGTGATTAGATTAAAAATGACCTAGAAAACTTACCCCTTTGAGAAGGCTATAACAAGTTCTAATTGAAAATGGACAGAATTATAGATCGTGTCATAAATACCTTTCAAAAGAACTTCATAAAATTTGCATAAGCTTTCCGCTCCTCTCTCAAAAAAAGGGAAAATATTAATATAACATCATGAATAATGAACTTAATTTCAGTTGTTGGCTAGTTTGTTCGTTAAACTTTATATTTTCTTGTTCTAGCTTTTCGGTTAACTGTAATTGAAAAAAAAGAACTTAAACTGTGAATGTCATTAGCTCAATTAATAAAGTTCTAAAGAGTTCATATAAAAACCTTGAATTTTGAACTATATAATTTTCATCTACCCTTTTTTTTTGGGGGGGGGGGACCAAATAAATAAATACTACCATGTTTGTTACTGTTGTCGTTCTGCGAACTCTTCTTTGAAATACATCAATATAAAAGAAAATTTGGTTTTGTTAATACTCTCCATAAAAAGTTGAAAGAGACATTAAAATTTTTGTTATTTGGGAGATTAATATGAGGCTATTAGTTGAATGGAAGAGGAACGGTAATTAGCAAAACCAGGTGTACATTAAACTTTGGGCATAATATAGGGAAGCTTGTAGAGCTAGAAAGAACGGAGAACACAAGAAAATTGTGAGATTTGTCATTTCGGAGACGTTTAATGATTGTTTTTATCACCTTTAGATTGTCAAGCTTCATAATAGTTGCGTAGGCACATACCTAATTAATGACATTCACAAGACCACAATAGGCTAAGATGCATATGCGTCTCCAACACAAACTCAACGAAGCATCAAATGGTCATTAGCCATGAAACAGCAAGGTTGTGAGGGATGCCGATTTTCATGGGACCATTACTCTCTCTCCAAAAGGCCGGTCTGATAGGGTGTGCTGCGTCACCGTTTATAAGCCCAGGACCCTCACATTATTTTTCCGATGTGGGATTCTTGTCTGTGACATTCTCCCCCACCCAATCTTGTAACGCCCTCGTGACAGGTGAGGCCCCCTGCCTAATCTGCCCGTCGGGGCTCTTTGCGAGACATCGGAGTCGGGGTCTGGATTGGCTCTGATACAACTTATCACGGGTCATTACTCTCTCCCCGAAAGGCCAGTCTGATGGAATGTGCAGCGCTACCACTTATAAGCCCAGGATCCTCCCATCCTTTTTCCGATGTAAGACTCTTGTCCGTGACACAACGTAGTGAGAATAAAAATTTGATTACCAAATGTATTTATCAATATATTAAAATAAAAGTTTCTAAGAAAAATTCATGCCTAAATGACAAAATTTGAGAAGTTTGGTTATTCCCAAGCAAATTTCAAACCTATAAAATTCGGTGCAATTATAAATGTTATTCTTAAAAAAAGGAAAATGATAATCAAAAGAAGTCATATTTAGATTACAATCATTAATACATAATTAAAATATCTCTTGTTGTTTTCTGTCATCGAAACTATTGTAGTTGCATTAGCAACAATATTAAAAATAATAGAATATAACTTTAAGGATTCTAGTGAGTAAAACTCTAGTTAATGGCCTTCATTATTATACTGCATTTTACTTCAATAATTTAAAAAATGAAACAAAGTTTTCATTAGCATTACTATATAAAAACTACTGATGATTTTTTTTTAAAAAAAATTTGAAGGTCCTAAAGCTAAGAATATATCACCCTAGAGGAGGGATGAATACGGTGATTGATAAAAATTAAAATTAAATGAAACTTCAAAGTACTTTGAAAGCAGATATGCCAAAGTTACTATAAAACAGGTTAGTAATCAAAGACTTTAACCAGAATTACAAATGTAGAAATTAAAAAGGACAAAACACGTGATGGTTTTACCCTATCGGCTTTTCCAAGTAGGGTTAGTCACTACCTAATGTATTTCTTTCCCTGGGATTTAAGCTGCTTCACTTCTTATTCACTTAATAAGTTACATGGTTGAGTTCTCGACTCCATAAAACTTATCTTGAATACTTCCAAGGTTACCTACTCGATCTAGAGACACTCTCCTAGATCAAACACTCAACTAAGTACCTTAAGCTAAGTTACTCACTAAGTATTGTTTCGCTAAACACTTAGCTATCTAAGTCCGTTCCCCAACTTACTTGTTACAAGTTTCCCTCACAAAAATTTAGTCATCAGGGAGAGTACAAGTAAGAGCACGAGGATATATCAAATGATTATCATAATATGATAAAGTGTTGTGTCTTGCTTCTTGCTTCACCTCCACTTTATATAGGCTTCCAATCCTCATATGACCGTTGGAATCAACCTGGCAACTCTTTAAACTCGGCGAATTTGGTGTTGTCCAGATTTCAAAGACATTGGCTCCAAGTTTCAAACTTCCAAAAATCACTCTTGGAGGAGATCTTAATTTCACCATTAAAAATCTTCATTTGGCAATTGATCTTCATTATACCATTGCACTATCCATTGAACACATTAGACAAGATCCATAATATATTGACTATGATATGAAAGTCTATTCCAAGGACTTTGACTGGATTTTAGATATGGAATCTCCATAAATAAATATGGATGAGATCTTTGCTTGGTTGTTGCTCTTCTCACTTAGGTAAGCATCATAAAATATTATCAATGCCAATTTCAGAATATTCATCAATGTCAATTAAGATAATCATACATTATATTTTTAGATATTTAAAAATACCTTCCATAAATATGGCTTTGAAACTTTGTACAACTTTAACATCACGTAATCTTTGGAAAATATGATAAGAATGATTACCAAAGAATCTCATCAGATCTATGAAGATATTGATTGAGAATAATCAAAAGATTTTATGAAAATCATTTCATAATAAGGCTTACCATGCCTTGGGAAGGAATTTGAGAAAGATATCAAAATCAAGCATTTTAAACACAAAGATCAAGATAATATCTCGCCATATTAACTAGGTATACATGGCTCAGAAGGATTATGAAATATAGCAAGCAAGAATTTCGAAGTCAGCTTAAACGAACAAGTATTCCAAAGTCAGCTTAAGCGATTTTGACACGAATAGACCCAAGCTCATATAATATGTATAACTTCGTAGCCAAGATACTTTATAAGCACATATATATTAACATAACAATGCACTCAAAATGCAATTTTGGTTTCACTCAAAAATATCAAAGAAGCATTCAAAGGACTTTGAATATAGGATTTTAAACATAAGACTTTGAACGAATTAGATAAACTTATAACTTGATGTTTTAAGAACAACAACAACAACAGAGGTTGATTCAAATGTATGTTATATTTGCATGCACGTAGTTCATGCGTATGGAAAGAGACATTGTTTGCATACCTTTGTTTGTTAAGGTACAGTATCTTCATCTGCATTGTTGCACCTATGGTAGAGGTGTTCATTAAACGGTCCAGGACCGGACCGAACCGAAGACCGAGTCGGACCGGACCGGACCGGACCGACGCCTTTCGGTCCGGTCCTCGGTCCTCTCTTTTCCGACTTTCGGTCTTCGGTCCGGTCCGGTCTCGGACCGGTTGGACCAACAATTGGACCGGACCGGACCGATTTGGGAATTAAGCTTTTTTTTTTTTTTTTGGTTTTAGGTTTGAACCTTCTGTTTGGGCACTTTTCAAGGTTTTTGGTTTTGTGCGAAGGCCCTTCTGTTTGGGCACTTTTCAACCTAGAGTAGAGAGCAAAACCAAAAATTAAAAACCTTCTGTTTGGACCTTCGTGAAGGAGAAGAGGCGCGAGTAATGGAGAAGATGCCTGAATTCAAGGTTTTTGGTTTTGTGGTTGTGTTTTTCTCTCTCTTTTTTTTGGGCTGAAGTTAGATTTGGGATGATGTCAAATTTAGGCTGAAGGATTTGTAATATATGGGTTCATGAGTCATGACCCAAACAGTTTCAAAAGTATCCAGGATAGGACCGGTCCAGATTCGATCCGATCTCGGTCCGGTCCGGGTTCTGGCCGGTCCGGTCCGGTCCGGACCGAATCTGAAACGGTCCGGTCCTCGGTCCCCACCTAGGTCTTATTCGGTCTTCGGTCCAGGCCAGTCCGGTCCGGTCCGGTCTGGTCCTGGACCGATGAACACCCCTAACTTATGGTTACATAATTACTGCCACCTGATTTTTTTGTTTTTTTTAATTCATTCTCTGCACCTTATCCTTAGTTTTTCTCCGTAGAATATTTTCAGAAAATTCTTCTTCTTTAAAATGTTTTCAGAAAATATGATTTTTCTGGGTCTCTTGGAATCAACCTCTCTACGGACAGGATTGCCAGTAGAGGTAAGATTACCTACATCTGGATCGCCCCAAACCCCGCGAAAGCAGGACCCACATTGGGAGAAGTAGTTGTTGTTGTTGTTGTTGTTGAGGCTACAGTTACAAGACACCCCAGTAAAATCAGATCAATTGACTTTAACAAAACCTACCCAAAGAACATTTAAAGTCTTATTCAAAGGCTTTGACTCAAATAAAAACTACACTTATCAAATTGAGTATGATAAGACAAGATGAATGTAACATATGGTTAAATACATAGTAATATATAAAATGTTCATATATATCACATACATATAAACATACTTTGAACATATTAATTCAATCAAGTAATACATAGTAACCTTTATTTCTTTAAAATGCATCAAATTTAACCAACTCAACAAAATTAAATAATTATATGACTAATCTGGCATCACATGGGTAGGTAAAACACTAAGTATCAATCTCTATCTAATTTTAATCTTATGTGATAAACGATTGGGACGTGATAACTTCTAATCATGCTAAATCAACTTTTAAATTGTTCAAATTAATATGAATACTGAGGTTATAAAAATAATATCACTTACTTTATTGTTAATAAATCTAGATGACTTTTAACATGCCGTTTATTGCTAAAAGTTGTAAAAATGTTGTAATTATTTTCCTTAAGTTAATCTTAGTTGATTTTAAATATAATTAGTTGTAATTTATAACATTAGTTACTATAGTTAACTTTAAAAAAGAATATTAAAGTTTAAAAAATACAAAAATATTTCCGTACATCCCACGGGGGCCTCGAAACCAGTACTACACTAAATTAATGACCACAAGCCATCTAGTTTCTATGCTCCTCATCCAATAAACTAGTCTCGTAAATTAGCTCCACATCATCCATAGAGTCTTTCAATCTAAATTTATATATCATATTAGTTTTGGTTTGTAAAACTGAAGAGGATATTGTGTACTTTTAGAGTATAAATATATTCTTGGACCTTTAACCATCAACTTAAATTTTTGGTTTAGTTGGTTCTTAAACATGGTATCAGAGCCTTTCTGAGCGAGATGTCTCGAGTTGGAATCTCAGTAGCCCTCATATTGATTTATTGCGCAAAATGAAGGGAGTCTTTGCAGCATCCACACTTCAAGCCCAAAAGGCATTTGCGTAAGGAGGCATGTTAGAGTATAAATATATTTCTGAACCTTCAACCATCAGTTTAAGCTCTTGATTGAATTAGTTCTTGAACATGTACTAAAGGTTTATTGGTCTCACAATTTAGCACAAATATAAGAGAGGATATATAGAGGTATATATGTAATTTAATTTGCCTATATTCTACCATACACACAATGCTAGGCTTCTAAGTTTGAGTGAGCCGTTTTCTCACTGAATCTTACATGGTATTAGAACACAACAGAGTTTTCTAATTCTTTGGCTCTACGTACCGGATCCTTGTCTGCATCTACTGCTCCTAGGTTTTTCAGTTTCCTTGGCTCTCAAGCAACCCATGTCTCTCTCCTCCAGCCTCGTCGCAGAAATGTGACTCTTATCGTAAGTAAGAATGTATAATCACTAAAAAATCGATGTAGAGCAGTGAATAGGGATTATGATAGACAATTTTGCGACCAACAATTCAAGGTGTCTAAGCAAGATCAAGAAGAATGTTTTCCATTTGATCTTTTAAGACAAAAATCAACCTTATGCTCTTTCGCAATTTTAATTTGGATACTTTCATGAATTTACAATTTAGCAAAAAATTATTTGTGCATTTTTCTTGCATTGGTATTCTGGTATGATCAGATTTGGACTAAATGGCGTGACTTCTCTCACCGTACTCAGCGCTGGTGAATGGCCACTGCACTTTGACCGATGGTCCATGATGTGTGAGTTTGACATAATCAAGTCTCTGACACTACGACAAAAAAGTTGGCTTATGCTTAATGATAAACGAGCGGTCATTTTACTTTGACTGAAATTTGTGACTTTGACATAGTCAAGTTTCTGAGAGTACGATCAAATGATTTTGACTTACGCTTAATGATAAGTGAATCCAAGCTTTCATGCAACGATGTTATGCCAACAAACTTGCCTTTTCAAAATACATGCTACTCACTCATGATTAGACCTGTTAGTTCGCACGGGCGATAAGAAAATAAAATATTTAGATATAGTTTGTGTTATTTGTGATATATTTTTATTATCTCTTTCCTTAAATCTAGTAACTTGATGGCTAAGCTAGGGCACCCTTGGCATTTATATATATAATTCCATATGTTATGAGCAAGCTCAAGGAGATATATACGGTTGTTTGCTCCACACCTAAATTTCCTTCATCAAAGCTTTCATGGTATCAGAGCCAAACGTATCAATCATAAACGTTGATCGACTTAGTCATGGGTGATGGTGGAAAGAAGAGGTTTGCAGTGGAACCTCACTCGCCCTAGTACCTCCGTCCATTGGAAGGACATGACGTTATGATCACCACGGTGGTCTTTGATGGGAAGAATTACAATTTATGAGAAAACGCTGTAAAAACATCGTTGAGAAAGTGAAAAATAAATTGTGTTTTATAGACGAGACTCTAACAAGACCCAAAGACAATGACAGGGATGAATTTTCAGAGTGCCAAGTGTGAGACATGGCAAATTCAATGCTATGCTCATGGCTCCTTAGCATCATCGACCCAAAACTCAAGATGACTATAGCCTATTCTGACACGGCAAAAATTATGTGCGATGATTTAAGGAAGCGATACGCTATGGATAATACTCTAAAAATTCATCAACTAAAAACGAATATTGCTAATTGCAAGCAAGGAGATTCGAACGTGGGGGAGTTCTATTCAAGGCTGATGAACCTCTGGAATGAACTCAACAACCTCGCGAAGGTTCCGGTATGTGTGTGTAGTGGATGCAAATGTGGAGCGGCAAGGGAGATTATTGTCATGTGCAAGGAGGACAAGGCATACCAGTTCCTCAGGGTTCAATAATGAATCTTACTGCACAATAGGAAGCCAAATTCTTGCATTCGACCCCCTACCATCACTTGACAAGATCTTTAACATAACTTAGCAAGAGGAAATCACAAGAAAGTCATGATAGGCTGAGATAACAGAGAAGAAACGGCCATGGCTTTCGCTGTAAAAGGCCAGTCTTCAACGATTAAAAAAAGAACATGTAGCATCTGTGGACGATATGGTCACGAGGAGGCTTGTTATTATGAAGTGATCAGATATCCACCAAATTGGGTTTCCTATGGATGTGGGTGAGGAAATTGTGACAGCCGAAACAGCAGAAGAGGTTGTGGAAGCTCATGCGACAGAGGAAACGATCGAGACATGGCAACAGCAACACTTCTTCACGAGTTTGGGCAGATGGAGACTGCAAGTGGGCTAGATTCTGTAATAGGCCCAACCAGTGCAGATTCGGCCCACGTCGTTATTCTTGGCCTGTCACTCAAATAAGTCCAAAGGCTATTGAGCCTTATTGACACACCGAAGGTAAGTTTGGAGAGATTATTAGGTATGGTATCTTGGATGTTAGACAGTGGTGCATCATGTCACATGACAAGCGATGTGTCAATGATGGAAAAAATTGAAAAAATAGCTAGCCGTTGGGCTCCCAAATGATACATAAACCATGACATGTGAAAAAGGATCAATGACCTTAGGAGAAGGATTGAAATTAGAAAATGTCCTATACATACCAAAATTAAATTGCAATCTTGTTTCAGTTTCGATATTGTGTAAACAGTTAAATTGTGTGATGACATATTTTGATGATTGTTGTATGATATAGGACCACACTTTGAGGAGTCTGTTTGGAATGGATGAGCAATGAGATGGGTTCTATTATTATAAAAAGTCAAAACAAGTGAATGCGGTAGATGCGAGGTGCTTGTGGCATAAGCGTGTTGGGCATCCGTCAGGTGAAGTCCTAATCTTCCTTCCTCATAGCTTACAAATAGCATGTGGTACAAAATAAATAAATAAATAAATATGCTATTTGCGATATTTGTTTTCAAGCAAAACAGACTCGTAACCAATCTCCTATTACTAAAAGTAACGCACAACACATTTTTGATTTGATCCATTGTGATATTTGGGGCCCTTATAGAGTTCCCGCATTGTGTGGTGCTCACTAGTTTCTAAATATTGTCGATGATGCTAGTAGAGCCACTTGGGCCTATTTAATGAGGGATAGAACTGAATCCAGCAAACTTTTGAAGGGCTCTATAGTCATGATAAAAACCCAGTTTAATAAAGACGTAAAAGTGGTTTGGAGTGACAATGGGTTGAAATTTACTTCAGGGTCCATGCAAGGATTCTACTTTGGGCTTAGAATCTTACCTGAGAGTAGTTATCAAGACACACCTCCAACGAAATGAAAGGATCGAACGTAAGCACCATCACATTCTAAATGTGGTAAGGACCCTTAGGTTCCAAGCACACTTACCGATACAATATTGGGAGGAATGTGTCCTCACAGCTTCTTATTTGATAAATAGGACCTCAACCAAGCTACTAGAAGGGAAATCACCTTATGAGGTTCTCTTTGAATGCAAGCCTTGATGTAATGAATTACAAGTCTTTGGTAGCTTATGTTTTGCTCGAAATAACCCAAAGTTGAAATTTGCATCGAGAAGTAGATAGTGTGTTTTTCTTGGGTACCCATTTAGTAATAAGGGATGGAAGGTGTGCGATCTAGAGACGTAAGAAATCTTTATTAGTAGAGATGTTATTTTCTATTGAGATCATTTTGCATTTTGCAACAGAAGAAACAAGTGATGAATATTCAATAGGTCAAGGTTACTATTAGCAGTCACCTATGGCCATTGATGATGTTTTAGGCCTTATAGTGACTTCCTCAGCTCAGCCCAATAGCATGGGTTGAAAGAAGACAACGACAGGAGTGAGTTGCTCGGCCCAACTAAAGCATAGCAGCACGGCCCACTGCAGCAACCTGGAATGCTGGACGCAATGTGGAGTGATGAATTAGGCCTGGCAAACCCTCCTGGAACAGTCAGCTGTAAGGACATGAGGCTAAGAGGATGTACCTAACCCACCACGAGAGCCTATCACCCTGATTATCACGTCTTATTTGAGCCCATAGACTACAAGAACATCTTGAAACCAAAAGTTACCAGCCTACCTTAATCACTATCTTTGCTACACTACTTGCATCAAAGAACAGCTCTCACTTGCACACTAGCTTTAAGAAGTATCCTCAGGTAATCCGTACCCAATTGCTAGTTATGTCACCTATTCAATTTTTGCTGTTTCTCATAAAAATTTTCTAGCTACCATTACTAAAGTGATAGAGTCATGATACTGTTATAAGGCAGTTAAGGGCCCTCTATGGAGGATGGCGATGACAGAAGAGATTTAGGCTCTTGAAGAGAAAGAAACATGGACCCTGTAAGACTTGCCACATGGGAAGAAATCCATCAGTTGTAAATGTGTATATCGGGTTAAATGTAATTCAGATGGATCAGTACAATGATTCAAAGCTCGCTTGGTATTCGTGGTGATCATCAAGTTGAAGGGTTCGACTACAATAAGACATTCGCTCTAGTGGCCTAGATGACAAGTGTTCAATGCTTTCTGTCTGTTGTAGTCTCCAAAGGATGGAAGTTGTATCAATTGGATGTCAACAATGCTTTCCTGCATGGGGTTTTGGATGAGGAGACATACATGACGTTACCTCCTGGTTTTACTGGTAGCACTCCCACCTCGGTGTGCAGACTCCAAAAATCTCTTTATGACCATCATTAGGCCCTGTGACAATGGCTTGCCAAACATTCCTCCAAGCTTTGTGAGTACGGATTTATTCACTTATACACAGATTACTCACTCTTTACTTGCAGGAAAGGTGAAGTTTTCATAGCCTCACTGGTATATGTTGACGATATTGTATTGGCTAGAAATGATTCCCATGCATGTCGCAAGTTTAAGAACTACCTCTAAGCATGTCTTAGCATCAAATATCTCAGACCTCTAAAATACTTTGTTGGAATTGAAGTGGCTTATGGACCCAAATCGCTCTTCCTTAGTTAACGTAAGTATGACATAGAAGTAGTCACTAAGTGCGGACTTTTGGGAGCCAAGCCCAGTACTACTCCCATTGATGAAAATCATACATTAACACTTGCAACTAGATCACCTCTAGATGATACTAGAAGATATTGACGTCTTATGGGAAGGTTGATTTATCTCACAATCACTCATCCTGATCTATGCTATGCAGTGCACATTCTTTCTCAATTCATGCAAGCTCCTCGATAGGAACATATGAATGTTGCTTGTAAGGTTCTGCACTACATTAAGGGATCCTCATATTATGGCATATTACTTGGTGCTCACACCAATCTTAGCTTCTCTGTATTTTGTGACTCTGATTGGGGTGCATGTCCTCTTCCAAGACGATTTTTGACTGGGTATTTGGTGACACTTGGAGGTTCACCAATTTCATGGAAGACTAGGAAACAAATGACTATTTCTTGATCATCTGCTGACACTGAGTATCATGCCATGGCAGCAGTTACCAGTGAATTGGGATGGTTAAAGTCCCTTCTTGCCAATTTAGGTGTGTTCCACACACAACCTATGCAATTATTTTACGATAACCAAGCTACACTCCACATTACTAAGAATCCGATCTTCTATGAACCCATCAAACATATAGAAATAAATTGCCATTTCTTTCGTGAAAGGTATCATGTCAGAGACCTTGCTCTTTCCAATGTTCCTTCCAAATCCCAATCTATAGGCATATTCACGAAAGCACTTGGCATATGACAATGATAAGGGGGAGTGATAAGGAAATAAAATATTTAGATCTAGTTTGTGACCTTTGTGATATATTTTGTATATCTCTTTCCTTAAATCTAGTAACTTGATGGCCATGCTGGGCCACCCTTGGCATGTATATATCTAATTCCATATGCTGTAGGCAAGCTCAAGGAAATATACACAATTGTTTGCTCCACACCTAAATTTCGTTCATCAAAATTTTCAGTTTGTGGATTAAATACAGGTCGGATATATTCGAGTTTTGATAAAATACGAGTTTGTTGTATTTTAGGTTCAGGGAAAATATGGGCAGACATATTTCAGTTTTGAGAGTTTCGGGTCAACCCAACGGGTTATAGCGCCTTTTTTAATTGCTTATTTTTCTTTCGTCAAAATTAAAAATTCAACCTATTTATTACTTAAAATTATCTTTATTTGATGAAAAAGCATCGTAATTGTAATTTCTTAAAAGAATATTAAAGATATTAAGGCTCTTCATCGAAATATGAATATTATGCACAAATGGGCAAAGGGTTGAGTCCGCTTTGGATTAGATGGGTTCGCCCGCTTATTAAAATAAGGTTAATAACGAGTTGGGTCATTTATGAGTTAGTCTATCCACAACATATTAACGGGTCGGAGCGGTTCGGCTAGCTAATAACCTATTTAATAATTCGATAGTTCCTTTAAATACTAGCTTAACATTACACAATCAGCTGCATTTATTGGTAGGCCAATCCCAACACGAACATAGGTCCATTGCCCCACACTAATATCATAGTTTGAGACAAATTAGAATGAAAACTAAATGAAAGGACATTGAAGAAGCACAAGATATTATAATGATCATTGCAATATCAACATTTTAGATTATGACAGTGTAACATCATTCAAAATATAAGGAGCCATATTCATTTTACTAAAAATATAACGGTACAACGTGCGCATTTTTAGAATTTGTCTTACTCTAAATTAATTTTCTTAATTCTAGACAATTGTTTCACACTATTTCACACCCTTTTTTTTTTTAAGTTGTTTCGTTTACAAGTTGCATATGAAATTATTTTATGAGAATGAAGTCAAGAATTCTGTCTAAGTGACTCGATATAATAATAGCTATATAGTTAAGAGGGATAAATTAAAGAAAAATAAAAACATAAGGATATAATATTCATGTCAATTATGCAGGCTCAGGTTCAGGTCGGGTTTGACCCGTTAATTTGTGAATTTTTTGGGTTCGGATCAAGAAAATCGCATTCAAAATTCCAAAGTGTCAGGTAGGTTCAGGTCGGATTTTCGGATCGGATCAGTTCTTGGCAGGTCTACTCACGATACTAGGGCTTTAACCTTAAAGCTATGAGCGTCTTAGACTTTGACATCTAGTGACTGTGAGATATGCTCTTCATGATTAACTAGTGTAAATTAAGTGAGAAAAAAAATCCATGTTTCCAATTAAACTGAGCAGAAAACACCATGTCTAAGAATTGAAGTACACACAACACAACTTATCAAATAATAACTCTTCATTTTATATCAACAAATGATGTGTAAATTATGCATGCAGAATTAGAAAATATTATCAACTAAATTAACTGATGGGCATATATTCGATCCAGCATTAAAAAAAAAAAAATCTCTTAAATGAACAATTATTTTTTTTCTTTTGTTTCCAACAGAAGAACAATATTCTCATTCATATTTCTTACTAGAATGAATCTTTTTAGTGTCCCATCCTGTCCATTAGATTCGTTAGCTGTCACATTACATCCTTGTAATCTTGCACTATCATTATCCAACCCCTGTTTGCGATCCTACTCATTTCGTACTATGTGATTCGCATCCTTTTTCCCCCAAGTTCTTGAGCTAGGTCATTGTTTTAGTGAAAAATACTTAATTAGTCGATTTAGTTGCATTAATCATTGTATTAAAAAAACTACTAATGATAGGGTTTATAGTTTAAAGCAGTTTAGCATAATTGGGCAAAGATATAATACTGGTTTATACTCTTTGTAATTACTTTTTTGGGCCCCATGTATATATTTTTTTTACATAAATTAAATACAGTTTCTAACCAGTCTCAAACTTTTACGATACTACACCCTCATAGATCTGTCTTATATGGATGGCTTATTTCTATGATTTGATTTAGTGAAAATGATGTTCTGCTTGCTATGTATCATCATCATCATCATCATCGTCATTAGCAGTAGTGAAGAGATTGATACAGTCATATCTCATATCATGCCTTATTAATCCATTAATTAATGCCAACACGTTGTATCGAAAGATTACCTACTTTCAACACCAAATCTAGGGAGTGATCTTAAATAAACATAAATATTCTTTCATCACTTGATGTAGGAATCTATTATAGCGTTTCAGAAATCTCAAATAAAGACATCCATGTCATTGATTGATTTCCTGATACCACATTGTATGCATCTCCTTCCTGTTCCCATGGTCCGTCGTCTTTGATCTTCTCGAATTGTTTAACAACATTATCTTCAGTTAGATTGCACCATTCAGCTCTAAGACAGTCAATGTTACACCTCTTCCTCTTACATCTCTTAATGTATACGTCCGTAACCAATAATTCATGTTGTGTCACCACACTTTCACTTGTATCAACTTACAATCCTTACACATTGTTCTATCAGTCAATCTAAGTAGAAAGTAGTTAACCTATGCCTTTGTAGTACCACTATTGAACTTTAACAAATCATATTCCTTCTTTTGAATTATGAATAATTCCCATCATGAACTCATAAGCCATAGCAAACTCTAAAATTACAGTCCCTCCACTGTTTCTTTATCTATACCCAAAGCTACTTTATATTGTACCCTTCTTCTCTTGCTTTAGTGTGAACATTAAAGTCTCCTCCTCCAAAAATCCTTTCACTTAATGGAATAATTTGAATAACCTCATCCAATCTTTGCCGAAACTACCTCTTAATATCTTATCTAAGCCTATTTGGGTAATATGGTCGCTAACCACACAACAAACCTTTGGCCTCAGCATTAACTCAATCAACATAATCTGATCACTTTCGTGATTTACCTTAAATAACCTGACTAACTAAGTTTTTATCGATCATAATGCCAATACCATTTCTAATTTTGTTGTAACTCAGAATACCAAAATTTGTGTCCTTCAACTTCTAACTCCTTTACCTCTATTCACTTGGTTTCTTGAATACAACCAACGCCAATACTATAGCTGTGCAAAAATCATAGCTAATTCTATTGACTTATCCTTAGATGTCCCAATATTCCAAGCCTTGAAATGCGATCGGTTAACCCCCTTTCCCTTCTTAACACCTTCTTCCCTTGGAGGACAAGTTGCCTCTTACCACCTTCTAACCTTGGAGGACAAGTTGTCAGGCTTGTACGAAGCCACTAAGCCAATCTAAACAATAAAGAAAACAAGAGGACAAACTAAGAACAACAACTATCCCAGCATGACTTTCCCTTTCACGAGGTTTGAAAAGATCCAGCCATTCAGATGTAGGCATTCTTACGTTTGCAGACATTTATGCCTGCAGAGAAATCGAATCCCAGAGAACCAGATGAAAGAAAAATTTTTGAAAAATATTTAGAAGTTTAAACTTTTGACAGGCAAGAGATAATACATGCATAAAATTTTAAATCAAGTGGACAATAGAGCAAGCTAAATATTACAATACTAGCTAAGCTCAGATAATTCTTTTTCATTAAACCCTCCCCATGCAGAAGATGGTATTTTCACTAAGTTTCATTTTTATCATAAAACTCAACACCAAACCTCCTACTAAACAAAAGGCCTAAGCCATAATAGACTGTTCTAACAAAAAATATCATAATTACTACAAACATTCTAATGCACAATTTAGTAACCATAACAATTAGCTCATTACAACTACCTCAAACATCAAGAATAAATGTGAGAGGGAAGGGAATTGAGAGCCAGTGAGAACTCGAGATAAGAAGTAAGAGAGGAAGCTGAGAGGAGGCGAGAAAACAGAGAGGCATAAAGCCCTGAACAAATAAAATCCAAAGTCTTTTATTTTCATTTTGAATTTAAATTTCTTTTTTCACGTGAGGGTCAGTGGGTTGGGTCATGGATCAAAACCTCCGCCTGCTTCCGACCTCATCATAGTCAGGTACCCTCAATTTAAAGGTCCGTCCGAATTTGAGGCAGAAAATCCCACCTAACACCCATTTTTACCAGTTGGATAAGGGTGGATAGGGCGAGGCCCAGGCCATCGACTAGGTCTTCGGGTGAGTCTCCAATTAAATGAAGAAATGTCAAATGTAGGCATCATTAACATGGAACCTTATTATAAATGTTTTATATATGTGCATAGGAATTGTAAACCGTACATGTTCAATACAATGGATGCAGGCCCAGAAAAGCAAGACCAAAAGAGAAATCAAATCAAAGGTGAAAGTTTGAGCCCCAAAACAGAGGCACCAATCATTCAACAAGCATGATTGATTAGGCCACTTGAGGCAATCAAAGAAACTTTAACTATAGTTTATTTTTAAATAAACTATATGTAGCAAATCATCAATCATGCAATAAGCTACAAATAGATATATAGAGTAAATTAGTTTACCATAGCTAAGTGAAAGGGATTTCAGCTGATTTAAGCAGTAAATTGACAGAGAAGAAATTGGAGAATTTATTAACTCATCGTTCTCCTATTCAGCTTTTTTAATTAAAGTTGTACATCCATCTAAACCGATTGAAACTAGAAAAGATGAACACACACATGCTGATGTGCACGCACACTCATATGTATACGGAAAAGGGGGAGTGGAGACGCATATCTTATATCAAGACTCCTAGGAAATTCATGATTAGTAAAATGGTTATTGTTTTCTTTAAGTAGATTTCTTGCGTATTTCTAGCTGAATTAGAACAGTGAACGGGTTGTTCATTTGCTTTTATTTGTATCACGCATTGCCTCTTTGAGAGTTTGCATGTAAAGACACTCTTGCCTTCCGAGTGCACACTGCCACTCATTTGCGTTGAGGAATCACGCTTGCACAAACGATGGAGTAATTACTTTTCGAATATGAGATTAAGCATTCAAACTCTATCATTTGCGAGGATTTGCTTACCAAATCCCCTTTATAAGTGGAAAGGCTTGCATTTCAATGGATAATTTTTTTTTTTAAAAAGCCCCAAATAGTCAAAACCTACCCTTCTTTTACAACTTTATTTATTTCTTTATTTATTTTTTGCAAATTAATGTATTCATTGAAGCTCGGAAGCCATTAACAAAAATGTTTAATGGGGTGATGCACAAAATTAACGGAAAAGACCCTCTAAAGACAACGTTAAATTCGAAGAGATGATAAAGACCATTTAGGTACTATAATGTCTTTTACATTTTTCTCTTTCTATTTTTAATTGATCGAGCTAGAAGTCTTGGCTACTATTCTCTATTTTATAATTTAATGATAGTTTATTAGAAAATTTTATGCTTTATAATATGATGACAATTTACTATGATGCTTCCCGTAACAGAACTCTTACTTACACATTATAATCAATAAATTTACCATCTTTTTTTATCCATATGTTACTTTATTCTTTTCCATCAGATAAGCGGGTCGGATGCGAACAATTCTCCAAATCAAAGACGGGATTAAATAAGAATATTTGTAAATATTTTAAGATGACTTCACTAAAACTATTGATTACTTGTTGGTCTTTGGGCTCTATTTATCGGAATTGAGTTATTGTCGACTACTCATGAAAGGGCAGTGCTCTCCCATCACATAATCTCTCCATTCTCAAGACTCAGATCTAAAACCTTGCTGAGGGATCGGGGGGGAATTGGTCAAACCATTTGAAACCAATATACATTGCTCATTAAAACTATTCATTACAAAAGCTCAACTTCCTAGCTATCAATGTGTCAATAACAAATATCCAACCAAGGTATTAGCTTCAAGTTGCTGTGCTCCAGTGGTTTTATAAATCAGAAAAGGCATAACTTCACATACAAATAAATAAACCAAAATAATACTAATCTCATCAACTAAAGCCAATGACTTCAGACTTCACAGCTGGTCCAAAAAGAGCCATAATGAGGGAAAGACAAGGGTTGACCCACCAATCAGATTTTCAAGTCTCATTCCTTCATGTGCTTTATTAGGCATGCAAAAAGCATCCAACATTGATTTTTTTTTTTTCCCTCTTCCCTCCTCCCTTTTCTTGGGACCAATCCATTGCCAGTACCTTTTTTTTTTTTTTTCAATTGTGAAACAATATGTTGAATGAGTGACATATATTTCATTCTCTTTTTTTTGACAAATTATGGGAAATATTTTCTGCTAAATTGTGAGGGATGTGTTTAAAATGGGAGAAATAAAGTACAAATTTGTTAGATTTTGTTTATACATCAAACATGCATATTGCTCAATTGGTTGTAAAATAATTATCCCTGTACTTTCTTCAAATATAAATTCTTTAATTTTTTGCATAATTATAACGAATTGCATGACCACAAAAGTTGACAATATATATTCTATCAAAAAAAGTTGAAAATTTTCATTATGTTATCCCAGAAAAAAAAAAGTTGACTAGTATATAAAACGAAAGGAGGGTAACAAGTAGATTAATATGCTTTGGAGTGACCAATACAGGTTAGTTTAAGTGGTTTTACACTTGTTCCCTGAAGCAAGGTCTTCGGTTCGAGTCTTGTGAATGACAAAAATTTGTGAAGGGAGAGCTCTACCCTTTGTTAAGCCAACAGTAATTCGACTTTAATTAGTGAAATGGAGGATTCAAGACCAAAAAAATATGTTTTGGATATATACCATCATATATCCATAAAACAATTTATGAGACTATTGGTTATGATTGGATGTGATGGCAAATTAATGTACGGTATGAGGGACAAATCATTCTAAATATACTAACGAAAGCTTCACTTATTTGATATAACATAATGCGACGCAATGAAATGGAATTAAAGTACACACTACCATAAAAATAGGAGGTTTTAAGAATAAATATTAAAAATAATTTAATTTTGTCAGTTAAATATAATTTATCATGAGACAGCGAAATTTTATCGAAATAGATCCTTTGATTCTTAATTACATCGAATAAATGAGGAGTAACACAAGAAGGAGCTAGAATTAGTTAGTTTAATTTTTTTTTTCTAATTTATAGGGAAGGATCAAAGATTAATTTCTAAATTCTTGAACAACTAACTAATGTGATAGCTTATTTTGAAGAAAGAAATTTGAAGGGGAAAAGAACACGAGTGGCAGACATACAGTATAATTTGTTGTTGATTCGGAGATTTCAAAATCTTTTTTTTAATTTTCCCCGAAACTTAAAAGATTTTGGCCGCGAACAACCCCAACAGAGACAACATTTGAAAATATTTGAGCAGTCAAGGGAACGTCAATCCTAGGTAACAGACATGACTTGAGAGGATTAGTAGTTGCAGAAATATGGAGTAATATCAGTCAATGCAACTTAATTTGCTTGGAGATTTTTGAATCTGCAAATTGAAGAGCATATTAGCAAAATGCAACGGTTTTATTGGATCCTAAATTAGAAGTTGTATTCCACTAGATGTGACTCATCAGAAGTTAAGCATGATTGGCCATAATGTACAGGTTCGTGATCATTGTTGGGTTGAACCGAATGTGAGCAGAACAAATAAAACCATTCGCAGGTTCGTGTTATACTCAAACCATGGATTTAAAACGCACATTTGGTTATGTTTATGGCTACGGTTGTGACAATGCAAAATCATTGGGATAAGCTGATCGGGAACGAATCACGTTTGTTGCGGTATGAGAAGGTTCACGTAGTTATTTTTTTCATTTGTATTTGTATTTGTATTCTACTACCACAATTCGCTAAGTGATGCTATTTTTAGCATAGATCTTATATATTTACCATATTACAATG
>JAKOGI010000463.1:247500-345000 GCA_029747015.1 Carnegiea gigantea
TCTCTTGACTCTTGAGAGAGGAATGTCTTTCAAAACAAACAATGATTACTACACAAGTGTGCCCTGGCCCTTTGCCGTGCGATGTTTCCATCACCTCTTCCACTTGGCTTGGTTTGGCTCCCCTTAGCCTTAGTGAGATCATTGTCCCTTTCTTTCTTGGATTTGCCTTCTACTCTTTTGAGATCCCCCGTATCAATATCATCAATTAACGTTCTGTTTTGTTTTGTCACTAATGTATCAAGAATCCCAACCTCCGCCCTTCTCTTCATCTTAAATCTAAATCGAGGCGGTTTTACCTAAGATATTTATAAAATTTTATTATGTTGTGACAATTAGTTTAATAAGAAGAAATTGATCCCACGAAACGAAACTTTTTAGATTATAATGATCGTTTGATTAGAAACATTTCGTGGACGAACCCCCTCCTTGTAAATACAAAAAATCAAGAAGAATTATTTAACTAGTGTTGATTAAACTTACCCCACCTAAGACTGTTTAACATATGCTTGACTAAGCGAAACATTGAATTGCTTGGTCCAGTAACGAAAGACCTATCTTTGAAACTAGCTTTAAATTGTGTTAATTGACACACTAGAATTATTAGATCGAAATCTGAATATGTGAACTTCTATAATGTAGCATACAAATAGAGATTGAACTAAAGACTATCATGAAATCCACCTCATATGTGTAGTGGCATACTTGTCATATGTCCGTTCACATTATGCGCGCTATTTAACTTGTTTCTATCTTGTCATGATGAATTTATGCAAATTCTTGACTAAGCATTTCTAGGTGACGTAAAGATTTCAAATTTTAGTTGAAACTTGAATTCAAAAATTGGAAGACAAGAAACTTGCCCAGGTGTTAGTCCTTGCAGTGTTATCCAATCAAAAAGAGCAAACGCATTATTCTGTTATTTTGCTATTATAGTTTATGGGCAAGACCTCTAAGGCTGTTCATAGTGCTGAAAAAGGCTGATCCGAACCGATAACATGATCCAAACCTAACTTAAAATTATTGAAAAAAACACAAACCCGATACGAACTATACAGATTTTGACCCAAAGTCGACACAATTGGATCTTTTAGCTTGAAAACATGTTATTTTTCAATTTTGAATAAATCTAAATTATTTTCAAAGCTGACGCGAAATTGACTCATTTATTAAATGGGTCGACCCGAACTGACCCGTTACTCAGCTTTAGTTGTTCATTCTATGCTGTTAGAAAAGTTAGCATTTCTTATCAGAGGGAAAAACTGTTGAGTCCCTCCCAAGAAGAAGTCACATGTACATTTTTCAACGTTTATGGTAGGATTTGAACTCTCACTCCTTGCTAAAAAGTGAGACAAATTTCATTAGACCATTTCTTTGGTGGGTGTGAGGCTATTAACATACAACAACTTAACAAATCATAAGCTATTACAGTCATATATATGAGCATGTTGAATATTGTATAACGCTTAGTCTATTTGTTAAGACCATTCCAAAAACAGGTTGCTTCGATATGTAAATAATCGTTCACCTGAACACATTTGTAAGAATTTTAACAAATTAGTTGCAGTGAACATCAAACTTTGGACTTGTTCTTGTTGTTGGTAAATCTCATCATATCAACTTCAACCAACTTCAACTCAATACAACAAAAAAATTTCAACTTCAACCTATTTCAATAAACTTCAACGCATCTCCTTGGAAATTTTTGCAATTTATAAATTATCATATAAAAATTAATTATGTTTTAAACCAAAAAATACCTTGCAATAATTTTTTGTGTTGGTGTGTTGAAGTAGTAATTTGCAAATTATTATGTAAAAATTATATGTATGAAAATTCTCTCAATAGATACGTTAAAAAATGTCATAAATAAATTTTTTGATGCAAAAAAGTCATAAATAATTTAAAAGTTGTTAACATAAGCATTTACAACAGTAGTTATTAAATTATTAAAACAAGTGTAATTGAAAAATTTACCGAATCGAGACTCCGATGGTTCGGCCACGTGAAAAGGAGAAGTATGGCCGCCCCAGTGAGGAGGTGTGAGTTGATCGACCTTCCCGGTGGTAAGAGAGGCAGGGGTAGGCCGAAGAAGAGTTTGGACGAGGTGATTAGAGAGGACTTGAAAGTAGTGGATTTGTCGGAGGACCTGGCTCAGGGTAGGAGGTTGTGGCGGGATAGGATTAGGATCTTAGAGGGTAGAGTAGCGTCTCTGTAGTTGTCAGTAGCTGTAGTGGCTTAATACTGGTAGGGGTCTATCGTGCTCATATGCAGGTCTGGGAGTGACGGCAGCTGCTTAACGTGGATTATTGAGGTACGTTCTTTCACGTTTCTTTTAGCTTCTTTCAGCTCCAGCTTTTTTTGGCACTAATTTTCCTCTTTTCAGCTTCAGTTTTAAATGTTCCGCAAGCGCTTTCCTCTCTAAAACTTTTTCACAAAACCTTTTTCGTGGGTCTCTTAGAATCAACCTCTCTATGGGTAGGAATACCGATAGAGGTAAGGTTGCCTACAGTTGGATCTCCCAAGACCCCGTGAAAGCGGGACCCGCAGTGGGAGGTGGTGGTGTTGTTGTTGTAGTTACTTTTTAAGTCTGAGAAATATTATGCCAAAAACTAAAGAAAAAAATCATTCCCATTTTTTACAATAACCAACTTTTGCCCATTATATATAAAAAAAAATATCAACTTCTTCCAACTTCAACCTATTTTGACCAACTTCAACCTGCTTTCACCCACTTCAATAAAAAACCTATCAATTTCAAGCCACTTCTACTCTTCTAATAATCTCAATCAAATTCACCCGTTTATCAACCTATATTTTCAAACTCTTTGTTTTGAAAGATATTTAAGTGGTTAAACATTCTCAAGAAGTATGTATTCATGTACACAAAACATGACTAGCTTGACATGCATATCTAAATAAGTACGCATTTGCGTACTTGAATATAGTTGCCAATGCCAAAACTATGCAGACGTCAATAATGCAAATCATAAAAATATCCCTTAGAACGACCAACTTTCAAATATTTCACAAGTATGAATTAGTTTTTGTGAATAACCACTTAAAATCTTTTCGTACAAAACTTTTGAGTGCTTTTTTTTTTTTTTTTTTTGGGAGCGATTGTTTGACAAAATATGTCGCTAAATATACGTCCCCCCTTGGACTTGAGTTTTCAACACCCTTTTTCCTCATACTTACAAGAACTTCAACTGGATTGTTATAGATAAAGTATTTGAACACAATCAACTATTAGAAGAGTCAGGATCCGCTATAAATATTATAAACACTTGGGCATGAACATAATACTCACCTGACTAGGGCTGTAACGAAGTCAAACTAGTTCAACAAGGCCTCGGGTTCATATCGGTCAAATCTTGGCTGGGACTTGAGTCAACAAACCCAAGTTCCAACAAAGTTAAGCTCGATTCGGCTTGGTTTAGTTCAATTAGTTCATTCTATTTCGTTATACAGTATGCACTTGTGTAAAAAGTATTAAATTACCTTTATGATCAACAAAATTCCATACCACCCCTTGTGCCTTGAACCCAACATAAAAATTAGAATTTAGCTTGAATTGTAACTTTGAATTTGGAACTTTTAAATAAAAACAAACAAAAAAACAATACCGAGCTGAGGCGAGCCGACCTCCAAGGAGTGGCACAAATGTGCATCCGAGCCCTAACCCGAGCCTAGGCCTAGTCTGCTCAGGCTGGACTTGGCTTGGTTACACTCCTTACACCTGAGCTATGAATAATTGGATGCAACAGTAATGCAGGCAATGGCTGGTTGCAGAGACAATATAACTTGTTTCATTTCATTGTCACTAAAACAAATTGCAGAATACAATACAGAAGCTATTGGGACAAAAATACATTCATATTACTATACAGCTATTTTACAGATTGCAGCCTCTAGGATACTGCTTTACAGGGATTCCAAACAAGAGGGGAAAATTGGAGGAATAGCAAAAGGGTGTCAATCTCCTCTCACCATTATTGATTGATTTGGCACTCGCCAGATATCTACATATGTTTTGTACTCCTTATCTAGCGGTTGTTTCCATGGCTCTCCATCCATCTGTAGATATGCTTGCTTCCACTCATCACTGATAATTTCAAATCTAATCGCCGAAGCCTGAAAAAGACACATTGGTCTTCTTAGTTCATGAAGCTTCATACGAGTGCAAAATGTTTCCTCAAGAATACGCCACTCAAACTTTTCTAATTCACCTTAGGTACCAGTCTCTGATACTCACCGCGACATGGGCATATAATTATACCAAGTTTGACTTGTTTTAGACAGAATGCAAAGTAGTTCATCAGTCTCGACCCATATGAGTACTTGGCACCCTTATGTGGGTATAGCCAAGTGTTAGCTAACACTATCTTTACCAATACCCATCAAACCTTCTATCAAACAACAAGATCACCCCCCAGTGTCAATAAACAATGCACAAGAATAATCCATGCTAGCCACTGGAATGGAGGAGGGAAGGGCTATGTTTGTCTAGTATCTATCTTGACACGCTCAAATGACCACTTCTCAGAATAACTTTGAACGTGTATAATCTGGTCTAGCATGAAATTAACTTATGATCGTGGAATCAGCTCAATCATCACATTCTCGATTACAAGCTGATAGCCCAAGCAAGCCCCTACTCACATCCCCCCCAAAAAAAAACAACAAACAAAAAAACAAACAAAGAAAAGGGGGAAAAAAGGATCCTAATCTGCTACCATTTGGGGGGACCAATAATTCTCTCATGACAAGAGGGATCTTGAACTAGAAATAGACTCCAAGAGCTAAAAGAGAGTACCCGAAGCAATGGGAAATGTTGCTTTTTAGCTATTATAGACATAGTACATTCTACCACGCTTAAAATGATAATTCCGCTTCCATTTCTCAACAATTCACAAGAAGCTGAGACTAAGAATTTTGCCATTCATTCTCATTGTCCAATTATGTTTGATTTAATGAAATAATCTTATTTGAATGTGACATAACCTAATGGTAGATTGGTAGGTAGTACTGACCTGAGCAATGTGCTTGGCCGATATTAATTCTACCATCACAAAAGAAGCATGCCATCCATGCTTTAAACCAAAAATTTCAAGTAGACCATCATCAGCGTTTGCCTCAACAAAGCCTCTCTGTACCAGTCATGCAGCAGTATAAAGCAAGCATATTACTAGCTTCAACAAAGAAATCGGTAAAAGGGAAGGAAAGAGGACTACAAGAGAGCTATACCTTCTCAAGGTAATCCGGGCTCAGAGTACCCCATGGCTGTCTTCCACTTCCATAATTATGAAGATTCAATGCAACTATTGCTCTCACACTGGCCAAGATAGAAGAGCTAGTATAAGTACAAAATGAAACTCGTCAATAAGAAAGGAAAAACAGAGAGCTGTGAGCTTTTAAAACAGACCAACGCCCCAAAGTCCACTTAGGTAGAGTTGGGGGAAGGGACAGGGGGTCAGATATATGCAATTTCATCCCAAGTAGAGAGAGATTGTTCCCATTGGACCTTAGATTCAACAATTCCAGGGAAAAAGAAGCGGAAATAAGGAGACATTGTGCTCTAGTCTAGAAGTGCTCAAAACTGACTAGTTCAATGGTGCAAAAACTGGACAAAAGTTCCTTTCTTTTTCACGGAATAAACTATAGATGCAGCTGAATACTAATAAGAGAGATACACAGAGCTGTGAGCTTTTGAAACAGACGAACTCTTCTTATTACTTTATTAGCATTCAGCTGCATCTATAGTTTAATGAGGCATTGTGCCATAGTCTATAAGATTGCATATAAGGCATTGTGCCACGAAACAAACACTCGCTTTCTACTATGGATCTATCCCTAAATAGATGAAAGAGAGATATATGCAATCTATCCCTAAATAGATCTTTTGGACCTTGGATTCAACAAACACTCGCTTTCTAATATTTCATGGCGAAAGATGCAGAAGATAGTTTAATGAGGCATTGTGCCATAGTCTATAAGATTGCTCAAAGCAGACAGGTTCAACCACCCAGAAAGCGGATACAGATCCCATGCATTTCAGGAAATAAACTATGGATCTTTTGGACCTTGGATTCAACACACACTCGCTTTCTACTATTTCATGGCGAAAGAAGCAGAAGATAGTTTAATGAGGCATTGTGCCATAGTCTATAAGATTGCTCAAAGCAGACAGGTTCAACCACCCAGAAAGTGGATAAAGAACCCATGCATTTCAGGAAATAAACTATGGATGCAGCTGAAAGTCTGAAACTATACAGTAAAAAGCTAAAGCTTTTTTTTTTGGGGGGGGGGGGGGGGAATTGGCTGCTCTTGTTGAGTTGACATGTCAATCAAACCTGAAAAACAATTCTAAGGTTCAGATTTATGATCCATCAAAGAATGGATAGAGGCATAACATAAATCAAGGTCTAAATATTTCCGTGCAGAAGCAGACAAGATAGAAAAATACTCTGGAGGGACTTTTATTTTTTCCCATTCTGTAGAATTCATCTTCTTAATTCGTATCTTCAAGACACTTCCAAGAGTCCTGCAAGGAAGAAAAATGATCCTATATGAGGAAACTCAATGGGGGAAAATCATCAGTCAAGGAAAAAATCGTCTTGAGAACATTGCTATCTTGGACATAGCCATATATCAAACCAAACACAACCAAACCAAACCAAACCAAACCAGACCAGACCAAAACCCATCTACAGAGGATTTTTTTTTGGGGGGGGGTGTTTCAAGCATGCACAGCTTGCCCATAAAATTTAATTGTATGTAAGTTGTTATGTTCTAATTTTGCTAGACATTAACTGCCCACAACTTCACCATTAAAAAAAGCCAAGGACTCTTTATTGAAATTTGAGATATTTTACTTTAATCCACCATGATGCAGAACCAAAAAGTTTGCCTCACATAATGACTCTTTCATCTGCGCTGTGGATACGAAGTAGCCAGTAGCCACTTTAAGAATATGAAGCCCTGAAAAGAGGATGATATGTTGGATTTGGTATCATTAAATTACTATCATAGGACATTACGGGAAACACCTAACTAGAAAGATCATTAACTAAGGGAGCTAACCATTATCAGCGATTTAATCATTAGGAATAGTCACAACAGAATAGAAGTCTCACTTTAAGGCTGGATCACTCATGCAAGGCGTAAAGAACCAACCCTGCGAACAGCTATATCCAGAATATATAAGCTGCCACGAAAAGAATACTTATTAAGAACAAGGCAAACAAAGAAAGCTTCTAAACACATGCACAATCCAGCACAGCTAGGAAGTAGGAATACTATGGCATACACAAATGTACAAAGTCAGCTATTCGCATAAAAGTTGAGTCTCAGGCTACAAAGCTTTCTGCTTTCCATTTTTTCTAAACCAGAAGGTTCAGCCTTCTCTTCTTGTTATTCAGTTGAAACAGCAGGTATGTATCCTTAACATGTACACATCAACATATTAAGCTACAGTTGTGTTCACACAGAGACAAATCACTCAATGCATCTGTATGCCAACTACTTATGCAAAGAGGACACTAATAAACCTGCAAGGCAGGAGCTGTGGGACAGCTGACACGTGATGGCATGGGCTCTTTCCATCCTACACTAGTCACAGAAGTCAATTATGCAAGTTTATGAGGCAGCTCACGGTGCCATGGTGATGCATTTCAGGCAATTTTTTAAAAAAACTAAAAAAAGAAAAACATAAGAATCCAATGACTTCGATAGACAGAGGAGCTTCTAAAGGTTAGTAGCCACCATGCTTTGGGGCATGCCAAGGCTAGATAGTGATTGTGCCGTGCCTACTAGGCACATGCATTACTCCCATCCTCTTCATAATTCCCATGCTCAAGAATCAGAGCATAGCTGACTGTGTGCAGTAATTGATAAGAATCTAGCTACTTTATCATCTGGCCATCCAAGTGGCATCCCTGCCTATACTATTTCATAGATGAGCGAAAGGGTTCGACAAAATCGATGATCATCATGGGAGAGTACTCATGGTTGCTAATAGACATTATGTGAATGAGGCACCAAGAGACTATGGCTCACCCAGGTGACATGCTACTAGACTAGAAACTTACAGGTTATCCTGTGGACATCGTGGAAAGCTCCCAATGTGTCATTTGTGGGTGATCAAGTGAAAGCTATGAAAAGACACAACTAGAGGAACACAATCTAATGGCATGGCACAATAAGATCCCTAGTGCTAACCTGGCATGATTGCTTACTGTTGATCGGGAGAGCTAAGATGTAGAACAGATGGGTCACGGTTTTACCCTGATAAGGAATTGAGTGAGAAAGATAGCATTAGAATAGGAGCTCCACAGCCTGGATTAGTAGTACTAATGGCCATAATGTAGCAAATTCTGACCTTTGCTAAATCACTACAATTGTATCGGGACACAACATGATGCTCACGGTCGACTGCCCTCTTCAGTTCTGGTATGAGGGGAACTTTTTAACTGAGGCTCCTTTTGCCTTCGTAAGGGAAGAACACTTTCCTAGGACATAACCCAAAGGCAAAAACCAGCTGAAGGTGTCATGAAAAGTAAGCAAGGTTATTGACAGGGATGAGCAACTGCAGACTGAAAGAATCAAAACATTGATCTGAAAAGCTTCAAAAGAATCCGAAAGAGTATTTCTTCCCAGCGTTCTTGCACACAAAGCAAAACCATTCAGTTTAAGAGTCTAGAGTCAAACTTAAATCTATAGATCAGTCAGGAAATACAACATAGGCAAGTAATGAGGCAATTGTCCGTCAGACTTTTTGGCACTAATAAGCAAGGACGTGCACTGGTAGTGCAACTGTTGAACTTACATTTACACGAACTCTGGTGAACAAATTGTCTATAGGGGAAATCCAGAAAGCAAGAGATACTTGAAAAAAAAAAAAAAAAAGATCAGTTAAACCAAGACAGCCCTGTCTCCGAAAAGGGGAGAGGGCCGGATGTACACAGCCTTAAACCAACAATCGATTTAGAAAAGCTTTTTTCATTTGAATCCTAGATTAGAGAGGCATTCCTCACTACTCTGTATAACAAAAAAAGAAAAAGAAAAAGAAAAAGAAAACAATAGTGCACTGAACATTTTGCTTTGGGCCACCAAATCCAAAGCTGATAAATTTTCCTACTAATGGACCATTTCTTTGCAACTGCCTAGGAGATGGCCAAGACTTCTGATCAAAAAAAAGGAAAAAATTAAATCTTCCAGTAAATCTACATGCAATACAGACCTTATTTGCGATTGGACCCTGTGCAAGATATGGCTTCTCATTACGCAAGTTGTGGAAACCATATGCCACTTGAGCATCCATACCTGTACACACATTTGACAATTACTACAAGAGTTCCAAATTGCTGAAAATTCCACAGACAAGAACATGGAGCAGAACATGCCCTGTTTTCTTGTAAAAATGCAACAAGTATCAGAAACCAGTATTACCGAAATGCAGACACGACTCCACAACTATGTTACTTGGACTCGGTCATGTCCTTGTTAAACTGTTGAATGTTTGACACAGATGTCACGTTGGACCGGAAATTTCTAAAGAATTTTATACATTTTTGGTCCAAAAGGAATGGTCAAGTGGTCAGACACATGTGTAAGTGCCATGTGTCTCACACAAGTGCTTGGAGCGAAATGAAGGGTCAAAAATATCAAAACTCCGCGCAGTAGATGCAAGGCGGCTCTTGGTGGTGAAAGCCTGAAAGGTATCAAACCTCAAGGATAGATATTTTATGAAAATTGCAGCCCGAAAGGTCTCTGAAGAGAAGATAGAATATTAACAATCATCATTGCTAGATGGCAAACCTAGAGACTGATGCATGTGACAGAACTGGTGAGTATTAAAATTCTTGATCTGTATGAACATCTTCGGCAAGCCTCCATTTGGCCTTACATTTTATAACAGGACAAAGAAATCTAGATCGACTTCACAATTAACCTCTGAAGCAGTAATTCCATATTTCTCTGCCCTCCAATTCACTCATTTGAGAGAGACAAAATGGAAATATCCAATCTTTTTTCAAGTTCTAGTGATATTTTTTTCCAATACATTTCTACTTTATCCATGCAAAAAAAAGGGGCAATCCTCAACAAAATATGAGAGACCAAATGAGAACATGTAGTAATCAGAAGAGAGCCAAAGGGGGGAGACTGTTTCAACCAGTGCATTACAACTGCAAGAGTAACAGTAGCGACATGGCCTCCACTTCAGCTCTAGTTAACCATGAAATGGATGCATGCACAGTAGAAGAAAAATCAAACAACAGTATTATGCACACAGCCAAAGTATTTTACCAATGCTAAAATAATTATAGAACACTCCATCAAAGCAAGCCACTTTCTCAGGCTTCTGGCCTTGAAGTATCATATCCTGCACAATACCAGAACCCGTCTTGATATAAGATGCCACTTCCGCACCAAGTAACAATAGACTAAGAAGACATATAAATATCAAACTTTGGCAAGAGTTAACAGCATGATATCCTAGAGGGTGACATTTGCACCATATAAGGGCGGAGCCAGCCTAGTTAGCATTGTAAGAGATTGCAGATGTTCTTTGAAGGGAATTCCTGTGGATGAAGCATAGGAGGCCATTGACAATGCATCTGTATACAGTTAGGAGGATAGCAGCCCAGCAGGACAGTTCCAGTAGAAAATTTCACATCGCTCAATGACTTTGGAACAAAAGAAAACAACTCCCAAACCATCCAAAGGCATCTCCAACAGGGATCTGAAATCCCTAGTGGAGGAGTCCTGAAATTGCACTCCCGAACTTATTAGGTTTCGGATCGCCCCCTAGAGGAAGCCCCAAAAGGGAAGGATGCCTTGGTGGGGTGAACTGACAAACTGAATGTGCTACCTGTTCATAGGTGATATCTGTTCATTTACATAATAAACTACAAACTTTGACAACAAATGCATTGTAAAGCACTTCACACAAAAACATACAAAATTAAAACAGAAGTGTGAGGGAGAGAGCATTGCAACATTGATGAGACAAGAATTCTCCCTTCTTCATTGTCGACAAACCTTCATAGCTTCCATTTTCAAGATGAGAGTAGCATATTACTTAATTTCCATCTCTTCCAGAGCTTGGTTAAATTTCATTTAATTGTTTTTTTAATCCTGTAATTTACTACTACCAATTTTTACTTCACTTTGTTACGTTTGGAGCACGATGGGAAGGTTGAGACTTGAAAACAAAAGAAAGAATCAAAAAAGAAATTGAAAGAAAGGGGGGTGTCCAAGAGGCTGGCAAAGAAAAGCAGTTGGGATTGTAACCTGATCAATAATGAACTCTTCTGTTGCCTTCATACAATGAGGCAGCTCCACAGCTTCACCGGCTGGCATCATTAATGAGGCATGCCAACTGCACGTTTTGTTAAAAAGAATTATTAAAAAACAGTAGGATGTCCAGTAGAAGTTGATAAAAAAAACTTGGCATTTAACACAGCAGAGACAAACAGCCTTTGCCTGTTCATCACATGAACTATGAAGGGTTGAGCTTCCCTTTAACATTTTATTGCCCTTCATTTCTGAATTAGGATTAAAGCTAGCTCATGACAACCTTGTGCGAAAGCATGGATCCCAACAATCTAGACCTTAAAAGACAAGGAGATTCTATAATGGCACAGTAAAACAGTGGAAGCCACAGACATCACTAGCAGGCTCATCACCATCCTAGCATGCAAAAAGCTCCAACTCCCCCACCCTCCCCCCCCCCCCCCCAAAAAAAAAAAAAAAAAAAGGGATTCTCAAACAAAGAAAAAGAAAAACAAAGTGGAAATAAAAAAAGCATCGGGGAGAGGATAATTAGCCAACATTATCATGCTTAATGGACATAAAAGTTACCTATCTAAATAACACATGGGGCCTGTACTGGCCCTATGAAGAGTCCTTTTGACAGCTGACTTCCAAGCAAATGGAAATGAACCGCCCTATAAGAATCAATTCAAGAATAAAGCACAACTCAGCCAGGTTTTGAAATTTTACTACTATGTGATAAAACAAATGAATGAGAAACTGATACACAGAAATGAAGTTCGGGAAATAGTACCTACCCAGCCAAAACTCCTTGATAGATCATTCCCAGTGCCAAGAGGGATAATCGCCACCGGAGGAAAAGGAAGCCTATCTTCTTTGAAAAGTACTCCTAGACAACCAAGTACCCAACCAACCGTACCATCTCCCCCAGCAACCTGGCAAACAACCAAATCCCGACTTCAATTAGATTCTCGAAATGCCAAGGAGCATTGGTCACTCATCGATAACGACAAAAAATGATGTCATATTTTGAAGCTGACGGGAAAAACGTCCAAAGGGTTAAGCTTGACACCCCTCCCCTCTTTTTTTGTGTATAAGAGGTTGGGCTTGGCAATTCAACGCAGGGCAAGCAAAATGCTCTGAAACTATCTAGATAAATGACATTACCTCTTACTGTCGATGGCAGGAAGGAAAATAAAGCAAAAATTCCATGCAAATCCACCACTGAAGGCAAGTAGAGAATACCTAGAAATCTGGACGCTTTTTAAACCCAGCCCAAAAAAAAGGAAAAAGGAATATGTAACTTATAAAAAGAATGGTATATGAATGTTAAATTGGTGTCAGTATATGAATGTTAAATTGGTGTCAAAGGTTCAAAATCTATGTATTTCCCCGTGTGTGAAGGCTGCAGTTAGTTCGGAGTTCTGAAACAATGCTTTGGACAGTGGTAAAAGAGCTCGAATACTATAAAAATCAATGAAATATGGGAAAAGGCAAAACTGTTGGCATTTATATTGCTCGTTATTCTGATTTGTGTTACTGATACTAATTTAGAATTAAACACGTTAGTGGTGATCTTCTCAGCCTACTGCTGAATTACTGCCCATGCATGTAATCAATTAACTAAATGGGCAACTTGACATAGTACTTCAAAGTTCAGACAACAACTGAAAGTGCAGTATTTGTAGACAGAACAGAATTGCATCAGCAGAAAAAAGCATACCACTATTCTCAACCTTTGCCGAATCTCTTTAGCACAGAGATCGCCCCCACTCGCCAACTGCTCCAGGCAACGCAATCCATACTGTACGAACTCATTAGGCTTGACCTCAGAAAGGTCAAACACCTGAAGTAACAAAAACAACAAAAAAAATTCTAACAAAGGATGGAGTAGGAAAAAAAAGGGCCATCCAATTGAATACTGTTAATCAGCAAGAAATTATCACAACCCTTTTTTTGGGAGGGGGGGTGGGGGGAGGGGGTCTTTGACATGAATTTGAGAAATGCTTGATGACATCACAGTGATCACTTGACTTCTAGGGCAGTACAGTCAAACAAAAGGTCAATAGCATTAATTTTTAGAGTATGGGTCAGAAGCCAGGGCTTGCTCAAAGACATGGCTCAACCTATGTACAACACAGAACGATATATCTGGATCTGATAATAAATAAAACAGTGAACTCCGGTTCCAATTTCCAAAGCAAAGCTTGATGTCCTCTGAAGAAAATTGACACAGGAATCACTACCAGGGAATTGTTGACAGTTTTAAGTCAGCAGTTTTCAAGATATTTAAGCAGCAAATACGGTGATAATCCCCAAAATGTCACAAATCCAAAAGAAAGGAACAGAAAATAAATAAAGAACTAGACATTCTAGTCAGTAACCTTAAATTAAAAAAGAAAGGCTTGAGGATTAAAGAAATTCAAACAAATTGATAATGTTACAGCAAATGCTTTAATTCAGGGTCAGATGGTATTTCAGCAAATCAACCAAAGATCTACTCTTGTATCCACAAAATTAAGCATGCAATCATCTCGGACGGCAGACAGCTCCAGAGAACCCTCTAAAACAAATGCCGCCTATGAGATGAAACCCCAATGAAATATCCAACCAAGTGATCCTCAATTTACCAGCTTCCAATCTTAGAAGTAGGTCAGACTTAGGACAAGGACAACCCTTCTAGCTCCACAAAAGTTGCACAAACCATTCACCAATTGAAGAAAGAGCAGGGGCAGTCAGGCACAATATTTTTTTCATTTTTTTATTTTTTGGTTGGAGATCCAAAGTAGCTCAATTCATTGCCCACTTGTCCATCAGTACACACGGGGCTACTTGGGTTGGGCAAACACCTACTCATACATCCTCATGGTCAACAGACTCTAACCTGGCTAGGGTATGGACAGGCACACATAGGTTAGGCAACAACCCAGGACAACCCGTTAATCTTCTCTCTCCATTTTTTTTGGGGGGGGGGGGGGGGGGGTTGGTTTCAACCAGAGTTATAAATACGGCACTGCACTGCCTGGTACCGGCTGAAGTCATTGTCCGATTTTGTAACAGTCAGATACTAGTCAATACCGATTTATATCTCCGAATACCGGACAGTATTTCTGGCCAAATACCTACTAGTACACAAAAAATTTAAATACAGCTTCAAATTTTTTACTCTTCCAATTCTTTTTAAAAATACAAAACAGTATAAACCTGATACAAAAATGCTCTAATCCGATATATCTTGTTCCATTGAAAAAACAGTACGATTATTGATACAATATTCATAACTTTGGTTTCAGCTTTCAACACCAGGGACCCATGATTGCCCAAAACTACACAGGGAAGAGGACAGGATTTGGCGTATAAGATAATAATAAATCAATGGCAATGTTTATTTCATCTCATCTAAAATTTTTGAGATTTATAAGGTAGAAATTGGTCCAAAATAATACTTCACATGTTATACAAAATACAATATGATTTCATAAGATGAGATTAACAGAGTTTTTGTTTCTTTCAACAAAAAAAAAAAAACAGAAAAGAAACAAATCCAAAAACAGAGTATTTTCAAAATCAAAATATTAAACAGAAGAGAGGGAAAGGGACCTGTTCCTCGCTCATCAAATGCTGAAGACGGAGCTTGAGCTCGGGGCCATGGCGTCCACCACTACGAGAATTAATGAAAACGACAATGGGGCCCTCTGGAGGGTCCACCTCCTCCGACTTGAGCAGACTTGCCGAAACGACGCCAGCCTCGACGTTTCTCGAGTTGATTGTGCGGCGTAAAGCAATACGAATGTATTCGGGCATGGAGATCCTCTTCTTCAACTCCTCCTTGCCCAGCCCACCGCCCGATAACCCGAGCCCGATTAGTGAATCAATCATTGACGACCGACTTACATGCCTCGATGAACCGCTTGAATCTCCCCCTTCATTGCCAATATTCGTCGGCGAATCATCTGCGACCGCATTCTCCTTCGTTGTGGAATCATCATTCTTCGGTGGCGAATCATCTTGTGCATTCTTTGTCGAATCAGCTCCGATCGACTCCATCATTGATGGCAAAGGTTTCATTGATTGATTGATTTGGGGTTCAATTTCAGAAGAATTATCAATGTCGAACAAGAAATCAAGGGTTTTTTCTCTGAGTATTCATCGTAATGGCAATGTTGAATAAGATTGAAGTTTTTCGTTGTTTAGGTTTAAATATAGAGTGGGATGAATGGAGGAGAGAGAAAGGGAAACCAGGCTGATCGTCGATTGAGGAAGGCAGGCAAACCGGGGAGGGAGGATGAAGCTGGGGAGCAGCCGAGGAGGAGAATCAATGCCTCAGTTTCACTTCAGTTTTAATGTGAAATAAAAATTTAGAAAATTTGTAGTATACTAGAACCATTATCTTTGCAAGCAAATGATTAAGTTAAATAATATGTTAATATCCAACACTATAAATACTTTATCAATAATATTATTTTTATTATTTAGGTTTATTTTATTAATTGAATAATTTTTATATCTATTGAATTTTTTTAACTTTTTACGCATATGTTATTTTTTTATATACAAGTAAAAGTTTATTAATCATATTTCTAAGAAACTGGTTAAGGGAAGGATGAAAGATATTGTAAAGTATATAAAAAAATTCTAAATAGATAGATAGATAGATAGATTAGTATTAATTAAACAGTTCTTTTTATTCTTTACGTTTGGAAAAACTACTCTCCACGACACCTGCTAAGCTAAATATTTGAAATTGCCTGTAACTAAAATTGAGAAATTATATTTACATCAATAAAAACACCATAATTGTAATGATGTAATGTGATATGTTCATTTTAAATCTATCTAATTGCTCCAAATCATAATCATATTGGTGCAAATATGATATCCATTTTATTGATATATTTGAAATGGTGGATTAAAATTTAATACATTTTGTCTCTTGTGATAAAAACCATCTATACACTTTGGTCTTTTATATATTTTAAACAATCTCTCATTACCATCCCCTCCCCCCAAAAAAGGAAGAAACCTGTGTCTCTATCCTGCAGTAATATTATTGTATATACATGTATCTAGTTAGGTACACACATATAAATATAGACATTCTAATCATTGGCCCCGTGCTTGGCCACTTACCTTATTTTCATAGCCCAACAACACCTAAAATTATTAATATAGGTAAGAAAAAACGTACTGCATGAAACAAAAGGTATAATATAAGTAAGAAAAGACACACTGCATGCGAGAAAAGATACACTACAGGAAACACATATGCAGTTAGTACACGCGTAGAGAAAATACATCATATAATAGAAAATGTTCATCATTTACAGTATCAAAAGATTCACCAATTAAACCAAAAACTCCATTATACATAGGTCAGAGATTCATTAAAGTTTGCCATGAATTTGCCAGCCACTCCTTCAAAAAGTAAGGAGTCTACTTAGTTCCTGGAAAGTTAAAAAACTGTCTTATGCTAGGAGAAAGACTCTTCTCCAGTTTGTTATTGCAGATATCATTTGCTTTTGGCCTCAGTCTTTCTGTTGCTTATTGGTGTTCTGCAATTGCTTGAATCATTATGTTGTAAATTCCTTTGGACTGGGGATATTAGGGGGAGGAAACTCATCCCCATTAATTAGAAGATGGTCTGTCAGACACTACCCAATGGGGGATTGAATTTCAAGGAACTTCTTAGCTAGAACAAGGCCTTGTGCACAAAGTGGCTTTGGAAAATACTTTCCCAACCCTCAATTTTTACTTATTGGGTGGATTCTTATCAACTAAAGAGGGTCGGGATAGCTTTGACAACGAAGCATTGGATGGAGATGCTTGAGGCTAGAGATTCTTAATGTAGTTGAAAAATGACATCCTCTCCAAGGTTGGGGGCAAGTTCAAATCTGAAGGTTGGCTAGCTTCTTGTCAAGTGGGAACTAAACTTTGTGTATGCAAGGCATACACCTTGTTCTCCAAGCAGCAAAGTCATATCTCATGGTGGAAAGTTGTATGGAAAGGATGGGGCTGATATAGACACAAATTTATTTTATGGCCAGCTTGTCATAATAGGTTGCTCACAGGCACGATGTTGAGGCAAAGGGGTCTACCAACTACTACTGGATGTGTGCTACAAAGTGTGGATGAGATAGATAGTTGTGAGCATCTTTTTTTTGCTTGTCCTTTTATGCACTCCATCTAGGCACCTCTACTGATATGGGCCAAGAGTCAACCTCGCCAGTGGGGATTTCACAAGGAAATAGGCTTGTTTACACAAAAATGCATTGGCAGTCAGGGTATCACCAAATGGAGGAAAGCCTTGCTAGCGGCAGCTGTATATGAAGTTTAGAGGGAGCGTAATTGTAAGAAGCACCATGGCAAGTCAGAAGCCCAGACAGCATAGTTAGGTCCATCCAATATTCCATGTGTGTTCGTGCAAGAAGGTTTGTGTATGACTGAAGTGAGCTAATCGAGGCGAAATGCCTCTCATGTAATCAACCGTTTGGAAAATCCTTGCAATATATATATTTACCTTTTCCCTAAAAAAAGATTCATTATTTAGACAAAAAAAATCAAAACTCAAAACTCAAAATTTAAAATTCATTCAATTTAAATGTAGTAGCCATATAAAACTAAAATTTTATCAGGCAAAAATCACAAGGCTCATTGAAAATGTTTATCATTTAAGAGAAATGGTAAAAATCAAAAAGCTCATTGAAAATTCATTCAATTTAAATGTAATAGTCATATAAAATTAAGATTTTTAGCTTTGATATAATTCAACATAGATTTTCCAATCAAAAAAGAGGGAGTGAATCACATGATGAGAATTTACCCAAAAAAAAGTTGAAAAAAAAACCAAGGGAATCATATCAAGGGAAAAAAGGGGCGAATGAAGGAAAATATTATATAAGGAAAAAAGAGTGTGCATCTTACTAGATACATACATATATATCTAAGAAATTTTCCCCTATCCTAACTCTCTTCTTAGTTCTCTCTATCTCTCTCTGTACTTTCTCTTCTGTTTCCCTCACATGGTCAGGTTGATTACAGAACATATTGTTAGCCTAATTTACTTTTTCTTTTTGTTTTTTGGATTAAATTTAAATAACCTATTATTAGCTTATTTGGTCATGCAAATAAATGTGATACCGACGTAATTGCATAAATGAATATACATAATTATTTTGACTTGATATTCCATCCCATTTCTCATTTCAATTTCCCATCGTCTTCTGCTTTAATGGCTAGCTAGCAACCACCACATCTGGTGAAGTCGTAGTCATCCCAGACGCCATGGTGGTTGGTGGTGGAAACCAAACGCTCTTACAATTACTCGACAGCCACCGGTGGTTATCGCTTCTTTAACCTATGAATTTGACATCTGAATGATGTTCCTGTAGTGATTTGTTGTTGCTCCAACACTCCAATCCATGCCGACACTAACTATATGTGTGCGCATATGTTACACAAATACAAAGTATATTAATATTGTTTGAGTGTACGACTCCCCAAAAAAAAAGATTGTTCAAGTGTAAACCTACTCTTAGGTCTTCAACCATCAGCCAAGCTCTTAGTTGAACTACTTCCTGAATATAGTATTATGCATTTCGGAAAGAGTGATCTCAATTCAAATATTAGCAATCCCCATATTGATTATTGAGTAGGGTAAGGAAAGACATATTCATCCATGCTTCCGGCTCAAAGGATGTTCATGTAAGAGGGTACGTTAGAGCATACAACGTATAACAATTAACGTATACTTTTGGTTGAGTTGTTCCTTGAGCACATATCATTGTATACTTGTTTACACCAAAAATGTGCTATTTTTACCATATCTTTATACTTAATTCGTGCTCAAAATAATTATCATATTAGAATTTTGTTTTGGGTTTTGTTTGTTTTGCAGAAAAATCAAAAAAAAAAAAAATTGGTGGAAAATGAAAGAATTGGGCCATGAATTGAGGATTGAACTGGTAGCGCAAAACCTCAACAAAAGAAATATAAATTAAAACTCAAACTAGTCTCAGTCCCCTCGTGCCCAGCATGTGACCAGAAAACCCCCTCCTGTTAATTCTTTGACCCTGTTTGACAATCAGCTGTTAGCTGTTAGCTGATTGAATTATTAGCTGTTTGACTTAACTGATTGTATTAGCTGTTTCTGAAAAAAGTATTTGGTAACATTAGCTGTTTCTAACAAGCTTATTTGGTGAAATTCCACTTGTACCCTTTAACAAAACTTCATTACTTTTTTAATAACATAATTATTTTTATTGCATTTTCATTTTTCTTTTTAACATGAATTGTAAATTATAGATTGTGACTGGTGAAATATATAAAATTACAATTACTTCACCCAAATTTGATGTTTATTACCATAGATTTTTTGTTTAATTGACTTTAATTTTATTTTTGGTAATAATTAAAATTTATAACATAATAACATTTAGAAAGATCTACACCACAAAATACTAATTAATCTACATTATTTCTTAAATTGAAGAAATTTTAAAATTAAAATTATTAATTTAAACATCATGATTTTCCACAACTCTTGTCCCAAAAGATCAAAAAACCAACGAAAATCGAAAAAAAAGTCCAATGTTACATGTAGCCCATTTGAAAATGAAGAGTAGGATTTTTGTACTAACTAAATAAATGTAATTATGTCAAAAGAAAGGGGGTAATATGGTAAATTTAATGTTGAATAGTAATAAGCTAATGCAAAAAGCTCTTCCAAAGAGCTTTTTCTAAATTAGCTTTTTATACCCAAAAAGTTAATTCAAAAGGCTATCTAACTAAACAATCAAAAGAGCTTTTTAATCCAAGTCAAACAGCTGATATCCACAAAAAGAGCTTTTTGAGGCCAAAAAACTCTTTACCAAACAAGGCCTTTGTCTCTCATCTCCGATGACAGGAACCCCTTCCCCTGTTCTGTTTTCTGTCTGCTTCGACTGCCCGTATCCATGTCCACCATCTTTCATCACTAGCATCACCACGCATTCTCTTGCCTTCAGCGCCATCTTCACAGTCCATCATCAATATCCCCACCATCATCAGTGCTCACCGTCAACATCGAATCAGCCCCCCACAATCTCAATCCCAGCACAACAATATCTCCATCTCGGATTCCATCTCCACCATCCATGACAACGTGAACTACCATCAACAACACAAACAGGAGCCACAACAACACGATCTCCACACTAAAACCCTCACCTTCCAACTCCCTCTTTATCCGTTCTGACACTTTAGCACAAGTCTTTAGTACTTCGTTTAATGACCCACACGACACCTTTATCCATGTCATATGTACTATTTTTTAAATTTATTTTTTTTAGATAGGTGAGGTGATTAAGCCTTTGTATGTTGTTTTGTTCATAAAATTTGTCAGCAAACTAGCAACACAACCAACAAACCTATGAAATGGTTGATTTACATAAAATAAACTAGTACTTATATCAACTAATTATCTTTAAAAATCTATAGGCTAATATAGCGGTCTTAGACCATACTACCTTACCTAAAAGTTATAATACACTTGAGTCAAATGTTATTCCGCCACTAAGCAAGAGATTTTTTATTTTTTTTTAAAAAAAAAGGGATTTATACTTGAATTATTTCACCAATTAAAATGCCAAGTTAGTTTCAGGATGGCTAAGTAGCTTTTGTTTATTCTCTGGCCACTCATAAAACCTGTCGTTGTACGGAGTGGAGTGCCTCAAGCATAATATGGGCATTTATTTAGCACTCAGGGAAAAAAAATCTAGGCAGTCATACACAACGCTATGCAGTATATTTTGTATGCCCCACACCTTACTTTATTTACCTTATTTTAATTGAATTTATCTTATGTACATTTATTATACTTGTTTACATTTATAAGAACTTATTTGAATTCATATAAACTAATTTGAATAAAAACTAAAAAAAAAGTTTAAAGAAAAATCTTGTTGATGTTTGTGAAATTATAACCTTATGACACATACAATGAGCACTATGCAAAATAATAAATGTGTAAATGGTTCACTACTTTTACATACCAAACGTCATGCCATCTTATATTCTCACATTCATCCTTAAACAAGTGCAAGTCAAGCTCCCAAGTTCAAGATTTAAACACCAGTCACAACTTCACAAGGGGTTTTCACCCATCAAATGAGATCTAACTAAGATGCGACATGATTCTTTGGGAAGCCTCCAAAGTCTATTTTAGGAATATTAAATAATTTATAGTAGATTCTTGCATTTCAATTCCCTAAAATGATGAAAACCATGTTGTTCACAGTGTAAGTTTTTGGCATCAGTTCAAATCGAGTTTTGAGCGATCTTGATTCTTACCCACACTTTCCTGATTGATGCAAATCCAAGCTTTGCTGCTTTTCTAAGATGTCTACTTTAGACCCATATGCTCACAATTGGTATTTGGTAGCATTTCGGAGATAAATGATCAAGATAAATTGGATTGTGAACAAAAATCCGATTTTGGAGCAACCTAACTATTTGTTTAATTTGGGAGACTTACAACTATAGTATTTAGATTTCTCACATATGATATTTCTCCATTGGCAACACTCATATTGGACATGTATAACACTCTAGAAACTTCTTAGAAGATGGAAGAAATATCCAAAAAATTTCAGCTCGTCATCTTTAGAATTTGGATTTATTTTCTTAAGATAATTTGGTAGACTTTTATTGGTCACTTGCCATACATTGTACCAGGTAATTTTCATCTATTTTGGTATTAAAGAACAATTCTCCAATTGTAATTCTCAAATTTGGATGAGTAATTATTTGAATGACAAAAGATAACTCTCTCTACAAAAAGCTCTTTAATATTTAGCTCTTTGTGAATGGTGATTAAGAGTCTTCTAGGATATCTCTTTGGTGGCATCTGCCTTTAGGAGATAGGCCTGGTGAGGAGCTTTTTCCTATCTTTTTTGGTTCATGTTCTTGGGTCTTTATCTTGCAAATTAATTGATTGCTTGAGATTGATTGCTTGGAGGAACATATCTTAGCTTGCTTGGTGTTAGTTGATTTGAGATATTGAGACTAAGGATCCATCCTCATCAACTATCCAAATATGCCTTGCATGGATGATGTAGTGTACACTAGATATATGTTTGGTCAACATTATGCAATAGGATTATATCATTTGGGTATTAATGAATATTAAATTGTATTTGGTGAACATAGTTGAATATGTCTTTTGGTTATTAATTATAATAACATAACATTAGAAAAATAAACTAACGCGCATAAAACTATTAGTTATATTTGCAATAGATATAGCAAATTTTTGTTTCATTCATAATGATAACAATTAAAACAATTTTATAAACATGTTTGATGCAAAAAAGGTTGTATTTTATATGCCTTTCATCACCTACTTCTTGCTCATAAGTAATACATCCTTTTAACATTTTTCCTTTTTTTATTTACTTTTATAGGTAGTAAGAGAAAGCATGCTAGACTCAAAAATCACAACTTGAGTAGCATGCTTTCATGGGTTATCGCAGCAGTCCAGTCCATTCGTCTCGTAGGCATGTCAATACACCAAGCTGCAACATGAGGAGTTTCATGGGCTAGCCCAATTCCAGCAGATTCTTCACATGGGCTCACTCATTTGACCCAAGTCAGGCCCCCCTATGCAGTCTAGCTACTGAAATTGATTTCCATCGGCTCATTCCAAGCAAAAATGTCAAGCATGTGCAATGCCTGACCTCTTCTTGGCTGTAGATGTAACGCCCCGCCGCTGCCCGAGGGGCGGCGGGCGCGTTACAGAATGGTATCAGAGCAAGCGACCTGCAACCTCTGACCTTTAGGGTTTGTGTGCGCATGTGATTGACTATATGTTTGATGATGTGCATCTATGTGATTCTGTGCATTATGTGTGCTCTACGTGATCAAAGTTGCAATTTGAATTCGTGTGACATGGAATTGATGATAAGTTTCGAGGACGAAACTTATTTTAAGGGGGGGAAGATTGTAACGCCCAAAAAAAAAAAAAAAATTGAAGGAGGAGTCAAAAGGGGGACTTGACCGAAAAAGGGAAAAAAAGGGGGGGAGAGTCGGTCAAAAAAAAAAAAGAAAAAAGAAAAAAAGCAAAACTAAAAAGAGGGGGTTCTCTAGTTCTTTCCACAACACACACACACAATACACAGACCCACGCAGAGAGGGGAGAAGAAGAAGAAGAAAAGGAGAAGAAGAAGAAGGAGAAGAGGATTACAGTTTTGATTTTGATTTCAATTCAAGGTGAGTAATTTTTATTTTCTCTAACCCTAAAATTGATTATTGGAAGATTACTTTGAGATTTATGTTTGAATTTACAAATTAAATTCGAATTGAAGTTTTGAATATGAGATTTTAGGGTTTATTGGATTAGAATCCTAAATCAATTTGTTAGAAACCTACTACTAAAACTTTCATGTTTATTTATGATTTGTGAGTTATGTGGATGTTGTGAATTGATGGGTATGTTCTGAATTCATCCAAACACATGCTATACTATGGATTTTGGGTTGATTGCTTGTATTTGGGATGAGGAAGAGAGTAGAGAAATATGGTTAATTTTCGGATTTTTCAAGGATTCGTGTACTGTCAGATTTTCTGGGAATTTTTGGATGCTCAAAAAATCATGAAATTTTTACTGTAGGTTAACCATGACATTAAGCAACTTCTGGTAAATTTTCATGAATTTTAGATGTGTAGTTTATAAGTTATGAATTTTTGATTGAAACTGCCCTGTTATTGTGTGCGAAAAGTCAGATGATGTTTGAATTACTATGAACTATTGGGTTGGATATAAATCATGAAATTTTTACTGTAAACTGATGAGGATGTCTGGTAAATCTCTGTAAATTTTGATGAATTTTGGAAGTGTATTTTAGGAGTTACGAATTTTTGATTGGGACTGCTCTGTTTTGGTCTTTGATTTCAGTTACTGTTTTAATTTTTGTTTGAAGGTTTTGCTTGGAGAAAACTTGTGAAAATATTACTGTACATTCCTCATGGTAGTTGGTGTTTTCTGGTAAATTGTTGTGAATTTTGGTTGTGTATGCTAAAAGTTATGAATTTTTTTGAGTTTAATTCGCAGATTTTTGATTATTTTGGCTGACTGTTTGAATTTCTGGGAATGATTGGTGTGGACAAAAATTATGAAATTAATATGTTAGAATCTACATGTCATTTTTCAATTTCCTGCAAAGTTTGGTAAAGATTGGATGTGTATGATGTGAGTTATGAATTTTTGAGTTAAAGTAACTTATTTAGTGTAATTATGGATTATTTGCATGTTTAATCCGTAAATTAGATATGAAAAAGCCATTGTTGAGCTTCCTAAGAATTCTGCTTGTGCGATGAATCATGGGAAACTTGTGAAAGTATTTTGAATGGAGACAATGAATTATACGATTTTCTTAAGTTATGTTTTGGGGAAAAAGGTTCATGTCTTGCTTTAGGCTATTACAGGGCGTTCTAGAACTATGGCCATAGAAGTAGTTGTCTTTGTGTTTGGAGCTGTGTCAGTTGTTGGCTGGTACCTTGAGTGGGCGCTGCCCGGTTCGCCAATTGGTTCTCAGTTTGTGTTATTTGGGAGCTGTGTGGGTCCCTGGTTTTTCAGGATGTGAATGTGACTTCACAGTTTGTGTTTTGAGGACATCTACGTACTCTAGAGCGTTGGGTTCCTGGTTGGTACCTTGAGTGGGCATTGCCCAGTTCGCCAGGATGTGTTTGTGACCCTTGTGTTTTGTGATAGTTCTTTGTGTGAGTCATGAGTTGTTTTCCCTTAACCTAAAAGTTTTGCATTCAGTTAAGAATATGTGATGTGTTGTGAAATTGATTTTGGCTTGGATTCGGATTTCGGATGTGACATGGAATTGGGTTTCGTTTGGATTTGAAATTTGGATCAGTTATGAAATCAATTTTGATCTTAGTTTTGGATTTTGGATTTAGTTTTGGATTTGAAGGTTCATTCAAAATATCTTCAAGCTTGTGATTGAATTTGGAATGTGTTTATGGCTAGTACGCGAACTTTTGTGAAAAAGATTGCTTTGATGTGTGTGCTAATTGTGGTTATGGGCGGGCCGTTACGTTGCTTAGCAGATTCTGCTCTCTTTTGGACTCTAGTGAGGACTATGAGCCCAAAGGACGTGATTGGTATGGGACAATCATGGTTAGTTTAGTGAATAGACTAACCGTAGAGTTTGTTCAGGGACTTACGTGAAAACGAGAGTCCTTGAATTGTACTTGGTATGGGACAAGTACGACTAAGCTACGCTAATTGCCTATTCCATGACATAAGTATATTGTGGGTAGTTGTGATATTTGTGAATATATGAGATATGGAGGTATGAGTTTATCTTGATTCTTGAAGCCTACAAATATTTGTCTATATGTCGTGAGATATGTGTACTACGTGATTATGTGTGAACCGGTTAATGTGCAAAGTGTAACAGTGGGGAAGGTAAAGGTTATTCACTGGGCTCGGGGAGCTCATGACCTCACCATTTTTTTTTAGGTTTTGGAAGCGAGAAGGGACCCCAGGAGCATTAAGAAAGCTCGCTAGCTCTGAAACACTTTTGAAGAACTTATTTGGAACTGTAGCGCTCGTAGTATGTACAAAGTATGGATTATGTTAGTAAATGTAGTTCTGAATGTATTTTGATTCAGAAATATGTAATAACATTATGGATACAGCTAAGTGTGTATGTAATGCATGTTTTAGGTTGACTATCTCGACCTTTGGTTCGATTTCGATAAGAGCTTCCGCTACTATCGCCTATGAATAGGTCAATTCAGGTCAATAAGGTCATAGAGCCTGGTGGGCGCTACTGACCGAGCGTCCACGGCGGTGACGCGTCCGTCCACTTCGGGCGGGGCGTTACAGTAGATAGTTACTAGGGATGGCTTCAAGGATCATCTACTGACCTCACGAATCATCACAATCCTTTCAGTTGCTCCATCCTCACGCGCATGTTACTTAGTAGATTTCCCAGAAGGTTACTCATCCTAAGATTTCTCCAGAACAAGCACGTTTAGCTATGATTTCGTACGAGTGGACTCCCTCAAAAGAAAGGTGCAACTTTGGTAATGTAAGTAGTTAGTTCAACTCTTTTAGGCCACATTTAGGATATTACAGATGGTATCATAACTGACCCATAACCATGAGTTGTACTAGTGGACAGAAGAGCCCTGGCAGTCACCTATCAGGGTAAGGATATCGGGATAGACCATCAGTGAAGAGGACTTATAAGTCAATTGCATAGTATAAGACGCAATGAGGATGTTATGTCCTTCAGGTGGGGGTTACTTGTGATACCCCAAATGTGGTTTAAAAGGATTAAAGTGACTACTTATTTCATCGAAGGTACACCTTATTTTTTGCCTTAAGAGCTCCATAATTAAGCTTGCTTCCTGTGGAAAAATCTTAGGATAAATGGCCTTTTAGGACTCCCAAGCAGTGTGTGGGTAAGGACGAACTACGCCAGAGGCTTGTACTGATTTGTGGGGTCAGTCAACGATCCTTGAAATCATTCTTAGTAACTATTTGCAGCCCAAGAAGGGGTTGGGCGTCACAGCATGCTACCCTCACAGCGGGTTGTAGGGTACGGTCCAACCACCAAGATCCACTTTAGGTTAGCAATGAAGTGAACACCTAGCCCATGAAGACCAAATGCCTATGTTCAGCCTTGTCTACTAGGAAGAGAACTCTAGCCCGCCTATTTTCTTCTCTTTCATCATGTGTTGACCAGTTAGGAATGCATGCTTATATAGCTTGGCGTGATGTGTTGTCCAAAACATATCACTACTTTTAAAAGTTAGTTCATTCTATTTTCTAGAAATTGGAAAGTTGATGTTTCGTTGGGCAATTCAAACACAAAAGGAAACGGGAAGCTAGATAGTGGAGCATGTTAACAATTTGGAAATCAGGTTGACTTTAGAAAGTATAAGGGTTAGCACTAGTATAAATACGGGTTTTGGGTGTTGTTATAAGACATCAATTGTTCTCCTATCTTTTTAGGTCTATGTTAGACCTTAAAACACCGCTAGGGAGAAATTTACTTGGATTTATGTATGTGATGTGTAACATTGAAGATTTCAAGTCTCTTTGAATAAGTTCTCTTTTTCCTTTTCTCATTTCTGTTTCATGTTTATTAATTTGCGTGTTGGATTAGTTCTCTCATAATTTAATTGTACTCTTATGTTGACTAGTAGTTAAGTTTGATTGCTTTGGTTGTAATTTGTCTCTTTAATGGCTAACTGATTTTGTATAGACCTTAACCACAATTATTTTAACTTGTAATTTGGAGTTTTTCTCATGTTTACCATGTGTTCGATGGTGCTTGAAAGATTTTTTCATATATGTTTTTAGGCAACTGATTATGCTAAAAGGTGAGCTATATTCGCTAGCGAGGCTACAGAGAATATGCAAGATTTTGGCATGAAAATAGTCTGAATCCTAATTAGGTCTAGGGTTCTACTCGTATGATTTAATTGGGCTAACCTCTTCAAAATGTGGTTATAACATTTAAACTAGCCTTGCCCTTTTGAGGGGACTTGTGTGGTCTGTGATTGTACAATCGACCATTCTTAAGCACTTCTGTAGGCTTGGATAGGTCATGCATGGGTTGTATAGATTAATTTATTCATCAAGTGGCAAAATCACAACCCAAGCCTCTTTTATTGCTTTCATAGTTTATTTAAGTTTAATAATTATCATCTTTTGTTTGGCGTCGCTTGAGTACTCAAGATAGTTTTAATACTTGAAAACACGACTCTCTATGACCCGTATATGTTAGTTGTTAGCTACATCTACATCGAGCCTTGTGTGTTTAACTCGACAAAATAAATGTTTAACAAAAAATGAAAGAGAAATAAACCAAAATACCCATCCTCAAACACTTTAGTATCAAGTTCTTGTACATGTATGGGGTAAACATTAGTATTATTTTCATGAGCATCAGATTATACTGTTTGTAGTCATTTTCTGGGGTTGATGCTGTTAGTCTTTCGAGGGTATTTGGATGGAGAGGAAGGATCACATTAAACTCAATGTTGTATTTTGCATGTAGAGCTTGTCGTAGAGTTACAAATTAAACCACTATTTTGATTTATAAATAATATTTATAGCATAGAAAAGTAGGGATCGATCCCACGAGGAAAGATTATGATAATAAGCTAGTTTAATTCTAATTAAATGTACTACTCTAATTTATTATAACTTCTCTTTATATTACTAAATAAATCAAATTTAATAAGTAAAAATCTGGAAAAATACTTAATATTGCTCCTAAATATTCTAAATTTAATCCTAAAAATAAAACAGTAAATAGCTATCATAAATAATCGAAAAAATAAAAGCAGAAATAATAACACCATATTAGACTGAAAATCAAAACAGAAAATAACAAGTAGAAAATTAATGTTAAAAATTACAGAAAGTAATCCAAATTAATATTCTGCAAGTTTATAACTTATAACTCCAAAATTATATGTAATTAAATTCAAAAAAATTAAAACAGAAAATTAACTCCAGAAAATTAAAACAGAAAATGAAATCTAAAATTAGAGAAAGAATAAACTGCACAAATATAAATACGAAAATAAATAACAAAATTGCCCAGATTTTAGGATATAATTTTTTGGACTTAACAAAACCATAAAACATAAAATAAAAATTAAAAACGTAACTTTTAGATTTATTAAAATAAAAACCTGCACATATCTAATTTACAAAATAATTCTGAAAATTTATCAAATAATTTCTAAAAATTCCGAAATTAAAAAGAGGTAGAATAGGATCCTATATAAACCTAAAATGACTAAAACATGAAAACACGCAAAAGGAACTATCTTTAACCTAATTTCTAACAAACCGGTAAATAAATAGCAAAACAGAAGAGAAATTAAATCTGAAAATTATAACCACACTAAAAATCAAAATCTAATTGATCTAATATTACCAAAACACTCCTAAAAGACTACTCTTTTTGAGGGGATAAACGAAATTTATATTAAAGCTTATAAATTGAAGAATAAAAATTGAAAAACTAGAGAAATTAACTAAAAAGCAAGAAATAATTATCAACGATACCAAATTTATGAAAAATACTTAACATAATCTATATCCACCATGTAAACTAATATTTATCATCAACACATAAATTTGATTTATCCATGAGTTAGACTGTAGAAGACACCCAACAGCAGATCTTCTCTGTTTTTCTTGTATTATAGTTTATTTAGGTCCAACCCTAATATAAACCCTACTAGTTTTGACAATCCTAGCACCAATGCAAGAATTTAATCAAATTAGAGTATTAAGTATTAGAAAAATATCATCTAACATCTTATAACCAATTTACCAGTAAATTGTTTTAACAAATATCTATAGTGATTAACTAATTAAAAGAGATGGGTTTGAGTCATCCATGATTAATTAGGGCGATACTTATACCTAAAGACAATAACGTTTATGTATTAAAGCCTTTTAAACTATCATATGAATTCATATTAAACTAATTAGCATGTATTCTAATTAATATAACACGAATATCATAAACAATAAATATTAATTGTTATAGAATCATGAATAAAAATCAACTAGACAATAAAGCATAAGACTTGTTTCAAAATAACTAATTTAGCATGGTTTCAAATAGAGTATACTAATTAAATACAAGAAAATTACTCACACATATTATAAATTAATGTAAATGAATTACCCAAATAATTCATGTTTAATAACAACTAAACTTATAAAATTAAAAAAAAAAAACAATATTACTTTGACTAAATAATGAAAGCCGTTGATGATGATGCTTGATGCAGATTATGTGTGACAGAAGGGAGATCAAGGCGATGATGGAGGGTTGATTATGATGATGATTGATGATGATGGAGGTTATCTTGAGTGGAGATGGGCAAGCATCTGTTTTGGCTTGGCGAGATGCTGATGAGGAAGATTAGGTGTTGGGGGCATTTTATGTGAAACTGACAGTGATTTGATTATGATGTTGGAATGTGGTGATGATAGAGGATGTGAGATGAAGAGGTGTAGTGGCGTGAGGGATTTTAGAGGGGATGGCGTCTGATGATACTGCCAAAGATGATGAGGCGTGAGGTAGGGGTGGGTTTAGGAGGTTTTTTATAATATTTATTCTCCTAGGATTTTCCTCCTTGGACTCCTTTTCTTTTAAGTCTTCTAGTTTCTCTTCAATTAGAAGTATTAATTTTGTAAACCTAACCCAAATAAATTATTTGGAAATAATATTTTTCTATAAATCATTATTTTTGGACCGACTTGATAACTTAACGTGTAAAATCAAAATTTCGATGTTTTCTCTTCTTCTCTTTATTTTATTAACATTTAACCTAAAAAACATATAAAATAAAGAAAATTAGACGAAAAAATATATATAATATAATCAAAATAATTATTAAAACAATGCATGATTTATGACTTAACAAATTCCCCACATTTAGACTTTGGACATCCTCGTGTAAATAAATCTTAGATTAGACCTAAAAACTGACCATGTTCCTTTCTTATAAAGTCATGCATAAATATGAAATTTTACACTAGGCATTGGCTTGCTTTAAAAATAGTTTTATCAAAATTAATCAGTTTTTCTTCCAACAAGTTAATAACTACTAAACATCTAACGACCATCAAGGAGTTTCTTCATCAATCTCACAACATCTATTTAATGAAGTAACAAGAACAATAACTATCTATCTCTTTTAAGCATGCATACACCAATCAAAAGATCTAAAAAGTTCATGATAGAAAAATTAAAGTACGGTATGGCTACAGAGACAATTGAATTTGAAAGGATAATTCATTGAAATTGATTCTAAACTTGCCTTGTACTTTTTTTCTTCATATTCTGTTTTTTTTTTAATCTTTCAAACTCCACTTGCACACATATTCGAGGCCCATATAAGGTCTTAGAAATTAAACACTGTCTGTCTCACACTCACCTAAATAGAGGTGCTGGAGCAAATAATTTATTCTCATCATTTTTTTTTTTTTACTTTTAGTTTGGTACGAGTCATTGATCGGCCCAAAAAGGGGCATGACTCTTCCAATCATGGGTTATTCCATACATAAGGCTCAACTTGAGACCTAAACTTAAGGGGAAAAGGTGTCGAGCCACCTATTCCTACCCATATTAGCAATCTAACCCTTTTTTTTTTTCACTCTAAGAAAAGTCATAATTTTAATGAGTTATTCTACTAATTCAATGGTCTAGGAAATGGGTTAGATCATTTTATTGCCTCTGAAGCGGCTATAGAACATAACCAAATGAGATGGATAATTATGACAGTTGCTCATTAAAGAGATATAAGAGGATCAACTTAAACTTCTCTGAATGACAACTAGCATGCTTAGAAGTCTTCACTCACAGAAGAATAAACTACAAATAGCTAAGAAAATAAAAAATTTTAAGCAAGCAAGCCTAGCATAAACTCATATCATGCATTATTTATAAGAAAATCAAAATAATTTTTTTTTTTCAAGAATAAATACCGCAGGAACTAAATGCAGGATACACCCCCTACACTTAATTCATGCATAGTCCCTAATATATGCAAAAAGATAGAAATAATGAAAATAAAAGTAAAATTAAATGAGTACTTTCCTAAAAAACGTTGCGTTGCCTCCCAACCAGCGCTTTTGTTTACAGTCGTTAGCTCGACGTTATGAAACTCATGGATCCTCTAGAGTGATTTCTTCAATAAAATTCATAGAGTCTCCATCCCTAAAATGTTTCAACCTATGTCCATTCACTTTAAAAATTTTGTTAGTGGATAAGCCTTTAATCTTAATAGCACCATGTGAATAAACCTTCACTACCTCAAATGGCCCAAGCTATCTTGAATTTAACTTACCAGGAAAGAGTCTCAGTTTTGAATTGAATAACAATACTTTCTTACCTACCTGAAATTCTTTTTTGGCAAGTTTAGCATCACGAAATGCTTTGTCTTTACCTTTGTAAATGACTAAATTGTCATAGGCTTCCAAGCGAATCTCCTCTAATTCCTGCGACTGCAATTTTACGTTCTTTTTCTTTTAACTCATAGTCAAGATTACATTGCTTCACAGCTTTATATGACTTATGTTCTATCTCAACAGGAAGATGAAATGGCTTTCCAAAGACTAACCTATAAGATGACATACCAATAGGGGTCTTGTATGCAGGCCTATAAATCTAAAAAGCCTCATCTAGCCTAAGACTCTAATCTTTTCTATCTGGCCTAACTACTTTTTCAAGTATGACCTTGATTTCTTTATTAGAGATTTTAACTTGGCCATTTGTTTGGGGGTGATAACTAGTAGATACCTTATAAGTCACATGATATTTGGCTAACAAGGCACCTAAAGTTCGATTACAAAAATGACTCCCCCTATGATTGCTGTCGATATTCCATATCTATGCAGAATGAGATATTTAATATGTTTCACCATAGTTTTAACATCATCAGCTCTAGTAGTTATAGCTTCTACCCATTTAGACATATAGTAAACAAGTACAAGAATGTAAGTGTACCTAAAAGAAGGGGGGAAGGGTCCCATGAAATCAATACCCCATACATCAAAAATTTCACAAACATAAACATTATATAAAGGCATTTGATTCCTTCTTGATAAATATCCAGTCTTTTGGCATGCTTTACATCTTTTGCAAAAATCATAAACATCACAAGAAATAGTAGGCCAATAAAATCCACACTCAAGAACTTTATGTGCTATTCTTTTGGGTCCAAAATGTCCCCCACTTTCTAAAGAATGACAGAAGGGTAGAATGGAATGAATTTCACTGTCATCAACACAACGCCTTATTATCTGATCGCCACAAAATTTTCATAGGTATGGCTCATCCCAAACATGGTATTTAGATTGAGTTCTTATCTTTTCTTTTTCAGCTCTAGACAAGTCAATGGGAGAAGTTGTGGTGACTATGTAGTTCACAATATCAGCACACCAAGGTAATCTACTACTGACAGCATACAAAGTCTCATCAGGAAAACAATCACTAAAAGGACCACCACTTTCCCCGTTTCAAGTCTACTAAGATGGTCTGTAACTAAGTTCTTAGCTCCAGGTTTATCTTTAATTTTCAATTGAAATTTTTGCAATAGTAACATCCATCTAATCAATCTGGGCTTTAAATCTATCTTTTCTAGTAGATGTTTAAGAGCAGAATGATCAGAGTAAACAGTAACTTTCACACCCGACAAGTAAGGATGAAACTTTTTAAGAGCAAAAACAACAGCATACATCTCCTTCTCTGTAGTGGTGTAGTTACACTGTGCAGAGTCAAGAGTTCTAGAAGCATAGTAAATCACATGAGGTACTTTCCTAACTCTTTGACCTAAAACTACCCCCACTACCTTATCACTAGCACCACACATTAATTCAAAAGGTAAGACCTAATTTGGGGGTTACACAATAGGCAAAGTAGTCAATTTCAACTTCAACTGATCAAAAGCCCTCATACAATCATCATTAAAATCAAATGAAGCATCTTTTGCAAGCATGGCACATAAAAGAGAAGCAATCTTAGAAAAATCTTTGATAAACCTCCTATAGAACCCTACATGCCCTAAAAATGATCTCACATCCTTGACACACGTGGGATGGGGTAAAGACTGAATGATGTCAACTTTTGCTTTATCTACCTTTAATCCCCTCGATGACATTATATGTCCAAGTATTACCCCATGCTCCGCCATGAAATGATGCTTTTCAAAATTAAGCACTAAATTAATATCACCACAACGCCTAAGCACTAATGTGAGATGATGCAAGCACTCATCAAATGAATCACCATACACAGTAAATCATCCATGAAAACTTCTATAATCTTGGTGATAAACTTAGAAAAAAATACTCATCATGTATCTCTGAAAAGTAGTGGGTGCATTACATAGACCAAAAGGCATACGTCTAAAAGCATAAGTGCCAAAAGGACAGGTAAAAATGGTCTTTTCTTGATCCTCAGGAGCTATAAGGACTTGAATGTATCCTGAATACCCGTCTAGAAAATAGTAGTGTGACCTACCGACCAATCTTTCTAATATTTGATCCATGAAAGGTAAGGAAAAATGATCTTTCTTAGTGGCTTTGTTGAGTTTTCTATAATCAATGCATACTCTCCAACCACTTTGAAATCTAGTAGGTACTAGTTCACTTTCCTTGTTTTACACTACGGTTGTCCCTCCCTTTTTAGGAACTACATGTATAGGACTAACCCACTCAGAATTAGCTATAGGGTATATCACTCTAGCATCTAACCACTTCAGAATTTTTTTCTGGACTACCTCCATTATAGGTGGATTAAGTCTTCTATGAGGATCCCTCTTAGGCTTAGCATCTTTCTCTAATGTGATCTTATGTGAGCATAAAGTAGGACTAAGTCCCTTAAGGTCTGCTAAAGTCCACCCTATTGCTTTGCTATGTTCTATAAGCACCTTAACAAGTTTTTTCCCTTGTTCAAGGGTAAGTGTACTAGAGATGATGATAGGCAAAGTCTCATTATCCCTAAAATAAGCATACTTAAGATTATCAGGTAAAGGTTTCAATTCCAGTTTAGGAGGTGAAATGCTAGAGGGAAGTAATTTAGAATGATTTTCGTGCAATTCAAGCTTGTTATATCTATTATGCACTTACAAGTGGAATAAATACCCTATCACATCAACTACATCATCATTAACCTGGTAGGGCACTTTTTGAAACTCAGCATAATCAAGACTCTTAGTAAGCACCGTAAACAATTCATCTTCATGAGACACATCGTAAATATCTTGAGACAACTCATCAATAACATCAAATGCATACACATAATTCACATCACTAGGAAATCTCATGGTATCAAAAATATTAAATTTAATCACTTCACCATCAAATTCCATGGTTAATGCTCCTTCATGAACATCAATTTTAGTCCTATCTGTTTTCAAAAATGGCCTACCAAGTAAGATAGGAATATCATGATATGCATCACTCATATTCATCACATAAAAATTAGCAGGAAACACAAGCTCATTAACTTGGACGAAGACATCCTCTAAAACTCTATCTGGGTAAGTACTACTCCTATCAGCTAACTGAATCACTATACAGTTTTCTTTAACTCTTCTAAGTTTAGTTTGTCATAAATAAACCTAGGCATAACATTAATGGAAGCACCCAAGTCAAGCATAGCTTTATCAAAGTAAAGGTTTCCTATTTTATAAGGAACAGAGAACACATCTAGGTCTTTGCACTTAGGGGGAAATTTCCTTTGGAAAACTACAGACACATTCTCCCCTACACTTACCTTTTCATTACTTACTAACTTTCTTTTAGTAGTACACAATTCTTTCAAGAACTTAGCATAGCGAGGCACCTATTGAATGGTATCAAGGAGGGGTATGTTGATCTCTACCTTCCTAAATGTCTCTAAGATCTCTTGGTTAGCCTCATTCACCTTAGAAGTAGGGCTCTAAAACCTACTAGGGAACGAAGGTATTGGCTTAAAAGATTCTCTTTTCTTCTCACCTATTTCCTTAGTAGTTAGATTAGAATCTTTATCTAACTCCGATTCAGCTTCTTGGAGCTCTAACTCAGGCTCTACTTCTTTATCTCCCTAGGTTCTTTTAACTCTTTCCCACTCCTAAGTGTCATGGCACTAACATTCTCCTTGGGGTTAGGATAAGGTTGAAATGGTAACCTATTTTGCATTTGAGCTTGCAAGTTGCTAACTATGGTATCAGTTGCAGTCTATCTCTCTTGAACCTGCTTAAGAGTTGTCTCCACATTTTAGAACCTATCATCCATCTTCTTAAGGACTTGTTCTAGTAGGAAGTTAGTCCTATCCTAATTAGAAGATTGACGAGATGTTTGGTCAAAACCAAGTGGGTTGATTTTAGGGCCATACCTTAGGTTAGGGTGGTCTCTCTATCCTTTATTATAGGTGTTAGAATATGGATCATACCTCCTTTGACCTTGGTTGGAATAGATAATATCAATATTGCCTTCTTGAAGTGTAGGACACGAATCAGTAGGATGTCCCTCTAGATAATAAATTCCACATATGACTGCTTTTTGTACTCCTCCAGTAACTATCTTGTTTAACTTAGCAGTGATGTGAGACAATTGACTCTCTACAAATGAGCTAGAGCCAATCTGATTAATCTTTTTAATTTATGACTCCATAGTACCAAACTACTGAGTATTTTGGGCCATTAAATTGAATAAATCTCTCGTCTCTACAGGAATCTTATTAACTAAAACCCCCCTATTAGCAGCAACAACCATACTACGATCCATAGGAAGCAACCCTTCATAAAAGTATTGAATCAACAACTGTTCAGTTATTTGATATTGAGGACAACTAGCACACAGTTTATTAAATTTTTCTCAATACTCACAAAAAGTTTGCCCATTCATTTATTCGATACCACACATTTCCTTCCTAATTGATCCAATTCGGGATGCTGAAAAATTTTTTTCTAAAAATGATTTATGCAATACAGTCCATGTAGAAAATGATCCAACAAGGATGTAATATAACCAATTTTTAGCATTACCAAGCAAAGAAAAAGGAAAGGCTCTCAACCTAATTTGATCTTTAGGAATCCCCTCAGGCACCATAGCAGAGCATGTGATAAGGAATTCACTAATATGAAAGTATGGGTCCTCACCAGCTAATCCATGAAACTTGGGTAGCAGATCGATGAATCCAGAGTTCAGTTTTAGAGGTTTATCTAATGTAGCATAAGTAATGGACAAAGGTTGGGCTTCTAGATTAGGGGCAGCAAGTTCCTAAAGAGTAGGCATTCTTGCCTCTTTAGTTTTAAGACTTACTGGCTCAGGATCACCTTCTTTGTTTTTAGCTTCCAACATTTGCTCCTTGTCTTCTCCAATCTCATTACCACTCCTTAATTTCATATATTAAAGGCAACTACAAAATTAAAATAATAAAAGTAAGAACAAAGAAATAAAAATAGTAAGACAAAATAGATAAAACTAACAATATTTAATTCATTTCCCTGGTAACGACGTCAAAATTTGTAGAGCTTGTCGTAGAGTTACAAATTAAACTACTACTTTGATTTATAAACAATATTTATAGCATAGGAAAGTAGGGATCGATCCCATGAGAAAAAATTATGATAATAAGCTAGTTTAATTCTAATTAAACTTACTACTCTAATTTATTGTAACTTCTCTTTATATTACTAAAATAAATCAAATTTAATAAGTAAAATCTGAAAAAATACTTAATATTGCTCCTAAATATTCTAAATTTACTCTCGAAAATAAAATAGTAAATAGCTATCCTAAATAATCTGAAAAATAAAAACAGAAATAATAACACAATATTAGACTGAAAATTAAAACAAAAAATAACAAGCAGAAAATTAATATTAAAAATTATAGAAAAGTAATCCAAAATAATATTATGCAAGTTTATAATTTTATAACTCCAAAATTATATGTAATTAAATTCATAAAAATTAAAACAGAAAATTAACTCCATAAAATTAAAACAGAAAATAAGATCTGAAATTAGAGAAAGACTAAATTGCACTAATATAAATACGAAGATAAATAAAAAAAATACCCAGATTTTAGGATATAATTTTTTAGACTTAATAAAACCCTAAAAACATAAAATAAAAACTAAAAACATAATTTTCAGATTTATTAAAATAAAAACCTGAACATATCCAATTCACAAAATAATTCTTAAAAATTATCAAATAATTTTCAAAAATTCAAAAATTAAAGAGAGGCAGAATAAGATACTATATAAACCTTAAAATGGACTAGAGTATGAAAAAACATAAAAGGAACTATCTTTAACCCAATTTCTAACAAACCGATAAATAAATGGTAAAATAGAATAGAAATTAAATCTGAAAATTATAACCACACTAAAAATCAAAATCTAACTGATCTAATATTACCAAGACACTCCTAAAAGACTACTTTTTTAGGGGGTAAATGAAATTTATATTAAAGCTTGTAAATTGAAGAATAAAAATTGACAAACTAGAGAAATTAACTAAAAAGCAAGAAATAATTATCAACGATACCAAATTTATGAAAAATACTTAGCATAATCTATATCCACCATGTAAATTAATATTTCCAACACACAAATTGATTTATCTATAAGTTAGACTGTAGAAGACACCAACCAGCAGATCTTCCCTGTTATTCCTTGTATTATAGTTTATTTAGGTCCAACCCTAATATAAACCCTACTAGTTTTGATAACCCTAGCACCAATGCAAGAATTTAGTTAAACTAGAGTATTAAGTATTAGAAAACCATCATCGAATGCCTTGTAATTAATTTACCAATAAATTAATTTAACAAAGATCTATAGTGATTATCTAATTAAAAGAGATGGGTTTGAATCATTCATGATTAATTAGATTGATACTTATGCCTAAAAGATAATAATGTTTACATATTAAAGCCTTTTAAACTATCATATGAATTCATATTAAACTAATTAGCACGCATTCTAATTAATATAACATGAATATCATAAACAATAAATATTAATCGTTATAGAATCATGAATAAAAATTAACTAGACAATAAAGTATAAGACTTATTTCAAAATAACTAATTTAGCATGGTTTCAAATAGATTATACCAAGTACAAGAATATTACTCACACATATTATAAATTAATGTACATGAATTACCCAAATAATTCATGTTTAATAACTACTAAACTTATAAAATTAAAAAAAATATTACTTTGACTAAATAATGAAAGCCGTTGATGATGATGCTTGATGCTGATTATGTGTGACAGGAGGGAGATCAAGGCGATGATGGAGGGTTGATTATGATAATGATTGTTGATGATGGAGGTTATCTTGGGTGGAGATGGGTAAGCATCTGCTTTGGCTTGGCGAGATGCTGATGATGAAGATTAGGTGTTGGGGGGTTTTATGTGAAACTGATAGTGATTTGGTGATGATGTTGGAATGTGGTGATGATGGAGGATGTGAGATGAAGAGGTGTAGTGGCGTGAGGGATTTTAGAGGGGGTGGCGTCTGATGATGCTGCCAAGAGATGGTGAGGCGTAAGGTAGGGGTGGGTTTAGGAGGTTTTTTTTATAATATTTATTATCCTAGGATTTTCCTCCTTGGACTCCTTCTCTTCCAAATCTTCTAGTTTCTCTTCAACTAGGAGTAATAATTTTGTAAATCTAGCCCGAATAAATCATTATAAAAATAATATTTTTTCATAAATCATTATTTTTGCACCGACTTGATAACTTAACGTGTAAAATCGAAATTTCGATGTCTTCTCTTCTTCTCTTTATTTTATTAACATTTAACCTGAAAAACATATAAAATAAAGAAAATTAAACGAAATAATATATATATAATATAACCAAAATAATTATTAAAATAATACATGATTTATGACTTAACATTGCTCTAAAAATCTTGTGTTATGTGCTATCAATGAGAACTCCCCTATTAGTTAGAACTTAGAACTTATTTATAATGCCTCACATATTCGAGATAGATAGGTATGAAGTGTGGAAAGCATTGTATAATATCCTTAGCCCTCTTAATAGGAACTTCTACATCGTGGGAAACTTCATCAAATAGAATATTGAGATGATGGATTAGAGGGCTCTTTTATTATCCCAAGATGGGATGGTTTTGTGAATTGAAAGAGTTGTCTGCAATTGTATGATATTCCATTTATTGGTCCAAGATTTACTTAGGCCAATGGCCACGCTCACCATCATATGTGAATGATTAAATCATGTGCACACTGCCGAGCAATGGGTCTAAAAAATCTCTAACTTTTTCATTGAGAACTTTCTAGTTGTAGCATTGGATCATGTACATTGTTGTTTCAACATTATTGAAGAAGTTGGCAAAAAACGAAGACCTTATCAAATTGGGGCATGGTGTGTGTGTACGACAAGGTGATATAAAAAATATAGTTTAAATTACATATGGTAGACAGGCCGAAAGATTAAACGTGATGCTACAACTTTAAAGTTAAGAATCATCAAGGCAAATTACAAGAACTGGTGGTTGTCAGGGAAATTACAAAATAGAGAAAATGGGACAAAACAACTGAAGAATTAGTTCCTGAACAAAAGAAAGTAGAGGGTCAATTTTTGGATGATTTCAACCTTTAATGATGTTAAACACAAATAATTAGCTACGTAGAAGCTGGCCACAAATGTCACCACTTACTAGAGAAAGAGAAGAAAAGCTGGTTGGCTTCAAAAAAAGGAAATGATTGTACTCGATTCTTCTTCTAATATATGAGGGTTAAAACAAGAAGGCTATCTATCAACCTACTGATGATAGATAATAACAACCTTATTACTAATGAGAAGCTGATTAACAATAAAACCGTGTACTATTTCTGGACATTATTCACACAAAGTGCGAATGCTTCACATTTAAGAAGTTTTCTACTTCATTAGATGTGCAATAATATTGATTCCAACTCCATAGTCATGAGAAGGACTATTTCTTCAACCATGCAAGGAAGAGGAGATTACGGAAGCATGTTTTCAAATGGATGCTTTCAAATCCCAAGCCCATATGGTGTTTCCCTATTTGTTTTTTTCCAGTATCTTTAGGACATACTCGATAATGAAATCACAAATGCTTGCTTGGGATCCCTCAATTCATGCTAGATCATAAAAAAATTAAATGTAAATTTTTAACTCTCATTCCTACAGTGGAAGATTCTAGTTAGCCAAATATTGTCTGCCTACACATAATGTCATATTCAAACTCATATAAGATCCTCATTAGTCGATTTTAATCTGTTTTGTCATGAATGCTGAGTCCTACCCAAATTTTTTTGCTAAGGAAAGATTCATTGTTACTGCTCTTCATTGACTATTAAAGTTTTCATAATCAATAGAAACATGAGACTTGGGAACACCTAAGCGGCAGTCAAAGTTGATATGAGTAATGCCTATGATTGGCTTAGATGAGACTTTCTTGAACAAATTCTCCTACAAATGGAGTTCCTGATTTTTTTAGACCATGCATAGTACCTCAATTTTTAGATTAAGCTTATATGATGGATGACAGCCATTAGATGTTCTGTGTTATTTAAGGGGTTCCTACCCAGGATTTTCAACCTAAGGCTAGATTCCAACAAGGTGATCTACTATCTTCGTCTTTATTCATACTTTGTACGAAGGTCCTTTCTACTTTCCTTAGAAATTAAGTGTAACACCCAATGGCTTGAAGCAATTGATATGACTACTTATATCACTAATGGTCCACCTTCCTTTTCATAGAGTCTGCTCTTACAAATTTGACAATTAAGTATGCTTGTTGTGGAATAGTCATGATATGGCTGACCTCCTAGGAAGTTATCCTAGGTTGAGTGTAAGTGGGGACAAAGCACACCAGAAAGACTCATGTTGATTTATGAGGCTAGTTGTTGATCTTTAAAGTCATTCCAAGTAACCGGCCTTTCCCCGAGAGGGGTTCGAGGCATCATATATGGCAGTAGAGTGACCCATGGTTGTGAGTCTCGCATTGGACAAGAGAGCCCTCATCAATTACATAGCATGACGTAGATCTGGGACCATTAGTCATGAGGATGTGTAAGTTAATTGATTTGCAAGGGAAAACAAGGACCTTGCAATCTTCAAGTGTAGGTGAATGTAATACCCTGAGTGTGGCTCAAAGGAATTCATACGACTACTTATATTTGCAAAGTTGCACCTTCCTTTTTAGGGAACTCCACTCTTTATGATGTTGTACTTACCATGTAACACCTCAGTCCTTCTGGAAGATAGGACAATCACCTAGGGTAACTTTAAGGATCAATGACTAGCCCTACAAATCACAAATCTTTCTTGCATGCTTTGTCCGCACACCGCAGTCATATGCTATCTTTGGGACAGATGACAATTACCTAGAATGGTTTTAAGGATTGACAACGTGGCTCACAAATCACCATGGGCCTTTCCAACGTGCTTTATCCTCACTCACACACTACTTGGAACTTCTGAGGAGGTCACCACCCCATGATTATTCCAATGCAAGCAAGCTTAATTACGAAGTTCTTAAGAGCTAGCTCCTTGAAAGGAAGGTGTACATTTGATGATGTAACTAGTCGTTTTCAATTCTTTCAAACTATGCTAAGGGTATTACATCATGAGACTGATGGCTTTCTACGAGGATCAAGCAGCTAACAGAGCACCTCTAATTACCTACCTTATCTTCTTCGTATGAGATGTTGTGCTCTTTGTGGAACATGGCCTACAAAATGTATTTCCTTTCAAGACATCACTTGAAAAATTTTGCAAAGCGTTGCACCGACATATGAACATATCAAAATCAAAAACAATGACATCTTCTAACATGACGAAATAGGAGAAGAGTGGCCTGAAAATCATTTCCAACTACAACCTCATGGATGACTTTTGGATTCAAGTTGGAGCTCCCATTTTCATTAATAAAAACTCTGGCTTTTATTTTAATTTTATGATTAACAACATGCAAAGGAAATTGTTAGTTTGGAAGGCTAATCTTTTGTCACGCATAGAAAGATTGGTATTGGTTAATGTAGTGCCTGTTGCACTGAGCCAACATGTATTGCTCATTTACAAAGTTTCCTTGAATATTATGAACTGACTTAACAAATTAACAATTGATTTCATTTTGGCCTTGGGGACAACAATCAAGATATTCATTGGATCAAAAAGGATGGGCTCTTCAAACCACGAGGCTTAGAAGGATAGAGAATTTGACACATAGATTGGCTAAACATGCACTTCTAACTAAACAACCATGACAATTACAGTAGATTCGATGCTTTTTACCAAGGGCCTGTTCTATTTCGCGTTTTAGATAGATAGATAGATGTAAGGAGATGTAAGGAGATGTAAGAAGCTGTAAAGAGCTGTAAGAAGATGTAAGAAGCTGTAAGAAGATGTAAGGAGTTGTAAGGAGCTGTAAGGAGCTGTAAGGATGGATGTAAGGAGTTGTTGAATTGTTGAAAAGTTGTACAGTATAATTTGTTTTACAATGAACGTTTTGGATGAAAAAAGAATAATATTAACATAATATACTTATTAAAAATAAATAATTAATTAAGTTAATTGCACAACAATAAAATATATTAATCCCTATAAATTTGGTGAATAAAATTTCATCTAAGATTTTTTACATGAACATTAGTTTGACTGAATAAGCAAAGTATAACCAAAAAAAAATTTTTTTTGATAAAATTGAATACAACTCTTCAAATAAATTTCTATTTTAAGTAAATAATTTTAAATATAAATAAATGTATGGTCATCTATAATAATATATATTTTATGTCGAAACTCAAATATAATTTACATCGTTATATTATGTTTTTATGTTTATGTAAATGTTGCGTTTATAAGATATTTATAAATTTTGTATATTGGTAGTATCATTAAAAAAATATACATAATTTTGTAACTAAAATAAATGAATGTTATAGAAAATCTATGAGATGTAAGAAGATGTATGAAGATGTAAGGAGATGTAAGGAGATGTAAGAAGATGTAGGGAGATGTAAGGAGATGCAAGAAGATGTAAGGAGCTGTAAGGAGATGCAAGAAGCTGTAAGGAGATGTAAGCTCTTGGCTAAATCCTAAAAAATGCGAAATAGAACAGGGCCTAAGTAAAATCTATAGAGCTAAACATAGAATTGAACCATCTCTTATGAAAGAGATTGCACTGAAGGTTTACATCATGGAGTGGAGAGGGTTAGTTAGAGCAACCAAGCAGGCTAACAACTTCTTTTCCATGAGGATTCACAATAGCCACACCACCAAGAGTAGGTGACTCTCATTGGGCACCAAATGAAGAGCTTTTATTCAAAGATGAAATAGGAGAATACCTTCTAGATAGAAGAAAGTAGTAGAACTGTTAGTCAAATAAGGGATATGGCTTGGAACGGGCAATTTATTAGGAGCCCATTTCAATGGTTAACTTTAAAAAAAAATCCTTTCACTGCCCTTAGGAGGATGAGAACATGAATGAACTTTTGAGGCGCCTGAGAAGAGATGGAATTTAAAATCTGTTTGTGCGCATCCAACTATGTCTGCGTTCCATTTTGAAGAGTATGGGAATACTCACAAACGATGTAAGAGACTATGGAGTTCAAATATTCCCAATAAATTCAAAATATTATTTGGAGGGTTGCTCTTAATGCAATGGTGACATGGGACTACTGTCAGAAAAGGAACATCAACGATTATGTATTGTATTTTTCTATTAGAGGACCAACGAGACAACTACCCATCTTCGAGATTGTGAGATATCTAGTCATATTTCGAGAGGAGGAAACCTTGGTATCAAAGCAAAAACAAGTTCTGGAAGTCAATGGTAGAGTTGGGTCATCCAGTGGATTAGCTAACTTATTAATACATTCCAAAATTATAGAGGTGCACAATTATAGGTCATTTCATGCTTTGGCACATCTAGATCCATAAAAATAACTGCATATTTAGAATGTGCACCATTGATTCCTTTCTCATACTTTACAAGATCTCCATTGATACCTTTATACTATAAAGAATCACCAAGCCCATCCAGAACATAATACCCTTGAGGAATGAACACTGTTCAAACTGCTATTCATTCATAAGAGGAAGAAGGTGACTAAAGTGACAACTCAATCATGTTTGCATCAATGCTGCATGGGATCAAGCTTCTTTAGTTATATAAGTGGCTTGGGTAACTGATGTGGATTGCCAACAATTTCAAGGGACATGGATCCCCATTACAAGCTTAATGTATTGGACTTTTGATGAAATCACTTATATTCTGTGGAATCATGAAGGTGCCTGAAAACCATGGTTGGACCAATGCATAATGTGGTGACCAAGGCCAAGAGACGGGTTGTCTAACTATTTCTATCTTCTTTTCCTATATGTCTTACGTAAAACTGGTGAAAAGATACTCCCATTAAGGAACAGTCAAACATTTGTGGGTCAAAATACTTGACAAATGACTTGTAACTGATAACCAACAGTGAACAACCAATAATTTTGGAGTACTAATTGTGGTTTAAACAAGAAAAGCCTAGCTTCTTATCTCCTCTCCTTTATTTAGAAAACCCCAATTTCTTCTTTATTCCCTAGGTGCTATCATTAGCTTTTCGTCAATGGTAAGTGATGGATATCAGCCCATGCAATCCTCAATTAGCCCTAATTATTTTTTTGAACCTATTTAAGTTTTGAGTTGATTCATCAACTTAAACTTAATTTAACTTTGATTTCTTTGCTAAGAGAGTTTATTGACATTCTAATAAACTTAATTATGCAATTAAATCAGTTTTAAATTAAGTATTTTTATCCAAACTATCAAAGGACTTAAAACAAAAATTTTCAGGTTTAAAGCAGTGCAGCAGCCTGGTTTTGGGAACCAAATAATTTAAACCTTTGTAGGATTTAAGTCCAATATTTTGTCTTAAGCTTTAAGCTCAAGAAGTTGTCTTTCCAACAAAACAAGTTTTAGCTGATTTGGACTTCATTTACCCATTTAAATCAGTCTTTTAATCCAAACAGTCAAAACTGCAAGTTGAGACAGAAATGAGTCTGGTTTTGTGTGTTTGTATTCCTTTGACTTATTTTGGGTTTAAGTCTAAAATTTTTACATATTTTGGTTCCTTAATGTCTTAACTATATAAGCATGTAAATAAACATAGTTTATATTAAGCAGACTAGGAGAACTAAAGGCATTTTGTTAAACAGTGTAGGCTGGACCCAGTTTTGGACCAGTCCGAGTATTATGGGGATTTTGATGGGCAAATGATCTCCAAAATGTGTGATTCTACCTGAAGGAGTTATAAGGCATCCTGAGCTTTCCAACCATGTATGGCAATCCAAATCATGCCCACGTTTTACATGTGAAAGATGGCGTCCAATCAGAGCTTGCAAACTGCAGTATTCAACCCGGTTGCACCTAATTGGTGCATTTGGTGGTTGATATCATTCCAGCCATCCAATTTTATCCAAGCAGCTTGATATGGCAAATAAAGGAGTCTTGGACATAATCATAGAGCAACCAATTGAAGAACCAATGAGAAACAAGTGAAGAAAGATAGACACTCTCTCATTGGCTAACCGTAAAGCACAAAGGGAACAAGGCTACCTTTTGCTTTTCTCTCACCTAAGGGGAGCCGCATAATTACTTAATTACTTGCTTAGGATGATTATAATCTTTGTAATCTAGCTTATTTTGATGCATAAAGATGTAATTAGCTTAGTTTAATCATGCTTGATTGTAACCGATTTTGCTAAGCAAGGTTTAAAGCTAGATTAGGATAAGTTAAAGGTTTCCTCCCTTTGAAGGAAACCTCCTAAGCCCCCTAGCTGCCTTGGGACATTTATTTAAGGCCTTTAGAAGGATCATTTTGTAGCCAAGCTTTTGAATATTGAAATTGAAATTAGAATTCAGAGCTTTGCTCCCTTTCTTTCCTTGAACACTTTGCTTGCTTATCCTTAACTAGGCCAGTTAAGGTGGTGATCAAGTAAAGTCTTAACTCTTAATTAGGTGATGTTTCTGTATCTTAATTGAGGTTAAGGGCCCTAAACTCAAATTTAGTGGTGTTTTCTTATCTAAGTGAGAGTTTAGATTATCCTTTTTTTTTATTTATTCAACCGTGAATTCACTTAAACTCACCTTTGAATTTAGCTTGCTTTGTTTAGCTTTTGAATTCAGCCATGAGTATTTGTGATTCTCCCCCACAGATACATCATGTTTGGTATTAGAGGAAGTTCTGATCCTTGCCTGAGTCCTACGCTCGCAAAATCAATCCAAACACATTCCACAAATTAGCCCAAACATAACCCATAACCTCCCACCATGTCCCTTAGAAAACTTCTCAAATTGAAAGCTGAATTTGATGCCTTTGATCTCAAGATGCAACAAAGGGACCTTAAGAGGCAACGAATAAAGCTCGAGTTGCAACAACAAGAATTTGATCTACTCTCCCTATGGTTTGAAATGAGAGGGAAAGTCAAACAGCCCTTGGCTTGACCAGAAGTAGACCAAAGTCATAAAGGTAATAAGGTTGACAATACAAGAGAGGAAGAAATGAAGAAAAAAACATGGAGGTTAACTTTGACCTACCTCCAAAATTTGATGAGTATGAACCTGACGAGGGTGAAATGCTTCTTTTGGAAAGCACTTGGAATGATCCAAAAGAAGAAGAAGTTGAACAAAGGGAGAACATATCCCACTCCAAGCCTACGGTTCAGGATATGATATGTTCACTGATTATCCATGAAGAGAGTTGTGCTCATAATGTTTCACTTAGCAAAACTAAACTCCATGCTTCAGCTCACCCACACCCTAATGTTGAACGGTAAATTTACCTATTTTACGTGCCTCTTTCACCTACTTTTCGCTCGTATAATAACTTAATCTTTAGAATTTTTACTCGTTTTATTTATGTTTTGTAGGAAATAACTCTAAATCGAGCAAACGTCGCGGAAAGGGACAAAGATGGGACAAAACGATGAAAATCAGCGAAAACGGGCAAAACACAGCAGAGAAGGACAGTGCACGGCCGACCTGCAGGGAGGCACGACCGTGCACTGGCGGCAGAAGCCACGCACGGCCAGGCGCACGGCCGTGCGTGGTGACGCACGGCCGTGCGTCAGGCCTGGGTTCGCGATAATAGCCCCTTTTTCGGGCGTTCATAGGGGAGTTCGTTCGGGGTTTCTCCTTGGGCGATTCTTAGGGTAGTTTAGGTTAGGTTTATCCAATAAAAACCTCAATAGGAGGATTAGATTAGGATTGTAGTTTGTATTTTGGGATTCAAGCTTGTGGATCTCAAGTTCTTCAATCGATTCAAGCATAAGTTTCCCTCTTCCTTTTCTCTATTTATTTCATTGTTCTTGTTTATGTTTTGTTAGTTTTAATTCTTGTATTTGTTTTGCTTAAGTTTATATGTTTAGTTTTTGTTGTTAATATATGTTATTTACTTGTTTAAATTCGTTTGATTTCATTTCCTTCGCTTTGTTCTTCAAGTTTATGTTCTTGTTTGTTAGTTTAGGTTTTCATGCGTTTTTCATGATTTGTTGGTAGATTGTGTTGGCTTGGATTGTGATTAGCCTCTTGATGGCTAATTGATCTTGTACTAGGCCTAGCCATACCCAATCTATGCCTAGAACCTAGAGTTTTCCTTCACGCCCGCCAAGTGTTCGATGAAATGCCTGAGAGGGCTTTCATCCATATTATTGGGCGATTGACTTATGCTGAGAGGTGAGGTCAATTAGCTAGTGTGGGAGAGGGAATAGCCGAGTTCGGGACATAAAAATAGTATCCGAATCGAGCTAGGTCCGGGGTTGCTAGTTTTGTGGTCTAATTCGCCTAACCCCACGAAAGTAGGTGGTTACACGAGTTAGACTAGCTCATGACCCTTGAGAGAGGGCTTGGGTGGTCTTTGATGGTGCAACCGACCATCTCTTGTTCATAGTATGGTTTGGGTAGGTTAGGACTCATCTTGGTTAGTTAGTTCATCCATTGGTAAAATCATAACTCCAAGTCACTTGTTTTTGTATTTGTAGCGTAGTTTAGTTTCCCCTTCTCACCCTTCGATCCTGCCTAGCTTGAGACGCTCTAGTGAACTCTGGTAGTTGGAAACCCAATTCCCTGTGGACGACACCCCAAGTACTCAACGACATACCTTGCACTTGGGGTTTATAAATATTAAAACTCTGTTTTTCACGCAACAAGTTTTTGGCGCCGTTGCCGGGGAATTGTCGTTTTTCAATATTGGGGTTTACTTTAGCATTCGAGGCTAGGCCTTTTGAAAATCCAAAAAAAAAAAAAAATTACAAAAAAAAAAATTTCAATGGCAATTTTCCATTTTCCCCAATGTGAGCAAGAACTATTTTACCGTTATTGGGATCGTTTACATGCTTATCTTGCTCAATGTGTTTCTTGTGGATGTTTATATGGGAAATGGGAAATATTGCATGTTGTTGATGAGGGTGTGAATTGTGAGACCCGTGTTCTTTTGGAGCATTGGGATTTCTATGCTCGAAATGTTGATGAAGCTTGGGAATTACTTGAGTGGTTGGCTTGGGATACTTATGAATTTGAAACTAGTTGTTCTGATTCTTGTACCCCACCCCCTTGCATCCCTGATTATGCCCCTCCTGTGTGCGAAATTTGCCATTGTTCTGACCACGCCAGTACTTCTTGTCCCTATCATATTTCTAATGAAGGCTTTGCTAGACTTAGCAATATGATAGAGACAATGAATAAGCAACAAGTTGAATTTGCTGAGTTTGTTAATAAACTGAGGGAGTATGACCTATCACCCGAGATTGACCCTAGTTCTAGTGCTCCTAGACTTGATGTCAACCTGTGTGATGATGGTGCGTCTTTTCCTTCTCTAGAGTCCGGACTAGAGGACGTACTCGACCCTCCCTTGATCCCTTCACTCACTGTTGCTTCATCCTTTCCTAATACCCTTTGGGACAGCACTGCGCTTATCATGACCTTTCCTGATACACCTTCCCCTTTAGCTCAGTCGACGGAGTTCGAGGTAGGTGAGACCTTTGGCGTTAGCGCTAGTGTTGAGGAGGATGATACTTGGTCTGGTTCCGACCATGTTGCTATTGAGGTGCATACTTTTTATGGGACTCCCACAGGGACTTCATGCATGGATGTTGTGGTTGCAGGGCCAACTAGTCCTGATTTTATTGATAATATACCCCCCACCTCTCTTGATACATCCCATGCTTCCTATTCATGTTCACCACCCTCCCATTCCCCCAAGTGTTGTGATTTGTCACTTATCGATTCTCTTGTGATACTTGAGGGGAATGAGGCTGCCTGCCATAAGTCTCTAGGTACTTTTAGAGGGTATGACCCTTTCCTTGGCCCTTATTGTCTGTACCTAGAGGGCATGCCTGGAGAAATCGTATTGATTATTACCTTCGATTATTCTGCTGATTTCTCACAGGTATTTGGTGAGTTTAAGAGGGCACTAACTTTGTTTGCTCCATCTTTACCAGTGTTCTCTTACTCACACCATTCTGAGCTACATGCAGCTATGCATGATAAGCTCCTGCGAGCTTTGACTGCTTCCGAGCTGACGACTCGCATCTTGAGCGGCAAGGAGTGGCTGATGCTCCTTAAGTCGTCATGGCATAGTTCGGGTACATTCAGTACCCGACCTGGTATACTCGTTCTCACTCTCTCCCCCCTTCTTTTTATTTTTCTTTTCTTTCTTTTTGTTTTCGTTTAGTTGTGAATATTAGGATTGTGTTTTTGGTTGGTGATCATCTTGTGGTGAAATGTGGATGTTGTTGAGCCGTTGTTGGCTATGATCACCATTTTTGTATTTTTGTGGATTTTTATTGTGTTGTGATTGGTGGTGTTAGTTTGTATATATGTGTGATCTTGTTTTTGTTTGGGTAAAATTGTGTTTTTGGGATAATGCGTTAGCTTGTGTATATATGTGTCGATTTTGTATGTTTTGTGTTTTGTTTTCTTTATCTTTGTGTGTTGGTGATGACTCACGGCTCCCAATGAGGACATTGTGAGATTTAGGTGTGGGGGTGGGGTCATCTCCCCTTTGTCTTTTTATTTTTGTGAAAATTTTTCAATTTTTCTCCTTTTTGTTTGAACTTTTCTTTTCTTTTTGCATTTAAGGGAGTTTTGTACTATTTTGATCAGTCTTGATCCCTGATACCTTGACTATTAGCTCGTATATAAGTATAATGTGTATGATAGATATTCATCCCCAATCTGTCGTTTTAGACCTCAGTTCTAACCCCAACAGTCCATCGTAATTTTGCAATCCGGTCCTGAATTCATGTATTGTCATCATCCTTCATTCTTAGTCTTCCACAATCGACTCTCCCACTGTCTACTGCACAGTTCCCTTTATATGCGCTGGCACCCCCCTTTTTCCAAAGCAAAAAAAAAAAAAAAAAAACAAATTCAAGCGCCACTGGGTGTATCCCTTTGAGGCGTGACATGAGTTTGTATTGAAAAAAAATAATAATGGAAAGAAAGAAAGTGGGGAAGAAAAGAGTTAGAAATGACAAGTACCCCTTTGAGGCATGCGCTACTGGGTGTTACCCTTTGAGGCAATACTGCTACTGGGGAAACTTGCTTTCCTGGCTAGCCATTCGAAAAGGTAGCTTCTGTCAGCTGCGTGGGATTGAGTTTGATTTTGGTGGGCTTAGTTTCAGGGTGATGATACACTTGCACACAGGCACAAGGATGAATTCATTATTTTCATGCGTCGTGGGGTGAAAAGCTGATGTCTGAATGCAATTCTTTGGGATGATGTGTCCTGAAATGCATATAATGCTTGTGTACAGACTGATACTTGAGTTACTAGGGGGTTTTGGTTGATCCGAACGTGTACAGTTCACCCTGATGTATATATTTTGTTTTGTCATTTTCATTTTTCGATTTTTGTTTCTCTTTTCTTTGTTTTTCCTTTTTGAGATTTTGTGGGTATATCTTCTGCAAACCCTCACGAGACCTTACTCGTCCACTTGGGGTGACCAAGGGGTTTAAAGGGCTTGTTGCATACGCTAAATGCAACCGTGATTCCTACGAAAGTGAGTTAGTTGTTTACTTTAGTTTTTCTTTTATTTTGCTCGAGGACGAGCAAAAGATAGGTGTGGGGGTGTGTTGAACGGTAAATTTACCTATTTTACGTGCCTCTTTCACCTACTTTTCGCTCGTATAATAACTTAATCTTTAGAATTTTTACTCGTTTTATTTATGTTTTGTAGGAAATAACTCTAAATCGAGCAAACGTCGCGGAAAGGGACAAAGATGGGACAAAACGATGAAAATCAGCGAAAACGGGCAAAACACAGCAGAGAAGGACAGTGCACGGCCGACCTGCAGGGAGGCACGACCGTGCACTGGCGGCAGAAGCCACGCACGGCCAGGCGCACGGCCGTGCGTGTGTGACGCACGGCCGTGCGTCAGGCCTGGGTTCGCGATAATAGCCCCTTTTTCGGGCGTTCATGGGGGAGTTCGTTCGGGGTTTCTCCTTGGGCGATTCTTAGGGTAGTTTAGGTTAGGTTTATCCAATAAAAACCTCAATAGGAGGATTAGATTAGGATTGTAGTTTGTATTTTGGGATTCAAGCTTGTGGATCTCAAGTTCTTCAATCGATTCAAGCATAAGTTTCCCTCTTCCTTTTCTCTATTTATTTCATTGTTCTTGTTTATGTTTTGTTAGTTTTAATTCTTGTATTTGTTTTGCTTAAGTTTATATGTTTAGTTTTTGTTGTTAATATATGTTATTTACTTGTTTAAATTCGTTTGATTTCATTTCCTTCGCTTTGTTCTTCAAGTTTATGTTCTTGTTTGTTAGTTTAGGTTTTCATGCGTTTTTCATGATTTGTTGGTAGATTGTGTTGGCTTGGATTGTGATTAGCCTCTTGATGGCTAATTGATCTTGTACTAGGCCTAGCCATACCCAATCTATGCCTAGAACCTAGAGTTTTCCTTCACGCCCGCCAAGTGTTCGATGAAATGCCTGAGAGGGCTTTCATCCATATTATTGGGCGATTGACTTATGCTGAGAGGTGAGGTCAATTAGCTAGTGTGGGAGAGGGAATAGCCGAGTTCGGGACATGAAAATAGTATCCGAATCGAGCTAGGTCCGGGGTTGCTAGTTTTGTGGTCTAATTCGCCTAACCCCACGAAAGTAGGTGGTTACACGAGTTAGACTAGCTCATGACCCTTGAGAGAGGGCTTGGGTGGTCTTTGATGGTGCAACCGACCATCTCTTGTTCATAGTATGGTTTGGGTAGGTTAGGACTCATCTTGGTTAGTTAGTTCATCCATTGGTAAAATCATAACTCCAAGTCACTTGTTTTTGTATTTGTAGCGTAGTTTAGTTTCCCCTTCTCACCCTTCGATCCTGCCTAGCTTGAGACGCTCTAGTGAACTCTGGTAGTTGGAAACCCAATTCGCTGTGGATGACACCCCAAGTACTCAATGACATACCTTGCACTTGGGGTTTATAAATATTAAAACTCTGTTTTTCACGCAACACCTAACAATCTTTTCCAACTCCACACACCACAAAAACATTCTTACCATCTCTTTACTTGTGGTAAGCCATCTCAAAAATCCCCTAACCATCTGAGTAATTACCACCAGGTTCGAATCACACCACGTTTGTTTGAGTGGGTTGTGTTATTTCAGCCAGATTTAGTTGCTTAACTTTGAGGACAAATTTTTTATAACAAATTATTTGAGGATGACGGATATCAGCCCATGTAATCCTCAATTAGCCATAATTATTTTTTTAAAACTGTTCAGTTTTAAGTTGATTCATCAACTTAAACTTAATCTAACTTTGATTTCTTTGCTAAAAGAGTTTATTGACATTATAATAAACTTAATATGCAATTAAATCAGTTTTAAATTAAGTATTTTTATCCAAACTATCAAAGAACTTGAAACAGAAGGTTTCGGGTTTAAAGCAGTGCAGCAGCCCGGTTTTGGGAACCAAATAATTTCAACTTCCATGAGATTTAAGTCCAATATTTTGCTTTGAGATTGAATTTCAAGAAGTTATCTTTCCAATAAAACACGTTTCAGCTCATTTTGACTTTATTTACCCATCCAAATCAGTCTTTTAATCCAAATTGTCAAAATTGCCAGTTGAGACAGAAATGAGTCCGGTTTTGTGTATTGTATTCCTTTGACTTATTTTGGGTCTAAGTATGAAATTTTTACATATTTTGGTTCCTTAATGTCTTGTCTACGTAATCATGTAAATAAATCTGATTTATATTAAATAGACAAGGAGAACCAAGGTATTTTGTTAAACAGTGTAGGCTGGACTTAGTTTTAGACCAGTCTGAGTATTCTGGGGATCTTGATGGGCAAATGATCTCCAAAATGTGTGATTCCACCTGGAGGAGTTAGAAGACATCCTGAGCTTTCCAACATGTATGGCAATCCAAATCATGCCCGTGTTTTGCATATGAAAGATAGCGTCCAAACAGAGCTTACAAACTACAGTATTCTACCCGGTTGCACCTGATTGGTGCATTTGGTGGTTGATATCTATCCAACCATCCAATTTCATCCAAGCAGCTTGATATGCAATTAAAGGAGTCTTGGACACAATCATAATGCAACCAATTGAAGAACCAATGAGAAACAAGTGAAGAAAGGCAGAAACTCTCTCATTAGCTAGCCGTAAAGCACAAAGAGAACAAGACTGCTTTTTGCTTTTCTCTCACATAAGGGGAGCTGCATACTTGCTTGCTCACTTGCTTAGGATGATTATAATCTTTTCAATCTAGCTTATTCTGATGCATAAAGATGTAATTAGTTTAGTTTAATCATGCTTGATTGTAACCGGTTTTGCTAAGCAAGGTTTAAAGCTAGATTAGGATAAGTTAAAGGTTTCCTCCCTTTGAAGGAAACCTCCTAAGCCCCCTAGCTACCTTGGGACGTTTATTTAAGGCCTTTACAAGGCTCATTTTGTAACCAAGCTTTTGAATATTGAAATTGAAATCAGAATTGAGAGCTTTGCTCCCTTTTTTTCCTTAAATACTTCGCTTGCTTATCCTTAACTAGGCCGGTTAAGGTGATAATCAAGTAAAATCTTAACTCTTAATTAAGTGGTATTTCTGTATCTTAATTGATGTTAAGGGCCCTAAACTCAAACTTAGTGGTGTTTCTGTATCTAAGTGAGAGTTTATCCTTTTTTTTATTTATTCAACCGTGAATTTACTTAAACTCACCTTTGAATTCAGCTTGCTTTGTTTAGCTTTTGAATTCAGCCTTGAGTAGTTGTGATTCTCCCCCACAGATACATCAGTAAGCCCATTTCTTCTTTATTCCCTAGGTGCTATCATTAGCTTTTTGTCAATGGTAAGCCCTAATCTCTCATCTCCTCTCCCTATTCAAGTTATTGTTGGTATTTGTACTAATAAATATTCTTGCTCTCTATTTGTGGAAGCCTCTCCATTGGAGCAATTCTATAGATTTCCTTTCAAGTTGTTCTACTTAGAGGGGATCAAATTATTAATTGATAGCAAGATCAATCTCGATTAGCCATCATTTCTTCGAATTTAGACCATTATAACGGACAAATCTTGTCAATGAGAAGGCTATATAAGATTTACGGGTCTTCCTATTAGAGGTTGTATTATGAAGTCACGATTGTGAAGAAGAAGAATTTTCAAAAGAGTTTCAATTAGTATTCTCCTTCAAAAGGTGTATTTTATTATTTTAATCTTGAATTTATCTAAGTATGATACTTATCGTAAGTTGTTATGTGACCTTCAATAAATGAATTCATAATTTATTCTAAATATAAAAAGAGTAAAACTTTGGTTTTCGCTAATTCTTGTTATGTTTCTTTGTTTTCACTCATGTATAATCGACTGACTTAAAAAATCAGTACTCTGTTTGGTGAGCATAATACTGTACTAGATGTGCACTATTATACGCATAGTGATGCTCGATATGACGTTAGTCTGTTACACATGTTTTGTATGCCAAGAGCACAATTTTTATATGCTCAAAAAATGCCTATATAATACTCAACAAATTTTTACAAAGACTCAAGTTGCGAGTAATTATATGTATTCTTAAAGTACAGTATCATTTATCCAAAAGAAAGAAAAGTTCAACAAATTTTTAACACTGTATTATTTGCACAAAACATCTTACACTAGAAATTGCCATCAATTTAGCTATTTTTTTCCCCAAAAAAAACTTATTTCACAGATACATCGGAGAAAGAAAGGTCCAAAACTAGCCGGTGTTACGAATTTACGGCGAGATTATTCGTTAATCCTCAGGTGATCTTAAGTGGCTCATCTTTCCGGCACTTCAGCTATCCTGATTTAAATGGGGCTTCCTCATAAACTTGCAGTATTTTATATGTCCTTCCAAGGGTGCACGAATTACTGGAGTACTGGGATTTTTCTACAACTGTAAGCTACTGTACCTACCCCATCTTGCTTCTCTCATCTCAATGTAGACATTCCTCTGAAAAATGGCGCAATCAGTTCCTCTGATAGTATTTAGTGTCCTATTGTGTTCGTCTTTGCTGTGTATTTCTTTCTTGGGTTCATTTGGGTGGTTTGACTTGCTTGCAACTGCGAAAAGCTTGGATTTTGGGACTATTTCGTTGAAAGCCCATCTCAAATCTGAGACCCATCAGTTAATTTATCAATCTGATTCAACTTTTAGCAGGTGGGCATGTCAATTTGAGCGGTTTAAGCAGCTCTTGGTGTCATTTATGCTGTTTTCTGGCTAAAATTTTCCCTACCCAGAAACCCGTGTTATGAAAGTTTGGTGAATAACAATAAGTAAATTGAAGAACAGCAAAAGCCAGTTTAGATTCTTGTTTTGCAGATTGAAGCAGCAAGTAATATTCATTTGACATTTGTGGGCTGACTTTATTGATCTTTTTCTTACGAGTAGCTCTTTTGTGTATGCAATATTACAGAAGGAAGCCAGCTGAAGTACTGGAAAACCAAGCCATGTTAACACTTGTGGAGGAGGAGTTCACATTTCCTGCAGATTGCCGCCCATTTGAGAATTGTCATGCTTCTACAATTGTTGAGGTGATTGATATGAATAATTTGGTGTTTTGTTGCTTAAAACTTTTATTTTGTCATTGTTGACGAAAATGTAGCTGATATTGGAGGTTCTGCAGATTGAAGAGAACCATTTTCTGGTAGCTTATTTTGGGGGATCGCTAGAGGGAGCACCAGATGTGAAGATCTGTCTGCAAAGATACAAGGTAATTTAGCTAAAGTCAACTAGTTGGATTTTCAGATCTTCTGTGGTATCTTTTGTACTAAGCTGCTTTGCACTTGAAAAGAAGTGTTTTGGAGATTGTAAGTTGATTCAAAACTGTGTCAATTAGTGTATCGGTGATCATCTGTATTTCTTAGGAATCAGGGTAAATGTTGTGAATGTGTTGACCCCCTTAGACCCTAGCCTTAGGCAGGACTCGTACGGGGTTGTTGTGGTGTTGTTTTTATGTTCTGATCATGGCAAGCAAATTGCTCGTGGGTAGGATGGTTCTTGGAGCTCTCCTGTTGTTGCTGATGAACAGCCTTCTGTTCCAATGTGGAATCCAGTACTCTTTAAGGCATCCGATCAGTTGCTCTTGTTTTACAAAACCGGCCCAACCACACAGAAGTGAGTTCCATTTATTCGCTGTTATTTGATTTTTGTGTTTTTTCTTGAATCATATTTGAAGTAGTATTGGAGAGGCATAGCTTTATTCTCCTCTGCACTTTTCAAGTAACTGGACACCCAATCCCTGCAACGGTTTCCTCGCATGATGTACAGCTTCTATGTGATTTGGGGTCGAAACTTCATTGTCGATGCTAATTCTTTTCCCTTGGCTTATTGTATCTTTGATTGCGTAGTACACATTCGTTACCTTAACATGTAGGGTCCAACCAAAACAACCTCTTCATAATCCAGCTGTAGGGCTGTGTGCATCTAACCTACTTTCTAGTTTCTAGCACCCAGCTTTCAATGAGAATCTGCATGTTGATTTTGCTTGTTTACTAAATCTTTTATTTGAATAAGAGTTGTAGCTATGAGTGGCAAGAAGCTGAGTTTGTCTAGTAGAAACATGCACTGGTCCCCGAGCATAAACAAATTGTCTTCGTTCAATTGAGTGTCAGAGCTAATTTTGTCCTCTTGACATTTTCTAACTGCTTACTGCTGCTTTTACCAACCCTGAAGATGTCCATAATTTGACTCTGAGATCCTATAAAGCGTCCCATCTGTTTGAGAACATTGTAGACCAATTGTTGGTACTGTTGAATGAATTATTTATTTATTTCTTTTGGGTTGGGGGTGTTGTTAGTATGGCTATATATAATCAGCTGCAGCAAACCTAGTCTTTGGTCAGCGGATAATCTGTTCTCTTATTTCTCCAATTGAAATGGAGTAGTACAATGTTTCGAAACTTCTTTAATAGCTTATGTCCTCTTGAAACTTGGAAGCAACATTGTTGCTTGTTAGTAGCAAGACTGCATGCTTCTATATCTCCTCATATTCTTCTTCGATGGATCCACATTGGTTGTTCACATTATTACATCCCCCCCCCCTCCCCGAGGGTTGTTTTAGAATTAATCATTAAGAACAAAAAGAGAAACAAAAAGGCATCAGTTTTCTTACTTGTGCTCTTTGATGGCTCATTAACCTCAGTTGGACTGGATGCATGAAGCGTTCCTTTGATGGAGGCTATAATTGGACTAACAGAGAACAGCTTCCTCCTGGTATCCTAGGGCCTATTAAAAACAAGGTCTTCTTCAAACCATATGCTCATTCATTTGCATTTGGTCTTCTCTTCCGGTGTTATGATTTTGCAGGACCCTTCACTCTGTTCTGCTTCTCCTATTTAGCCTATTTTGCTGGATAATGGGCAAATGATTTGTGGATCCTCTGTGGAAAGCTGGAACGCATGGGGAGCTTGGGCGGAGGTAAAATATTGCAAAGCCACAGATATGAATTTTTATCCTGAATATCCAGTAGGATCATTAAAGAATTTGTTATTGATGTGAAATTTTGTGACTTGTTTCTTCAGGTTACTCCAGACTTGGGTAAAACTTGGAGAAAATACGGGCCCATATACATACCTAGTGAAAACTTGAGTGTAATTCAGCCAGTACCTTACCAGACAGCACACGGAAATTTACGTGTTCTATTGCGATCTGTTGAAAGCATTGGTAAAATCTGTATGTCTGAATCTCAAGATGGTGGTCAAACCTGGAGCTATGCAGAGCCAACTCAACTCCCTAATCCTAATTCAGGTTTATAACTGAAGAAAGTCTTCTGATACAGTTTTCAACACAATATTTTCATAGTTTATGCTAATGTCTGCATGTAAGTTCATCTTATTAGGAAACTGTGTCACAACCCTGTCCCAACCATGTCCAATTAGCCATGTAGCTGGCAAACTGACCCATATATAATCGATTACTATACACAATGATACAAAACTGGACCCAAAATTTTCGTGACGAAAATTTAACTATATTTTGAAGATGACCTGAATTTGATCTTACCTGGCTATTCCGTTGCTTTCTAACCTACTGAGATTAAAGTAATGTAAAGCAGACTTTAGTGACTTGTTTGCTATGTCTAGTTACTAAGCAATATCAGATTTCTGTGTCATTTGATCGGCCTTGGTGTGACACTAACTTAAGCCAGCGAACTTGTAAACTAGGAATTGATGGGGTGAAGTTGAGGGATGGCCACCTTGTGCTTGCTTACAACACAATTTCTCGTGCCACTCTCAAGGTTGCTGTCTCCACTGATGACGGTGACTCATGGACTGATGCTTTGATGCTTGAGGATAGTGCTGGAATGGAATTCTCTTATCCTGCTGTCATCCAGGCCAGTGATGGAGCAGTCCACATCACTTACACTTATAATAGAACTCAAATCAAGGTATTCATTCTGTTTGGTTTGTTTCATGTTCCCCTCTTTCTAGTTTTTGGCTAGCAATGGTCATGCATATTTCCATATCAACATGTTCTTGACTTCCACCAAGTCATGATACCCTCTTTCAAAAAGTGGTGGTTTGACAAGTGAGATGACTCTCTAGCTTGCATCAAAATATGTGGGCCAACCTAACTCGGTATGACCTTCAACTTGGCTCAGTGGACCAGCTTTTAAAATCTTTTGAACAAAAGTAAGGTGAGTCTGTTGATCCAGACCAGCACACACATCACATGCTTTGCCCCACTATTTTCATGCATGTGTTCTCAAAACCGAAAAATTTCAGAACGGTTTTCTTCACAGTACTCTCGGTATCTATCTATGGAGCAATTATTTTCCTCCCGGGGGGGGGGGATCGAAAAGTTTTAATACGTGTTTTCATGGCTGGCAGCATGTTGTCCTTCAACCACAGTCGACATAACACACAACGAGATGTTCTTTCATCCGTTCGGTATTCTTTTGCATGATCTATGAAAGCCAAATGGCTAAATCTGGTCTGAACCTTTCACTTGTACTGCTTTCAATCTAAAGCTGCTGAAACAATCTCAGTACACAGATGCCTATTGGGTCGCTGCCTTTTTCTCTCCTTGTAGATTTCCAGTTTTACTGGTCGATCGGATGTAATTCTACAACTGTTTGTGGATTATTCTTCTCTTGGATAGTAGGCAAAATTGTACCGTTTGTATGTTATCTGGAAGTCTGGAACTATATGATTTGATTGAAAGAATTCTGGTTGTATGTGATATTGTTGTATATATAAGGATGGGAAGATGACATTCATTTTATGAGCGCCCCCAACTTTAATGCAGAATTATTGGTGTCAAATTGCAGATTGAACATGTGAGAAATCTGTACATGGTTTCATCTTGTCAATTAAAGAAAAAAAATATATTCAAAGGTTTGGGTATTGAACAATAATATTCCTAAATTTAAACGTGGACATAAATGATCCATGCACAGTATTATTGGCTTAGTTATTATTTATATACCGAGGTTGAATTCCAATGTGTTTTTATCCATGTAATGCAATAATTTTATAATGGTATGCAACTGCATATGTTTAAAATGGTAGAATTTTCAAATGTTTGCAATTGTATAAGTTGAATATGCATTTATATCACCGACTTAAAACATCTTCAAATTTGGTTTGGGTATACAAACAGTACATAGGCTCATAGTATGGTGCATGAACGTCAAAATTCAAAGAAGGGAGTATTATTGTCCAATAATCCCAAAGTACAGTATATTTTCATCCAAAATTCCTTCTTTTATATATCTAATTGACTATTCTTATCAGAGTTGATCCTATGTTATCATCCTTAGAATAATATGAGATTCTCGTATGAATATGAAATTTCCAAAATTGATGATGATGACTAGGGTTGCTGGATTACCCAGACAATCTACAACTTAGATCTATTCAATCTTCTTGGTGGATCTATTCGCTTATCATGAGTCTAACCTTACAGACATGTTTTGTCAAATACCTATGCCTAACAAATGAGTCATTCGGTTTGATTTTGGTTGAGTAAATTTTAGGTATGGTAATGTTCAGTTCGACAAGAGTTGGTTCAGCTCCATGTTCGAATATGATCATTTTCTATTTAGTTTGACTGTGGATTGTTTGATATTTTGCCCAAAAACTTGTCTTACAATAGAAAATCAACAGTGTCATTTCAGGTGCTATTCAAGTCGATTGTTTTCAGATCACGTGACAGACATGATTTCCGGTCATTTGATTTGGGCAAGTCCTACGTTGCTTTTGCAAGATCTAGAAGTACATCACAAATGTGGGCGTGCAATGGGCTTGGGCTTGCTATGCTTTGGCACAGGCCCATTGTGGGTACGGAAGACATCCCATTTTGCAACATTCACATCTTCTACACAGCAACTCAAGTGTCCCCCCCCCCCAAGCCCTCTGTTCCCTGTCGCCGGCGTCTTCGCCGAGCTCAGGTCAGCTCAGCTCTCACTCTCTCTCCTGCTCTCCGAATCACGGAGCCCATCAAGGTTAGTTTCCTATTCTGCATTTTTGATGAACTTGGTTTGGTCTTAGATAAGCGAACACCGCTCAGATTTCGCAGATTAGGGTTTTCAGTTTTCGTTTACTTAGAATAAATCCCAAATTAGGGTTTTCCTTTAGATTCTACTGGATGCCAGAATAGCTATCGACAAAATTTGAGCGATTCAATGTCTAATTTTGTTTCCCCCAAATCTGTTCAGCTAATTGATCTGCAACATTGGTAAAAATGGAAGCAAAGTTCTTCCGATTCTTGAAGATAGTAGGAGTCGGATTCAAAGCTAGGGCTGAATCAGAGGGTCGTCGACTGTTCCTAAAACTGGGTTACAGTCACGAAGTCGAATTGGAAGTTCCACCCGCTGTTCGTGTATTCTGCTTTAAGCCCAACGTAATTTGCTGCACTGGTATTGACAAAAGTCGAACGCATCAATTTGCTGCCACTGTTAGGAGCTGCAAACCCCCCGAAGTCTACAAAGGGAAAGGTATTTTGTACATTGATGAAGTCATTAAGTTAAAGCCAGGAAAGAAGTCCAAGAAGTGATCACTGCTAACAGAATGTGAGTTTCTCTGGATAATTGCTATCTAGAGTAGCGTATTCAGTACAGTGGTTTTTCGCGATTTTGCTTCCCATTTGATATGTAGACAACTGGGTTGTATGCCTTTGCCTCATTGTTTGGTCTGGCTCAGATGGTAGTTGGATTATGGGGCTAAGGTGTTTTTTTTTTTTTTTTTTTTTTTTTTGAGAATTTAGTCTTAAAGATGGATTTCATATACATTCATCATACACGTGAATTTTGAGAAAGGCAATGGTGATCAAAGAATCTCCTAAATGCGTATTGGAATGATGTCATAATGCCTGTACTGCTATATCTCCTTTGTGGAGAGCGGATTCAATACTGCATGACCAGCCCTTTTTTTAGTGCATTCATCTTCCATGTTGATATAATTCTGTTATGTGTTTTGCGGCCATGTATTTGCATTGAAGAGGAACGTGTTATTGGTGAGCATTTAGTCTGTGTTCCCGAATTGTATTCTGCCAGTCGATTGGTCTGGTTTTGTGTTTTTTGTATGCTGTTTCTTTCTCATTCATTGATTTAGTTGTAGATGAAATTGAATATTATGCATAAGAACCACTAGTAATGCAACTAGGCATTTTGAGTAGCCGAATGGATCTCCTAGGTTCTATTGTTCAATTAGAGTTAGTACTAGTAGATGTGATATGATATCAGAAATGTTTAAGGAGAGAATTTATGATTGGAAACTTTATTTCATCTTGAAACATTGTTAGGAATTAGAGCAAACTAATAGCGGAAGTAATAGGATGAAACAGATATTCAGAAAATTAAAACGATAACAAGAACAAAGGAACGACACACAAAATTTACGTGGAAACCTAATGCGGGAAAAATCACGGACGGCGACGAGTACAATCAATCCACTATATGAGCAGGGAGAGTACAAAACGATCACCATCACAACAAGTGGTTCGATCTAATAGCAGAATTACATCTCTTATAATCTCTCTCAAAGTCTCTCTACCTCTCAATGTGTTTAGGGATTCAGGAGTTATTCTGGATCCTAGGCAAGGCCTCTTTATATGGGGTCTAAAAGTTCAGAGTTTTACCCCTACAGGAGAATCCTAGCCGCTAAGAAGACTGTATGCCAAAGCAAACCCTAGCCGCCAGAAAAACTCGCGCCCGAACTGAGCGCGGCACGACCGTGCCACGTGGCACGGTCACCCCGTGCCATGGTGGCACGACCATGCCACATGGCACGGCACTCCAGTGCCATTTTTCTGGCCTCCTTCGACGCTCCGCTTCTTCGGCCTGACACGTCCGTGTTATCTAGCACGGTCCCACTATGCTGTTTCTTGGATTTTGGGCCACGAAACCTAACAATCTCCACCTTGGATCAAAATCTCCAATAACCAACTCTCTAACACCGTCATCGCACCCCGAATGATGATGCCCCTCCAAGGGGCAATGCTTCGAGGGGCGCTCAAATATTGGGAATGCTAACTAAATCCAAGCAATGCTTCAACTTAGCTTTGGAAGATGACTTGTATGAACCTTTCTTCATATAACCTGTCGTAGTAGATGCCTGCAAGACATAGAAGCTTCATTGCCTCAAACCCTTGAGTAGAATCCGACTGCCCTTCGAAACTATCAGAACTCCACCTTCAGCTGAATATTTGCATCCTTTGAATTCAAGGGTGCCTAAAGAGATGAGGTTACACTTCAAGTTAGGAACGTGACGAACATTCGATAAAGTCCTGACAACACCATCATGGGTCTTAATTTTAACAGTACCAGTTCCAGTTACTTTACATTGGATATTATTGCCCATGTGAATAATAGTTGAGTCAATTGGATCATATGTTGAAAATCAATTCTTGTGAGGACACATATGATAGGTACACCCAGAATCAAGAATCCAATCAGAATCGCTTCCCTTTTCAGTAGAGGTAGCAAACAAAACGTCACCATCAGAATCAGATTCAGCAAACGAAGTTTCAGCAGGCTCATGAGAATTATCTTCTTTTTTCTCCCTCTTCTTTTGCAGTTGCCAACAGTTAGCAACAATGTGATCCAATTTACCACAGTAATTGCAGGTCTTACCAGCGTGAGGATTTTTAGACTTAGAAAGGTTCTTACTCCTATTGCCGTTCCCCTTTTCAGTTGTTTTACCCCTTACTACTAATCCCTCAGCAGAATCAGCATCAATTTCAAGATCAAACTTCTCCTTAGACAACAGGTTTGACTTAACATCTTCAAACGATATAGTATTAGAATTACTATATAGCATAATTTCCTTAAAGTGTTTATAAGAAGGGGGTAACGACACAACAAGCAAAATAGTCTTATCCTCATCCTCACCCTCAATTTTCACATCCAGACTCTCCAAATCAACAAGAATAGAGTTAAACTCATTCAGATGTTTTTGAACAGGGGTACCTTCAGCCATACGAAAGGTATACAACCTTTCCTTCAAACGGATCTTATTGACGAGACTCTTCGTTATGTAGAGTTCCTCCTGCCGAACTCAAAGATCCACCGCAGTTGTCTTATCAAGCACCTCTCGCAAGACATGTAGTGCCAAGCACAACTGTATGGTAGAAGGTGCCTTCAGCTCCAATTCCTCCCATTCCTCGTCCGTCAACGATCCACGCCTCTTCTTTTGATCTGCTGCCCATTGTTCCTCAGTTATCTTCTCGGGTTTTACGTGAGGTCCTTGCAGAATCTTCCATAACCTATGCTGGATGAGGAACTGCTCACATCTGCATCTTCCAGAGATTAAAACTAATCTCCCCATCAAATTTCTGAATATCAACCTTCATAATTGAAGATATCCTAAACCAAAGCTCTGATACCACTTGTTAGGAATTAGAGCAAACTAATAGCGGAAGTAATAGGATGAAACAGATATTCAGAAAATTAAAACGATGACAAGAGCAAAGCAACGACACACAAGATTTACGTGGAAATCCAATGCGGGAAAAACGACGGACGGCGACGAGCACAATCAATCCACTATATGAGTAGGGAGAGTACAAAACGACCACAATCACAACAAGTGATTCGATCTAGTAGCAGAATTACAACCTCTCTTGTAATCTCTCTCAAAGTCTCTCTACTTCTCAATGTGTTTAGGGATTCAGGAGTTATTCTTGATCCTAGGCAAGACCTCTTTATATAGGGTCTAAAAGTCCAGGGTTTTACCCCTAGAGGAGAACCCTAGCCGCCAAGAAGACTGCACGCCAAAGCAAACCCTATCCGCCAGAAAAATCCGCACCCGAACTGAGCGCGGCATGACCGTGCCACGTGGCATGGTCACCCCGTGCCATTGTGGCATGACCGTGCCACATGGCACGGCACTCCAGTGCCATTTTTCTGGCCTCCTTCGATGCTCCGCTTCTTCGGCCTGATACGTCCGTGTCGTCTAGCACGGTTCCACCGTGCCGTTTCTTGGATTTTGTGCCACGAAACCCAACAATTGTGAAGGCGCGAAATTCTCTCATATGGTTGTAGATACAATCTTGTCTTTGGTAGAATCTTTTATGCTTGTTCTGGGGATATGTAAGAGGGCCGTATTCAATTAGCAGGTAATTGTCTGTGAGCATGCTTTTGAGTTCTTGACAAATACCCTTGTAGTGACAACATGATTTCGTGCTTATTGTGTGGGGAAGGCACTACTTTTGCAGAAGGGGTTTGCCAAAGTGTATCTAGAATGGTCATCTACTATAGGCTATAACCAAGAGAAACTTGTGCCCATTATGTGGTAAACTTGACTCATACCCACTTGCCCAACATGAAGTCCAGGTTGAATCCATAATGGTCTTAGACTTGAATTTAAGCTACCTGATTGGCTGATTTTGATATGAACCATGAGTAGACCAGAAGGAGGCCAACTACTCTGAGTTCACATTATCATATTGATTGTATGTGCTCAACAAAGAGGTTTATATTCCAAAGGATGCTGAATATTTGACCAACCCTTTCCAACTAAAGCTAAATTAACTTCACCGTACTCCAACTGTGCCAGAACAGACCAACTTTCCATGGTTTCCTTGTAGCATGCTTGTAGAGATGGTGGACAGACTCATTTATCTCGAAATGTTGACATATGATGTTAAAAACCTTGCGTCCTAGAGCAGATTTCAGATTTCATTTGCTCAAAAGGTGACGCCCCCATTTCTATGGCTGCAGTTCAACAACTGCGCAAACGAGGAACTATTCTGGGAAGTAGGAACTGCACTAATTATTTCACTGCAGTACTTCACAGTTCAAGTGTTCTGGTTGGTATTGCCCCTTGCCTTTCTACGATGAGCATCGTAGAAAGTAGAAACCCGTTTGGCCAGTATAGAAACAAAGAATGAATTCAATCCAAAATCAGAATCCTCAATGCATAATCAAAGGTCATGCCTTGATTTTATTTGTGTCATATAATAATAGCTTCATGTCCATTGTGACTGGTAATGTCAAGAAACTAGTAATGGAGTTATGACAATCTGAATAGTTTCTGATTTCTTTTGGATTACATAAGAGTCAATCCTAATTAATTATAAAGTAGCCACTCCTTCCATCTCATAAAAGTTTGTCAAAAAGACTCAAAACTGGTCAAAGTCAACCCCCCCCCCCCCCCCTTTTGGTCCATTAGCCTGAAGCAGTCTTAGCGATTAGTGTTAATTCATTTAATGTGATGGTGTTGTCTATTTTCAATGCAACAAAGTGCGATTTGTGCCAAAGTTTCCCCACTCTGGAAATTTGTGGCATGACATCAAAGTTTTAATATGAGTCTCTAGACTTGAGAACACCGCCCCCCCCCCCCCCCCGGGTGGAGACCTTTTTCTGCCGGGGGGGGGTGTGTTTGCAGTTTAGAATCAGGTTGCAAGTGACATTGTCAGAAACTGGTGTGGTTTTAGAATCCGTAGGAAGACTGACCTCAATAGCTTAATTGAGGCAAAGTGGACGTTGAATCAGTTTCTCTCGGGGCTGCTCCTCTTCTGTTTTACGCCCTTCTCATTTCAGAGAAGCAGTGAGGGTCCGCGAGGGGTCTTTAAGAATTGTCTATTTTGTAGATGTTTCCAGAAAATCGTCACTTTCCTACGCATAAACTATCAGTGATGTGATTTTAGTTTTCAATTAACAGTCAACTTCATGGGTGTTTGATATGGTAACAAGGGAGAAATTGCAGAGGATCATTTAGTTGTATGTCTGAGTCAGATCATGGTTATGGATTTTGTGCCCATGTGCACGATTCTTACGTTCGTTTAGTTGGCAAATTTAACGTCCCCCCACATACTATGGGCTAATCACACTATTCATCGAAACATCTATATACTATACGTAAGAAGGGTCATATGTATGCAAAGCTGGTAAAAATTCGGGTTCGAGTCAAATTTGGATCAGACAAATCGGATAATGTCAAAATTTAGATAAGAGATAGATGTCCAATATCTGATTTTTCCTGTCGGACAATTCAGATAATGCTAAATTTGGGTCAAAATCGGGTTCGAACAATAGAAATATAAAAAATATTGTGTAAAAAATTCATGACCGTACCCGGTTTTTTCCGGGCCAGACAAATTCGGATATTTGGGTCGGATAATTTTTTGCTAGCTCTGTATGTATGTTAGCCTGTTGCACATAAGAATGCCACTGTTCTTAAAAGTAAGAGACATTCATGTTAGATTAACTCATATAATGTCCAATAAGCATATTAATTTATGGCATGTTTACTTTATAGATATGCTGTGCAAATTCATACTCTGGATAATTGATTGGTTCAATGGAGCCTCACAAGTTACATTCTTGTATGTTTGGTTGAATGGAATATAATGCAATTGATCGTGTAACGTACATGAATATATATTGTGTTAATTATAATTACAAAATAGTTATTTATAATATCTTCTTAGAAGATAATTAAAATATAATTACAAATTTATTTGCATTACAATATTATTTACATTCAACCAAACATTATCAACCGGTTACCATGAACACAGTGTAAAATAAATAAATAAATAAATAAATAAGAGGAACTAATCATCAGGTTACTGGCTTACCTCCAGAAGCCCAGAAGTTGTATCCAAAATTAGGCGAGAATAATACAAGCCCAATCTTAGGCCCAATGAACGTTCCTCTATGACTGGCCCAAAAAAATGTCATGAAGACCCAAAAATGTCACGAAGAGCTTCGACATTCTCCCGAATTGCTCAATTTGGGCTAAAAAAATACCATCGCCACAATTTTGCCCAATTGCATATTGGTAGTGTGAAAACTGCCCCCAGTTGCGTGATCAGGTTAAAATGCATGATCAACTTTTGTAGGTCATGACTTCTTTTGTGGAAGTACGATTGGGGTTTTTGAGAGCATGTGTAATATGAACCACTTTTCAGATATCTAGGATAAATGATGAGATTTAAATGTTGATCTGTAATGCAGTAAATATATGTTCATATCAATAGTGAAAATTAGCAGTAAGTAATAAGAAGCGATAAAATTTAATGGTAAATGGTGGAGAGTGGTAAGAGCTGGACATAAACGGTAAGAGCCGTGTGGGCTAAGGGGCTATTATAAGTTGTAAAAAACAATCATGACTAGTGTTTTAGGGTCAGAATGTTTTTACCATTTTGGAGAAGCAGTTAGGAGGTTGGAGCATATTAGAGCATATTGGAGCAGATGGATAATATTTTTGAGAAAGAGTTGGAGCTGCTGAAGTCGGTTGTAGCAAGTAGAAAGTTCGATACGTTGAAAAATGAACAAACCATTAATCTTTTACTACAACCAAGCTAGCAGAAATAGAAATTAAAAAAGGTGATTGATTTGAAATCAATCCAATCTTCCTTAATCCATGCCATAGAAATTGAATTCAGAGCACTAAATGTAAAGCAACAAAATCAAACAAATCTGAGCGGTTGAGTGGACAGAAAAGCTGTAGAGAATATTTGAGTTATTCCCAACAATAATTGAATTGGCATTAAAACAACGTTAAGGAAGAAAAAGCTGGAACCATTGAAAGTAGCGTGATATTGGACAGAAAAGGATCGAACAGGGGCACGAAATTATTGTGCTATTGGACAGACTAGTATTAGTCTTTTAACTGAAGAACCCATATCAACTTACATGGTGCAATGCCAAAACAACATAATTTATTTTGATTCCAATTCGATGCAGTCTAACCTAATACAAATAATCTTGTGCTGTATCAACACATGTTGGGTCAAGTTATTTGACACTTGTTCCCCCTAAGTAAGATTTTAGGTTCAAGTCTTATGAATGGGAAAAATTTGTGATGGGAGAGCTCCACCTCTTATTGAGCCAACAATAACTCGACTCCAACAAAATCGATGATCCAAGACCCAAGAAAAAATAATTATGTGCTTTACTATTTGCGTAATGGCTAGTTGTTTAGACAATATATAAGTTTTTTCATAACATGGAGCTTTTGTAGTTTAGCGGCTGGGAAATAACTATACATTTATCGAAATGACTGGAAAAAAATAAAGTGTTCCGTAAGTCTAGATATCAAATGAGCTCATTAATGTATTTGATGTAAAATAAAGAAGTAATTTGACAAATACAAAACTAGTAAAAGCTAATTTGAACCTAAAAACGTATGAAACTTATTTTTAAAAGATCAAGAGTTTTGGATAACACTATTCTAACTGCTAAAATACAATTAGACATACCAATTTGGTAAACAATATTTGAATTGTTTGTGTCTTTATTCGATTAAAATGTTAGATACTACTATTCTAACTGCTAAAATACGAAGATTAAAGAAATTATTACCATGACTATATCTGGTAGAGTCAAAACCAACATGTTAAACTGTTAAATTTCAATTCAAACACCACTATTTCAAGCATAATCCACTCAAAATTAACCTAGTGGCAGTCATAATTCAATGCACTGTTTTGCTGTTGAATCAACTCGGGTGAAGAAAGTCCTTGGATCGGCGCTACTTTCGGAAGTTGCACGCGAAGGGGGCACCAAAAACTGCTCTTTATTGCATTTATTGTGCTCCCCTGTTCTGCTCTGCTCTGCTCTGCTCTGCTCTTCCCCTGTTTGTCACCCCAAATTTTTTAAGACATTCATTCATGTTACTCATTTCAAGGGAAAGTACGTACAACCAAAATGTCAAATCAAATCAAAAAGTTTGAAAAGGTTTTCATCTGCAAAAATGTTGGTCTTCGACAGAAGAAAAATTCAAGCAAATTAATTCATGTTGGTGAAAAGCACAGCTTTTGCACAAAAACAAAAAAAAAAAAAACTATGGATTTTAATATAGGTTTAGTTGCCAACAATTTGCCCATATGTTGTTTACTTGTTTTCATTGGTAAATAAAGTTGATAAAAGACAAATATTAGGAAAGATTAGTAAGTATTGATAAAGACTGGTAAGTTTATTTTTCAAAGAATGAGAATAAATAGAAAAGTATGAGATTGATTGGTAAAAATTGTTAAGAATTAGTAAAGATTGTATGAAATTGGAATTTTTTAAAAGGATTGATAGAAATTGGTGATGACTAAAAAGTGATGCAAAGAGATATTAATGTTAATTTACTAATAAAAAGAGCAGATCCTACAAATAGATGTAGTGCTCTGAATTTTAGACTTATTTATTCACAGTAATCAGATTTTTATACAACTAATGAATGATAAGTTAAAATAAAGACACTAGGATCTAATTAGTATAAATTATTGAAAATAAATATATTCAAATGTTGGAACACTCAGGTCTATATTTAAATATCAGATTATTGCTTAACCAAAATTCAGATTACTAAAGTATATAAAAAATTAAAATTAAATAAAACAAGAATGAAAGGAAGCCTTTTTATTTTCTGAATACTGGGAACTTTTTGGCACTTTGGTGATGTGAAAGTTTCTGGGTCTGTCAGGCTTTTCTGTAAGCTGAAAGTGGCACAGCTTTCAATTCAAACGCATGTTTTTTCTTTTTCAGAAAGCAAAAAAAGCCCTTTTAAGTTTTAACCCCTTTAAGTTTTAACCCCTCTTTCTCTCTCTGTAATAAAGTTATTTTCTCGCTCCAAATCCAAGGAGGGTTTGGATTTTGATTCTCATTCTCACCAGCGCATGGCATGGACATGCTTTGTCTTGAGTCAGCATCGTATAAAATGAATAAGAATCTCCTTCTCTGTTCTCTCTCTGTACGTGACTGTGTGTCTGTATCTTAGCATAGGCCAGGGCAGCTTTTACTGTATTGGCTATTGTGTAAGAAACAGCCCATCAAACTTCATTTCAACCTACTTTGTGCTTTCTTTTTCATCTTTTATTTGTGTTTTGTCAAATGAATTTTTTTTTGGTTAGAAAATAAATAAATAATTTTTTTTGATTATTATCAACACGGATACAATAAAAGCCTCCATGTAAGATCTAATTTTATCACAATGTGAAATGAAGAGTGAGCCCTAATTTCATCAGTTAGTTTGATGCATGATTACTTTCTCTAAAAATATGATTAGCCATTACATTGTTACATTATTGAAAGTAAGAATAGATGTCATAAATCAAAACTTAAATTTCCTATAACGCTTGGATGTGACCTTGAATTACTTGAATAATAATATTGTTATTCCTTTTAATGTGAATATTTGTATATCCTGCTTGGACTACGACTCTAATCTCATTCCTTACTGTTGTTGCTTCCACAGCTATCATTGATGTTGCACTCAGGTTGAATGCTGCTGCTTCAATAAATATGCCTTCCAAATCACGTATTACGTATCCTCGTATCGTCCAATAAGATAATTTGGATTTATCAAAATTGATGTTGATGGATCCTTCTTGTGGCTTTCTACATACTATCAAACATGTTTTGTTATGATTGGTGGTTGGATGGTGTGCGTTTAGTGGTTGAATTGTTTGGGTGAATTTATGCCTAATGCGCCATCCAATGCTAACTTTATATGCTCTAATCATTGTGATAACTAGATTAGACATTTCGTTACAAAATACCCTGTTGTTTCTCCAGGTGATTGCAACCAATATATCCATCTTAACTAGGGGATTAGAGGATCGTATACTGGATAATCATTTGTGTAAACTACAGAGGTGTTAAGGGATGCATTAATAATGACCAAATTATGGTCATTTGCTAGCCTCCATACCTCTTGAGTTGCACTACATCGAAGGCATATGTGTTCTGCATCTTCACTATCCTTATGACATAAAGAACAAATTGGATAAATTTGAAGTCTTCTTTTCAAAAGGGTTCCGTAGTGGGGAGTGATGCATATCATAGTTGCCAAAGAAAGATTTTTAACTTTGGTATAATATCAAGATTTCAAATCCAATTGTACCTCCATGAAGGAGAATTTTTCCCATCCACACCATGAGCTGCCTAGTTTGCTGTCTTGGTGGAAACTTCGCAATTTCTTTGAAAGTTCCCAGTAGATGTAGTCGGGAATGGGATTAAAGGGGATGAGTTTGCTAGAATTAACTGCATATGAACATCATCAACTAATACTTTTAGTTTCATGACATCCCACTCTTTTGCATCCGCTACAAAGTGCTAGACCGTAAGAGAAGTGTCTATTATGTCCACCGTTGAAGCTAACCTTTCATTTGCGAGTTCATAGATCAGAGTAACACTCAATTATCAAATTTTTTTTCCAAAATAGCACTCAATTATTTTTGTTTTCCCTAATAGCACCCAGTTATCAGGCTTACTTCCCAAACAGCATTTTTGTACTTGGTAATCTATACAACCGATTAAAATCTAATTTTAATTTTTTTTTGTTTGGGCAATGGTCAACTACAGATTTTAAACCAAACTAACACCAAATAAATTATTCCTACCCTCTCCCTATTTCTCAACTGTTTGGGGTCTTATCTCCCTCTCTCTCCTCAAACCCCAAACCTCCTCCCCTGCTTCTATTTCTTCTCCAACTCAAGTGCTCCCCTACTTCTCTCTCCTCAAGCATGTACTAACTATGGTTAACGAAAGGTAAAAATCCATAGCTTGTCAAGGGAGAACTACCTCAAATTTGTTGTAAAAGTGATTCTCCCTTGACAATTGCATAAAGTATTGATAATACTACTTTCAATTTGAGAGCTAGGGTTTGGGTAGTTGCCGAGGGTTTGGGGTTTGAGGAGAGAGAGAGAAATAGGACCCGAAAAGATGAGAAATAGGAAGGGGATAGGGATGATTTATTTAGTGTTAGTTTGGTTTAAAATCTATAGTTGACCATTGCCCAAACCCCCAAAAAAAAAAAATTAAATTTTAACCAGTTGTATAGGTTACCAAATAGAAGAATGCTGTTTGAGAAACAAGTCTGATAACTGGGTGTTATTAGGGAAAACAAAAATAATTGAATGTTATTTTAGAAAAAAATTTGATAATTGAGTGTTACTCTGATCTATGAACTCTTTCATTTGCACTCCAGTTATCAAGCCAAAAATTAATCTTTGTTCCATCTCCTACTTTCCATCTTATTCCTTTTCAAAATTGATGATGGTTTCTAAGTATGCATTTCCATGCCTATGAGTCGAATGGTTTGGACTCAGCACTGAAAAAGTTTTCATTAATTTGATATTTAGTATTCATTTGCTTGACCCAAAGACTTTGCTCATGGAAAAACTTTCAAGTCAATTTGCTTAAGAAAGTAATGTTAATTGCTTCCATCTTTCTAAGCCTGAGACCCCCTGCTTTCTTGGGACGATAAATTTTATCACAAGATACCATCGATAGGCCTTTAGTGTCTTCAAGTTTCTTTCAAAAGAAATCTCTATTAAATTTATCAATTTTCTTATTAGTTGTACTAGAAAGTCAAAATCATTGTACTGTGCACTGACATAGGTTCTATGTTTGCCTGAATTAGTGCCATTATCTCTGCTTTGGAGATGTTCTTTGTTTTTCAAACTTGTAGCTTGAAAGTTGTTTTGTAAAGTAACCCTAGAAACGTTTCTATGTTTCATCTACCATTGAACACTGGACATTCAAGGTACTTGCTTCAATTGTCCTGGTGCATACTGTTAAAAACTAAGGAGATAATTTGTCCATCATGTATAGTTGCATTTTTTTGAAAAAGTTAAGGACGACTTAAAAAAATTGATCAATTGAACAAATGATTAGCAAAATTTATTCGATAAAACACTAAGTTGTTGGCAAGATTCTAAATTAGTTCTACAGAAGAGTAAGTTCTCATTGGCAAAGAGGAGGCAAGGGATTTTTTCCGCCCTAGGTGCAATTTAAAACCGAACACCACATTTCTTTTTATTTGCAATGTTCGTAGTGTTCTGGTGAGGATGTCTATATAAATAATAAATAAATACGTTGACAACGGCTTTCCTTGGTGATACACCTATCTAGTTCAAAAAAAACCACACACCTTATCATTGACAATCACAGAGTACGAGACTGTTATTACATATTCTTTAATCCAAGCTATCCATTTTTTTAAGGAATTCCTATTGTTTGAGGGCATCAAAGAGGAAAGTCAATTCCACTCTATCGCAAACTTTTTCCATAACAAGTTTAAGTGTCACCCATTAATTTTTTTCCTTTCATGTTCTTAAACTTATTCATGATCTAGTGAGTTAGAAGGATGTTATCATGGATAGACCTTTTCGGCGCAAAAGCACTTTGAACTCGGTCTATTTTTTCCCTAAAATAGCGCATTCTATTAACAAGAATTTTAGCAATGATTTTATAATCTATTTCATAAGCTAATAGGGCGGAACTGTGCTATGGTAATTTGGTTATCCACTTTAGAGATAAGCGCTATAAGTGTATAATTAATTTGCTTTAGAAAATTTGCTTCATGTAAAACTGACTTAGTAGCTTGACATCCATCTTTGTGAATTATGTGCCAGTAATCCTAGGAAAATGTTGATCCAAGTTCATCAGGTCTGGGAACTTTATGTTTTGTCAAATGAATTGGTTCACATTGATTTGTGCTAAAACTACCAGTAAATGGATCATTCAATTCATGTATAGATTAAATTAGTTTGAGTTAAATCATATTTAATGCGAGTTGTATTCAGATAGTGTCATTTTTTGTTTGAATTGTCTTTAGGCCAATTGCTATTTGATTAACTAAATTTGTCTTGCAAACAAATAATTTAAAGAAAAAGCTCAAATTGAGTCAGATTTCTAGCAAATGCAGATTACAAGTTTCAATTGAATAGCCTATTTTAATTATATTTGGCTTGCAAGTTAGGTATAGTCATAGTTTCATATACATATTATAATTATAATTCTATTGCGGGTGTCAACTACCCTAGTTGGTAAAGTCTTTGAAAATTGTTGTCAATGACCTGAATTCGACCAAAAAAAGCATTCGTAATTCTAATTATTGTTATAATTGCCTACCCGAAGACCTGCAAGATATCATGCACATGTCAAAAGAGGCATGAGTAGCATCTTCAATTTTTTTTTTTCCCCTTTTGTTTTTGTTTTAGTTTTCTAATTATTGTATCAATCTGTGCATCGACTGAAAAAATAAAGTATCATAACAAGTCTTTTTAAATTATCTCACCAAAAAGCATTTATATCATGTTTCAATTCAGGACTTTTTCATCGTTATCGATTAATTGGAAGTCCAGTTGGAGGAATTTTATTCTTTATCCTTATTCATTCCTTCCTACACAGAGTGCATGCTTAAATCCCACTTAACACATAGGGATGTTTATTCCTTCTTCTTGCTCCTTTCCTCTCGAACGCATTCCAAACCCTTTAACTGTCCTAATGACACATGACTTATGCACGTAGTTCAACTATACGGCCATACCTTACCCCCAAAGTCATGAATAAACAAGCAAATAAATAAATCAATCAATAAGTAAACAAATAAATAAAACAATCAATAAGGCAATGGTTAATTGATGCATAGGGATTTATCTAACTTGTAATTAGCTTCGAATCATTTTTATAGTCTTGACCCCGACTTATAGGATCCTAGCGTCCTGTAAAATTGAGTAATTACACAGGCACAATATATATTGTCACGCATCATAGCTAACCGTTCCATTTTATATATAGCGAGTGTGTGGTTGGGGGCAAAATTATTTTCCTAGGAAATAACTTTCTAAATTCCTGTTGTTTGGCACAATAAAGGATGTAAAACTATTTTCTAAGGAAAATGATTTCCCCCAATGGAGGAAAATGATTTTATTTTTGAGAAAATAGGAAGTTGATTTTCTTCTTTCAACTCTTTTTTATTATGGTCAACTGAAATTTAAGTGCAAAAATTTGATTTCAATAGTTTAGATCAAAACTTGACTATCTAATAGGAAAGATTAAAATAAACTCCAATATAGATTTTGAGCTCAAATTTCTTTTATTTGATCGACATTTATCTTCGGCACGACAATATAATCGAGATTTTTTGCCACTAAAACAATTTCAATAATTTGGGCTAAAACTTGATTTCAAATAAAAAATATTAAAATAGACTCAAATTTAGATTTTGAGCTTGACATTCTTTTATTTGGTCAACTTTTTTTTTTGGTTCCACAACGACAATTCAATTAATATCTGTCGCTACTTAAACAATGCATTCGTTGTTTTTCGCCACTAGAACAATTTCAACAGTTTGAATTGAAACTTGATCATCGAATAAAAAAGATTAAAATCGGCTCAAATCTAGATTTTGGGCACGATAGTTCTTCATCTGGTTAATATTTTTCTTCGCCATGACAATTCAATCGACATTTGTTACCACTTAAACAATTCATTTGATGTTTTTCTTCGCTAAAACAATTTCAATGGCTTACATTAAAATTTTCTTATTCGAAATGAAGTATTAGAAAAACCTCAAATATGAATTTTAAGCTCAACAATCCTTCATTTGGTTAATAATTATCTATACGAAAACCATTCAGTCAATATTTTTTATCATTTAAATAATTCAATTGATATTCTCCTTTTTTTCATAGAAAATGATTTATCTTATTCCAAATAACGGAAATATAACATGGAAATCAATTTTCCTTAGAAAAGAATTTTGCACAAAAGTGATTTTCCAGGAGAACTAATTTCCTTTCAACTAAACACTGCCATATTAAACCTTATCCCTAATTATTAATAATTTAATCTTACTTTTGAAGAGAGGGAATTATGCACATTCATTTAGATATAGTAGTGTAATAACTTAACTGCAGCAATTGTAGCTTTATGATGAGTTTGGCCTTATTAATAACATGTCAGGTTCATAACATGATTCCTGATTAGTCAAATCTTTTTCTGCAAGATTTCGATTCCATGGTCCAAATAACAACAACAACGACAATAATAATAATAATAATAATAATAATAATAATAATAATAATAATAATCCCATAAAAAGGACTATAAATTAGAAAAGGCTTGAGCTCTCTAGCTAACATGATTCCATGAATGCTCTCTCTCTCTCCTATGTGACTCTTATAATTTTGCTTTAGGAAATTTACTTATTAGTGTTGTACTCCTATCTCTCCTTACATTTAGGAAACTCAATGATTTTTTGGTTCCCTTGTGACCCATCTCCTGTACTCCGATCTCTCTCCTTCTTTATTCTTCTTCTAATTTCTCTCCTATTTCTTAGCTGTTTCTCTTTCTCTCCTCTCACCATATTCCTCCCCTAATTTAAAAGATGAATAACCTCGTTCCCTCTCTTTTCACAAATTTCACATCCCCATTCTATTCACCCCCTAACCCATATTAAGCATTAGCATTCATTTGAGAAAATAATCGAAGTACCCTATGAACTAAACAAAGAAAATCAAGCCAGTAAACGTAGCGGTCATTAGGGAGCGTTATGAATCGGCCTGCCAACAATTGAAGGATCTGAGTGTGGTCAGAAGGAGTTGGGTACAGGTAGGCATAACGAAGGAAACGTGGGTTGGGTTCTTCAGACTGTTTGAGCGAAGCGGTAGTCTCTCAAATGGAAAACTGCTCTTTGTTAAAAAGAAATGAAATAAAGAGGGGAGGAGATTCACTTAATTTTACAAAAACAAAAAAAAAGTTACAACTGACTTGTAGCCAAAAATAATTGAATATATACACACACACACACACACACACACATATACATATACATACATACATACACACACACACACACACACACACACACACACATATACATACATACATACATACACACATATATATATATATATATACACACACACACACACATACATACATACATACATATATATATATATATATATATATATATATATATATATATATATATGTTTTTCAATTATAGATTTCTTTCCGATAACTCTAAGTTTACAACTTATTATTAGCTACTTATATTTATGGTATGTATGACTATCTTTTTATCATACACGGGAAACCTAAATCTATTAACCTCGAGTTCCCTGGAAGGATAACCTGGGTTAGAATGTTAGGACAATAAGGGTTATTCCTCCAATTATATAAGCTTTTGTTTTCTAGGGGTTAAATGTAGCATTCAATGTTTAGGATTAGTTCAACATCTAAGTTGAGCCCAAGACTCTTAGTTTGCATCTTAAATGCAAAACCATTTAACCCTAAACCATAAAGCTGATACTCTGAAACGTTAAATTATAATTACAAATGGCAAGTATTTGGAACCCTAAGTTACTATTTTATGTAATCATACTTTCAAGATGTAAACCTAAACCCCAAATCCCAAACCATATACTACAAATATGGAACCGCAACACTGTGCCTTACCAATATACCCCAACCCTAAACCTTGAACCACAATCTCTAAATTATGATCGAAGTTTTTTGACTTTAAGGTTTAGTTGTTCTCAAACCTAGATCCTAGGCTTTAAATGACAATCAAGTTTTAGGATTTAGGCTTAAATGTTCAAGTACCAACTTTTAAGGCTCATGGTTAAACGTTAAGAGTCCAATATTGTATGATTTGGTGAGGCACAGTTGTGCTAATTGAGTGACATGGCTGGAAAAATTTGAAGGAATAACCGAGGTTGTCCTAATACACTAATTCAGATTATGCTTAAGATGTAGTCGGGTTAACCATATGCTCGAGTGACGAAAATGTTGTCCTACTACACTAAACCCATATTATCCTTATGGTATAGTCGGGTTAACCATATACTCGAGTGACGAAAAATGCAGAAGTTGTACCCTAAATCCTAGTGACCATTAAGTTTTGGAGTATCCAACCTCAAGACTTAAGCGTCAAAAATTAGGGTTCATAGTTGAGCTTTTATGTTTATGGCTAAATGCTAACCCCTATCCCTAAATCACAAAAGTTGAACCGCAAACTTGGACACCTTAAGCCTTGATACTTGAACCTGAAATCCTAAAGGTAACTTGTCATTTAGGGATTAGGGTTGAGATTTTGTCATTTATGAGGTTTGATGCTACCCAAAACCCAAAATTCTTTATTCTTTGAGCCTTAGGGTTTTGGATTTAGCACTACAGAGTGACTATGATTTATTTGAACCCTAAATCCTAACAGTACACCCTAAGTTTATGGTTTAACATTTAGTGTCAATTGTTTAGGATTTGACTCTAAGGTCCAACTAGCACACTTTAAGGTTATGTATAATTATCAACAAGTGTCACTTCAGTAGTCATTTGCCTTCCAAAATATGAAACTCATAAGCATTATGAAACATAAACCTTAAGTGCTAACCCTAAATCACAAAAGCTCCCCCATAAACATATATGTTATGCTAGGCTCCTTCTCAACTTATCATACGGTTAAACCCGAGTTCACCGCATTTAATGTTATATATGGGCTAAAGTTAGCATTTAATGTTTAAGTAAGCCCAAAACTCTTGCTTTACAGCTTAAACGCAAAATCCTTTAACCCTAAACCATGAAACTTATCCTTTAAAATCTTAAATTATAATTATAAATGGCAAGTATTTGGGAATCCTAATTGACTATTTTAAGCAATCATACTTTCAGGATGTAACCCTAAACTCCAAATCCCAAGCCATAAACCCTAAAAGTAGAGCCCCAACACTATGCCTTACCAATATACCCCAAGCCTAAATGAAGTACCTCCCGAGGGTTGAAACTAAAACTCAATTTAAGAGTGAAAGCTTAAAAACAAGAGAGATTACAATCAAGGAAAAACTAAGGAAAATGGTATGTAATATGCTGGTTGTGAGGCAGCAAACACGTGAAGTAGGAATGGAATTTAGAATCAAGGGATTCTAAATGAGAAAAAGAAAGAAACTTGATGTATGTTCAAAGGATTAAATGAAAACTCACACTAGGGTTCAAGTTCACATAGTTTATGCAAACTGAAATTTAGATAAGTTCACTTGAAATCTGTGAGGATAATCACGGTAGATGGATAGTTCTAAACCTTTGTTTAGATACAGACACACCACCAAACGAAAGTTTAGGGCCCCTAAACTTGATTAAGATACAGAAACACCACTTAAACAAGTTTAAGACTACACTTGAACACCACCCTAACTGGCCTAGTTAAGGATAAGCAAATTTAGTATTTGAGTGTGCAAAGCACGAAAGCACAAATACTCTCAATTTGGTTTTTGATTCAAAAGTATATTGTGTTCTGCCCATGGCCGTGCATAAGGCTTTAATACAAGCCTAGCAAACAAGCACTTAAGCAAACACACACCTAGACCTTACCCTCCTATAGAGGAAAGGTATTAACTTAAGCTTAATCCACACGGTTAGCGCTAACCATGTACTAACCTTGTTCCAAATTAATCAAATTACATCCAAAATACTAAATGAAGCTAATACATGATGTTTACAACTTATTAGACTATGCTCAAGCTTAATCATGTAGATTATAAGGCTGAGAGCACATGGTTTAGCCGAAAAGTACAATCTCCTTTACGGCTAGCCAATCACCTTCAAGAGACAAGGTCTTTTGCAGCTTGCATGCCATTGGTTGTTCTTTTCAAGGCCAATTGCTTTACAGCTTGATCATTGTGCTTCTAAACAGCTTGGGATGTGTGCCACTTAGCAATGGAAGTAGCAAACCCTTTGGAGAAGGAAAACTTCAACCGTGCTCTTAAACCGGGTCCAAGGAAGATTCTGGACCGATTTTGTGACCAATTTTCACCTTAGCAAAAGTGCGCATGATTTTGTTTTCAGGCCATGGGGGGAAACCTTAGGATGTGTACAAAACTTCCCAACAAATAAATCAAGGTTAAACCATGTTTAAGTAGGTTAATTCTACTAAAATATTTAGTCGCGTAGTTTTGGACCAAAACTGGCAGGTTTGACAAAATAACTTGATCTCTTTACTTCCTCTGGGTATGATTGGAATTCAATTCTTGGACCTAAAAGTAGACATCTTGGGGATTCCAAAAAGGTAAAAATCCAAGACTTAAACCACCATTAAGCTTAAGAAATCACATACCCAAAACCGGGTACATTCTGGTTGAACTGGACAGTTTGTATATCTTGAGTTTATTGGCTAATTTGAGAGCGTAAATGAAGTCCAAATGGGATGAAACTTGTTTTGGTGCAAAGATAACTTTCTGAACTTCAAATCCAATGTAAAATATTATACTTAAACCTCAAAGAGGCTTAAGTAATTGAGCTTCCAAAAGGCGGGTTGGCTACTGGAACAACTCGTGAGCTGTTGCTTTATTACTTAAACAAAATTTGGATGATTTATTCATCCTTTGGGCAGCAAAATGAAATTACCTAGCTTGATTTGCTTATTTAAATCAAGGGGCATGGAGGGATCTCCATCGTTTCCTTGAACCCTAATTTCTAAATTGTGATCAAAGTTTTTAGATTATAAGTTCAGTTATTCTCAAACCTAAATTCTATACCCTAAATGATAATCAAGGTTTAGGGTTAAGGGTGAATCGTTCAAGTATCAAAGTTTAAGGTTCAACATTGAATGATTTGGTGAGGCATGGTTGTGTTAATTAAGTGACATGGCTGGCAAAATTTGGAGGAATAACCCAGGTCACCTGAATATGATAACCTGGATTACCCTCATGGTATACTCGGGTTGACTGTATGCTAGATAGGACTGCCAAAAACCTGTCCGACATGATTACCCGTATTCGTCCGACCCGAAAAACACTGAATACGGTCACAAAATTTATTTCCAAATTTAAAATTCGGACTATTGGTCATGTCCGAATTTAAATTCGGGTCGGTTTCGGGTTTGGGTATTCGGGTTCAGGTTGTCCGAATTTTCGAACCATTTCGAGTTCGGATAATTTCGGACTATCGGACAACTGGATTGTAATTTTAGTCCAAATTCTCTGGAAAATTTTATAAAAATAACTTCGTACAACTGGGTTCGAACATTGAAAAATCGGGTTCGAGTTCGGTCACACAAAATTTCTGTCAAAATGTCCTAAAATCATAACAGAAATTCGGACATTCGGACAACTGGGTCCAAACATTGGACATTCGGGTCCGGGTCCGAGTTTGGGTCTAGCCAAAATGTCCGATTTATAATCCGAAAAGGGTCCGAGTATGAGATTTTTTTCCAATTGTCCGATTTGTCTGGACCCGAATTGACCCAGACCTAAATTTTTGCCAACCCTAATGCTGGAGTGACGAAGTCTAGCATGACATATACGTTTGAAGATTTAGGGTTTAGGTTCTAAACACTAACTCTTAGAATCTAAAACCTTAAACCCTAAATACTATATGTTAAACCGTAAGCCCTAAGTCATATAAGTTAAATGTTAAACGCTAAGTCATAAACCTTAAATGTTTGACATACAAGCTAAACCTATTATCATATCCCTCAATATATATTTTCGTTAACCTAGGTTTTTAGACCATATTCTCAAGTTAACATATTAAGTTTATATATATATATATATATATATATATATATATATATATATATATATATATATATATATATATATATTAGATACTTTTAGTCATTGTAAATCCCAAATCTAAATTGTTTAGGATTCATTTTTCCAAATTTGTTTTTATATATAAAAATTCTTATTTATATGCAATTTTTTACTTATATTAACTTGTCTCATTTTTGTTAATATGTTACTTTAATTCAATTGCTATTATTCTCATTTATATAAAATATTCTAATGTGCATGATTTTTGTTAACCATCTTCTAAGTAAATATATTCTGAAATACTTTCCTTTTAAAGTTAATTGTAAGTGACTTTTACAAGCTATATTCTAATTAAAGATTTTTCCAAATACTTGTCTTTAAATTAGTTTTAAAGAGTTATCTTCTAATTAAAGATGTCTTCAAGTATTTGCCGATTAAAAGTAATTTTGAGCAATTATATTAAATTTTTATAAATTATCTTCTAATGAGATATATTCCTACATAACATTTTCAATTTTACAAGATAATTTTTTTTTGAGCAAAAAATTAATTGCACATCCAACCTAAGCTTTTTATCCCTATCTTCTTCTCCTTCTTCCTCCCCCTCCTCCCATCAAACCCCAAATTTAATTCATCATCCTCATTTTATCTTGCACCGTCCAGCCTAGAAAAATTTTCAACCCTGACCTCCCACTTCAACCTCTCTCTTTTGTCTTGTCTTCTCTCTCTTCATCTTCTTTCCCTCTCTATACTTCTCTGTCTAACACCGGCAATCAAACTGACAACTTCACTGGTGATGGACACGTCTTTTACAGCCTGACCGACAATGCTAATGTCACCCGCCACCGTCGTCATTAATGTGAAAGCCAAATTAAACCCCATCGCCCCCTTCAACTTCCTCCCAAAATCTACATAATCATCATCATTGTTGTCTTAATTTTTCATAAGGAAAAAGGTAGATTTAGGTAGAATAAATATGGGATGGAATTTTGAGATTTAAGGGAGATAAAATAACTATTTGAAGAATTGACTATTTGAAGAAAGAAGGACTTACAGGTTCGTATGAAGAAAGAGAAAAGAATTGCATGGGTATGAAGGAAAAAAGCAGGGGATTGAAAAAGGGGATGTCGGAAATGAGGATGAGAGAGAGTCATAAAATTAGAAATGGAGAATTTATTATGAAAAAATTCAAAGCTTCCTTTCTTTGTGTCTTCTACGGCTGATAAGAGGAGGGTAGGGGAACAATTATGCTAGGATTGGATATTGCCAGCTCAAAAGTCAAAAAGACACAACAACACTTGGGAGCAAGGAAATCACTAATGGAAAGTAGTATTGTAACCAACACCAATAAGTAAATTTCCGCATTACTTTTATGGTATTCAATGCTTCACATGTTGAGGTCCGCTCTATCATAAATGACTGCTTGTAATATATTTGTAATTCAATTTGAATGTCATGAATCAAGATTTTTATTGTAGTGACAGATGAGACAAGTGACTAGCTAGAAGGCAATTAAAATCAAGAAAGGGGATGGATGATGACAAAAGTATAAGGAGCTATGTACTATTTATGTTAAAGGATGTGTCAAGAAGTAACGAGTAAGTATAAGATGAGTGTTAAAGAAATATATGAATTAATTTTCTAATCGAAAAGTTTATTTTATTATTTTAATTATAATAAATTTGTTTCTTTTTTTTGTAATTTGTTATAAGTTCAATTCATTCTCATATTTATTGTATATGCTATATAACTTTTAATTAATGAATTCATATTAAAAAAAATTATCATTAAGTATTAATAAAGTTGCACCTTTCATGTGATGCAAAAATTCGATTCAGTGTTGACATCGTTATAGTTTGAGTTTTTGTTTTACACAATACTTGTGTATATTTTAAATTAGTTATAATAGGAACAGATAAATTCATATAAATAAGAAAAGTCTACCATGTCTAAAAACCATTAGAGAGATATGCCAAAATAAGACCATGTTCTCTTCGAGTTATCTTTTGCAGAATAAGGCCCTGTCTCTTCGACTTAAAAATCTATTCTGAATTAAACTTATCTGAATTTATTCTGAACTTATTTGCTGAACTTATTCTGAACTTATTCACTGACTTATTCTGAACTTAGTAAGAATAAATTTATGAACTTATTTGCTAAACTTCTTCTAAACTTATTTGATGAACTTATTCTGAACTTATTCTAAACTTATTTACTAAATTTATTATGAACTTATTTTGAATTGAACTTATTTGATGAACTTATTCTGAAATTATTCTAAATTTATTTGCTAAACTTATTCTGAATTTATTCTGAACTGAACTTATTTGAATTTATTCTTCAAAAAATAAGTTGAAGAGAACAAACCCTAAATTTAGATAAGTTTAGCTCAGAATAAGTTCAAAATAAATCTAGAATAAGTACAGCAAATAAGTTCAGAATAAGTTCAGCTCAGAATGAGGCTCTATTCTTTTCGACTTATTGTGAACATTTTAAGAATAAAATTTTGAACCTATTTATTGAACTTATTCTGAACTGAACTTATTCTGAACTTATTTACTAAACTTATTCTAAGCTTATCTGTAAACTTATTCAAAACTTATTCTAATCTTATTCACTAAGGGCTTGTTCTCTTCGACTTATTTTCAGACAGAATAAGTTCAGATAAGTTCAGTTCAGAATAAATTTAGTTTAGAAAGTTCAGATAAGTTTGGATAAGTTCAGTTCAGAAAGTTCAGAATAATAAGTTTAGTAAATAACTTCAGAATAACTTCAGCTAAGTTCAGTTCAGAATAGTTCAGTATAAGTTTAGTAAATAAAGTTCAGAATAAGTTTAAATAAGTTCAGTTCAAAATAAGTTCAGACAAAATAAAACAAACAGAACATGCCCTAAACTCATTCTGAACTTATTCTAAACTGAACTTATCTAAATTTATTCTTCAAAAAATAAGTCGAAAATAACAAAGCTTAAATTAAAGCCCTAATGCAATTGATGGGGCACCAGTACTAGTGCTGTTGATCATTAATTTGGCAAAGCATGATATTGATCAGTGCTTGAGTATTTTATTTAAAATTGGATAAGACTGACCTGATACGATTACTGATCCAAAATCAATACGAAGTTAAGTAGGTTTGGGTATAAACTTTGAACCTATTTAATCAATTGGATTGACATGTTCAACCTGTTTAACTAAATAGATTAGGTTCAGGTCGAGATTCTCTATACAAAAAATACATGTTAAACTTGTTTAGTAAAATGGGTTAACCAAGTCATCTCATTTTTTCGTTTATCTTTTATCCGTTTATCATTTGTTAGATGATTAAAAATATAATAATAAAAATAAATATGCCAATGTGAATTGTGATGAATTGGGGGAGTTTTAGAAAGTAATTATTTAATATGATATATAAATTTAATTTTTAATGCTATGTAATTTTGTATTAATTGAAAATATAAATGGGCAATTTGGTGACTAAACTCGGCTTATTTATCTTAAACGGATTAGGCGGGTTAACTCATTTAAAAATTAAATGGGTATAGGTCAATGTCTTTCAACCTGTTTAATAAACAGATTAGGTTCACGTCGAGTGATTCTCAAGCTGTTTAAGTTCGATACGAACACAAACCCGATCTGACCTGACATATTTTCCAACTCTAATTTTATTACTGTTGCCATGTGAAATTGATGAAATGTTGGACAGGACAATATAAGAAAAGTAGAAGTTGTATTTGCATATATAGTAATGCATTATACTGGTTGCTGTATCTTTGCCATCAAGCATCAACTTGCCAACCAAAGGCTTGTGATTTAGTGAAGGTTAAGGATGAGGGAGTTTGAATGATTGAGCACCCCAAATTAATGGCATTGATGGGTGCAGTTGAAAATTAGGTTTTATTCTGATCAAATCACATTCAATGAGATCTTTATATAAATTATAACCTGGTCACCCCCTTCTGCCCACAAGGAATTGCCAATTAAATCAATGTTCACATTAAAGTTATACTTTTACTATCAATTTTTTAAATAATATTTCATCAAAAAAACACACTTCATTTACTCTAAAAAAATTATACATGACAAAGATTCCTAAGAATTGTAGTTCCCAAAATTTTGTCCATACAAGGTGATCATCAATTGTTTTTTTCCCTTTTTTTGATTGACAATTATTTTTTATTTTTATATGTCACATAAAAATTTTTATTTTTTTATTTTTTATTTATTGACAGTGCACATATTTGTTTAAGAATTATGCAAAATATTTTAAGTTATTCAGTAGCACAATATGGAAAAATAGATGTATATTTACATATCGTGGTAGAAAGTAAGAAGAACTGTAGTTGAAATATTATGGGAGAAAACATCTTCAAGCTTGTGGATGTGGATGATGTAGCTTGTAGCTATGAGCTAGATTTAGGACATTTTGATTTAGAAGAAAACGACGTAGGTTACTTATTTTGTTGAACTGACCTCTTAGATGGTGAACCCTTGTGTCATGGTCTTGTTGATATCTTCTTTTAAAAAAACAAAAAAAAGGTTACTTATGATAGTAAAACTACGAACACCTAAAATTTTGTACGATACCCCAAAAAAATAAACAAGATAAAATTAGGTGACTTTTGTTAGCCTATTCACATAAAAAAAGTTATTAAAATTAATTGCACCGACAAAGCCACCCTTAAGCCCCTTTGAAGGATTATTTTGTAAAATTATCCTTTAGAATATGTATTATCTTTAGAGAGCACATCTCAATCAAGTCAAGATCTTTTTGGTTTGGTGAACCCCATTAGTAGATCCAACCTCATTTGATGTATCCTTTTCAATTTACTCACGTAGGCATGTTTCTTGCTTTCACACAACCATCCAAAAGAGTCAGTTAATCACTCTTAATTAGAGAGAGGGAAAAAAGAAGACTTTCGATTAATTAATCAATTGTTTTCATAATCTCTCTGCCCATAAAGTTAATTAGATGCTTGTTGGCAAAGTCCACTTGATTAGTGCTTGATATGATCATAAACCCATGTTTATGTTATGATTAATTACTGGAGCAAAAAGTAGCTTTTTCTCTTGGCTTTTTCTAAGTGGGGTTTTCTAAGTTAGAATTAAGTCCTTGTTCAAAAAATGCCTATGTAGGGGATTGGAAGATGCCCATTTAATTAATTAATTAATTCTAATAGCAAAAAGTTCTTTTGAAGGCCATGCTTGGCAACTTTTTCTTGTCTCCTTGCTTTCATGGAAAAAAAATACACATATGCAGGACATACTTGAAATGGTTTATGAAAAAGACTCATTTAATTTTCAACTATGCTAATGCCATCCACACATATAAACCAACTAAAAGCACTTTAATATATCAATCAAGTTGGTATTTTTTATTTAGTTGGGTTGTGTCATAGTAAGTTTCATCTTGTATCATTATGTCAGAGAATCATACTAAATAGTGTGTTAGTTATAAAACTTCTTATATCTTACGAATATGGGGATGGCTTGTTAAGGAAAAAAATAGAGATAGAGATCACTATTTGAACATATCGATAATGATCACGCATATTCAAACACATGAATGACTAAAATTACCAAAAAAAATATTTCAATTAAAAAGAAACTTATAATTACCATAGTTTTTTAGCACTTGTTTGCAAACCTGGTAAATCCTTCCTGCCTAAAAAACTTACTGACTATCATAGTCATTAAGTGATCAGGATTGGATGAAATTGAAAATTAGCATCCTGTCTCAGAGTTCGTTAAATTTTGAATTGTTTGCGCCAAAAATGTGTTATTTTTACGATACTTTTATACCTGATTTATACTCGTTATAATCGTTATTTTTAGATTTTTATTTGATTTTATTTTGTTTTGTAGGTATCGAATAAATGTGGAAAAAATGCAAGAAAAATGATGAAAATCCCGGAAATAAAGACTTGAGCCGACTTGACTCAAGTCCGACCCGAATTGCTAGGCCCATTTCTTGTTCAGCCCAAAAGAAAAAAAAAAAATAATAAAACCCATTTTCACTTCCCTGACGTGCAAGGCACGTGACTTGTAAACCCCCCTTCTTTTAACTCTTATTTTTCTCTCTCCTCTCTCTCGACTTTGGGCCTGAAGAAACCCCGAAACCCAGCCCCTGCTGCTCCATCTCTCTCTTTCTCATCTCTTCTCTCTATAACTCATCTCTCTCTTGATCGAACCACAACACCTTCATCCTCATCCACCGTTCACCGCAATTCGTGCAGCAAACGCCAACGTCATCCCATCTCGACTGTCCACATCAGGCAGAATTCAAGGGTAGCGATCAAAGCAAGGGGATATAAATCGAGTTAGCAGTGAGTGAAGCAAGGTGATGAGGTTTTAATTAGGTTTTTCTAGGTTTTTGTTTACGATTTTCAAGTTCAATTTAGGGGTTATATTCAAAGTTTTTAGCTTAGTTTAGATTATCGATTTTGGGATTTGTTGTTCGAATTTCTCTATCTAATTTCAATTTCTATATTCAATTCTTAATTAGGATTTGTTGTAATCAGCTTCAATCTTAATAGTCGTGAGTCGAGTGCTTGATTTTGGCTTTAAAATCCCAAGATTCTTTGGTGAAATTTTTGGGTTGATGTTGCTATTTCGGGGCAAGACTGTCCTGTTTCAAGCTAGTATTCTCGAGCATTAATGGAGCTCAAGTCCATCTCCTCCATGGTTGCAAACTCTGGGTTTGGTTCCTATTATGCTTCTCTCTGTTCTCTTGTTTTAATGCTGATGGAAACATATGAAGTTCCCCTTCCCTAGTGAGTTGATTTCGATTGAATGGTGATTGATTTCAAATATGTAGTTTTCTAATTGAATTTGGGTTAAATTGGTTCTGTTGCTTGGCTGCTTATGAGTGTATACCTAGGTTAGTAAATGGGTTTTGGTTGTCTCAAGTTTTGGTAATGATGATGATTGAATGGTTTATCGTTGCTTGCTCTAGTAATTTGATTGATGATGATAAAGTTGTTGATGGAGTTCGTTTAATCTAAGCCTCCTTTGAATGCTTTGATTGCTTATGTCTAGTTGAAGATGTTTAATGCCTCAATTTTGGTAGTTGTTGAATGATAAGGTTGCTCGATTTAGGTTGCCGGTATGGTGACTGAATAGTGATTTCAGATTCTAGGTTTTAATTTTAGTTGAATGGTGATCAATGTATTAGACTCCTTTGTATGCTTTTGTTTAAATGCTTAGATTTAGTTCATTTAAGTTCATTTAATTTAAGCATATAATATCAATCTTGGGGACATGAGATAATACAGATGCAGAGGATATGAAAAGATACACACAATTCAAATTATTTGTCTCCCCCTTCATACATTAATTTTAAGACAAACGCATGGGGTTATAAGATATATAAAAGTGTAACAATCCACGATAAATTACATTTTCCCTTTCTAAAAATAGTTATTCATGGAGATACAAAGAGCACATGAATTCTCATGGACAAAGAATCATACTAGTTTGTCCATGCATGCATAATAGAGTCAAGGTCTAGTGTATGAAAAAATATACTGCAAGTATACAAACATTAGAGCTTTATTTATTTATTTATTTATTTTTTGAAAATGGATCATATCAAATAAACATACTTCAAGCCAAAATCTATTTAAAAAAAAAATGATGTTCATAACGTATTACACGTAATCATATCCACAAACATATTAATCATATCAATGACAAACATAGAAAATTATTGGGCAAAATATGTGGCTTTATCTTTAAGACCATGTTCAAAGAGTGATCACTTTTGGATTATTATTATATATTTTTTCCCTTAATATGCACTTAAAGATTTAGACCCCATATGTTAAATTGGTAAAATATCCAAATCTAAAACTTATTCTATGTAGTACATGAATGTAATAATATAGAAATCTTACCAAGAAGACTTTGGGGAAGTCCTTCTTATATAGTAGATGATTAGTAATTTAGTATACTTAGTCATATTTTGCTACTTATGGGCAAATAAAGTGACATAACATTCTTTGATTTCAGTGTCCTTGATGGGATTCTTAAATTGCAAAGGTTGTTACTTCTATGTGCATTACCTTTTTGTAAAAAAATATTAATCTGCCAAATTCTCAATTTTACATCGTATAAAAACATATAAGGATTATCACATAGGCCTATAAACAAGACTTAATTTAGTATATTCCCTTTTTTCAGAGTGATTAATCAAATATAATTTATAAAAGTGAAGTACAGCAAATAAAGATACAACATAAACCATGCCAAGAAAAAATCTTGCAACATATCAATGTCAAAACATTAAAAGTCAATTACAAGGTACGTTGTAGCCTTCATATATAGATGAAGATTTTAAATTGATCATATGGGCAAAAAATAAAAATCACGAAATACATAGCCATGTATAGAGATAGTATGACAGGATCAAATATCAATACATACTTCATATGAAGTCAAGTTTCTATTTACAGAATTGGGATACAATTCTCTAGACATGGAATCTAATTCAATGAGATAGCCATGTATACATCAACAATTAAATTTTAACTGCAAGTTTCATGTAGTAAATATGCCATCTGACACAAAAGTTAAATGATATGTTGCAAACATGATTTTGACTTTGAAAGGCATACTCATATTAAACATCTATGCATATGATCAATCTTTATGAGAAGACATGTATTTTTTCTTCTACTAAATAATCAAACCAACATGCAACTAATAAGAATGCATAATTTATCTCTCTCTCAACATGAGACATGTAAAAAATATGGAAGGGAAAATTTAAATATAAAAAAAAGATTTACCTTATTTTTACCTTAGGCAGCCCAACACTCACCATTTTCTAATTCACCTTTTGACAAACATCATGTTTTATTCATCCTCTGAAATTTCTTATAAATTCAAATTTTAGTAACGATGTATTAATTTTTCCAGGAAGGTCTCCAAGTAATTTTTCGAAAATTTCTCCATTTTTCATAGAGTTCTGCAAAAAGAAATATCTAGCACAACTATCTCTTTTTGGGTCCATAATGGTTAAAAGTAAGAGCGTATAGAGGGGTATCAAATTTTTATCGCTATTCTTGACATTCCTCCTTGGTATAATACTACTTTTATAAAACTTTGAAAAAGACTTATCAAGCATATCATTTAAATCAATTAAGTCAAGACAAGATTGAGAAAAATAATTAATAGAACTTTTTACCTTATCTTTCTCAATTTTTAAAAGTTGATGATCCCTGGTAATTCTTTTTGCATCCATTTTCTTCTTGCTCTTGTTTTTCAACAAATTCTTTATGTTACTCGACTTTTTCATGATACTTAAGAACTTCTTGAATGATCTTATCGTCATTTTCATTGATGTCTCGTTCACATGAGTTGTTGCCATCTCCAGGAGATTGTAGCTTGGACTTATCAATTTTAGTTGTCTCCTCCTGCTTAACAATGTCAAGATCTAGCACCTTTTCATTAGCACCATATGAATAATGAAGATAATCCCAAATCTCTTTGGCACTTTTGTGCTGAAAAACATATCACAAGTATCAATAGAAAGACCACAATATAACATATTAATGGCTTTAGAATTTTTGGACATCATCCTGTAATCCTTGTTGGTAAACTGATCCTTCGATTTTTCAATGACTATGTGACGTCTCTTTATAATCGCCCAAAAATCGAGATCTTTGTGCTTGATATAGAGTTCCATGATTTCCTGCAACCAAAATTTAATTAGTACCCATAAAAATAGGTGGACAATCAAAATCAAGATTATAACTGGCCATGAGATCGAAGCTATTAGATGGTCAAGTCTCAAGATAATAGCACCTGCACTGATACCAATTGAAGATTCAGATCACCCTAGAGGGGGTGAATAGGGTGATTGCAGAAATAAAATTAAAATTGAAATCAAATGAAGAAATTAAATAGAGACAATGCGCAAGGATATTTTAACGAGGTTGGGCCTCAATTAGGCTTAAGTCCCAACCTAGAGTTATCCAACTCTAGGATTCAATACTCTACTTTTTTTATTAAGATGAACTCTTAACAATCTCTCAGAGTTACCTCACTCTAGAGATCCCAATCACTTAAACCAACCTTTTGGTTTAAGTTTGGGTGGAGTTGACCTCACAAACTCCAAGTTCACTTCTTAATAATTCCTTTCACCTGAATTCTTTGATCTCAAAAGAAATTAGTACAATAACTTAATGTATATTCTCAAAACTTTTTCACACTTGCTTGGATACCGCTCTTCCTCCCGTGCCCTCTATTTATAGGTTTTAGCAAACGTGATCTCAATCAGCCAAGGAAGGAAATTTCTACCCAAAATACCTTGAAATTGTATTTTAGGCCCTTAAAATCTGGTCTGCATATTCTGTTTTGATTTTCTTGCAATCTTTGCCACGGTAAATGTTGATATGATGATGCATAAAATCTTTTCCTGCTATTGTAATATTGATGAAGCTAGTATCCATTTAGACTCAAGAGATTTTGATTCTTGATTAAGATGTCATCATTCTTTCAATTTTGATGTTGTTTTGCAAATCAATATAATGATTCTTACACAATAATATCCATCAGCAGAATTCTAATTTATCTGATTAGAATTAGCAAGATCAAATCATATCATTTTGTCATGGAAACTATTGAAGCAAGATGATATTATACTTACATGATTCTCAAGACATTTTATTTGAATTTGAATACTCTAGACCAAATCTTTCAATCAAATAAAATCCTTTGACATCAAATAATATTTCGATTAATATTATATTATCACATGGAACCCGTATCAATATTATGTTAAAATTTAAACATCATTATATTACTTGGATTCATTAAGTCCATAATTAATTCAATCTTTTTTGTCTTCTATGAAAATACCATCCAACCTATTCTAAATTTATGAATAACTCAACACAGTGTGTAACACCTCGAGTGCGGTTTAAAAGGATCGAAGTGACTACTTATATCACCAAAGGTGCACCTTTCTTTTCACGAAGCCCACTCTTAAGAACTCTACAGTTAAGCGTGCTTGTTGGGGAGCAATCTTGGGATGGGTGACCTCCTGGGAAGTTTCCCGGGCAGTGTGTGAGCGAGGACGAAGTACGCCGGAAAGACTTGTGATGATTTGTGGGGCCAGTCATTGATCCTTGCGGCCGTTAATGGTAAGACCTGCGACTGAGAGGGATCGGGGCATTACAGATGCTATCAGAGCCGACCCGCGACCGTGAGCTGCACCAGTGAATGGAGAGCCTATGGGCAGTCACTTAACGGGGCAAAGATACTGGTTGTTGACCGCCGGTCAAGAGGACTCGTAAGTCGGTCGGTTACTGAGGCATAACGAGGACGTTGTACGCTTCAAGTGGGGGTAATTGTAACATCTCGAGTGTGGTTTAAAAAGATCGAAATGACTACTTATATCACCAAAGGTGCACCTTTCTTTTCGGGAAGCCCACTCTTAAGAACTCTACAGTTAAGTGTGCTTGTTGGGGAGCAATCCTGGGATGGGTGACCTCCTGGGAAGTTTCCCGGGCAGCGTGTGAGCGAGGACGAAGCATGCCGGAAAGACTTGTGATAATTTGTGGGGCCAGTCATCGATCCTTGCAGCCGTTAATGGTAAGACCTGCGACCGAGAGGGGGTCGGGGCATTACACAGTGGGTGCCAACTAGCCTAATTCGTCAAGTCTTTGAAAGTTGTTGTCAAATGCCTATATTCAAATCTCGCTTACACCGACCTTTCCGTGTCATATGCACACAAAAAAAAGTATTGAGTGAACAAGCAATCTTGAAATATGTGCTCACTCGACGTTGGAAGTCATGACCAGGACAATGCATCCGTCGATTTTGACTGATTGGAAGACCATTTTGGAAAATCTTCCAAAATAGAATTTTATATTTGTCAAGGATGCATAAAATCCAAATAATCTTCCACCTCTGAATATAATCCTCTGCTTTGCCCAAATGCTCTACTTTGAGATATAAGCCAAGCATAACTAATAGAGTCCACTGTGTACTTGGCTTTAGAAACATGGGAAACACGAAGACGTGCTTGTTGATGAATGTGAGAAGTTTAGAGACTTGGGAGAGAATCTCTCATTGGTGCTTCTCCCTCACCATCATCCTTTTATAATAGGACAAACTGAAGATATATTCAATCTAACTAATACAATGTATGTGTTTGTTAAATTTTTTATATCAATTGAGTTTTCAACAAAGAGTCATGCATATAAGCTCAAATGAGTTCCAATCCAAAACCAATTGGCAATAGATGGAGTAACTCACAAGCTTATATACATGCTCAAACCCTTTAATTTTATCAATGTGGGACAACACTTACTGTTATATTCTTTCATTTTATCAATGTAGGATAACATCCACTTTCACACTCCAACATGTACCGTCACGTGTGGGCTACTAATAAGGCCCAATAAGTGCACACAATTTTAATCAAACAGGGACGGTGACAAATCAAGATCACGTAACCTACTTTGATGCCAGGTTAAATTTTTTATCAATTGGGTTTTCAACAAAGTGTCATGCATATAAGCTCAAATGAGGTTTCAATCCAAAAACAATTGGTAATGGGTGGAGTAATTTACAAGCTTATATACATGCTCAAATCCTTTAATTTTATTTATGTGGGACAACATATACTTTCATATTCTTTCATTTTATCAATATGGGACAATAACTATTTTCATATTCCAACAGTGTTCCTAACAGGCTATACAATGGATATAATAGATAAGGTATGTGTTCCTAATACAATGGATATAATGGACAATGTATGTGTGAGTACAATGGATACAATGTAAAGACGCAACACCATATTTCCAATAGGGCACAAGTCCGTCTCATTAGTAATGAATCATTAAAGAAAGATATTTCACGAATGCTTAATCCTCCCTTGCCATTGGGTAAATAAAAAATATCCTTCTGACCTGGTGAACAGACATTTTGCCTTTAAAGTTGGCCCAAAAAAATCTTTATTCGTTAAAAATTTAGAACTGGCTGTTAATAACAGAAATAGTCTTCATTTTTTCTTTTGTGTCTTTTCCCGAGTAAGTACGTATTGGATTTACGATATTGGAAAAATATATCCATTGAATGCCCCGGCCGCTATGCTGTTGGCTAACAAGTGGATTCCAAGTAACCAATCATCTATATATACAGTTGAAAAAAGCTGACCCGATACGATTACCAACTTGAATCCAACACGAAATTAAGTAGGTTTTGATATAAATTTTTGACCCGTTTAATTGAATGGGTTGACACGATCAACCCGTTTAATTAAATGAGTTAGGTTCAGGTTGAGATTCTCGACACAAAAAAGTACCTATTTAATCCGTTTAATTAAATGAGTTAAATAACTCAATTAATTTTTCCATTTGTCATTTATCCATTTACTTTTTATTACATAATTAAGAATTTAAAATTTTTTAAAAATTGTGAATTATGATGAATTAGGAGAATTTTAAAGAGTAATTGTTTAATGTGATGTGTAAACTTAATTTCTAACACTATAGTTACGTCTTAGTTGAAGATATTAAATGTGTAAATGGTTAATTAGACGACTAAACTTGACTCATTTATCTTAAATGGGTTACGCGGGTCAACCCGTTTAAAAATTAAATGGGTACAGGTCAAGGTTTTTCAACCCGTTTAATAAACGAGTTAGGTTCAAGTCGAGAAATTTTCAACTCGTTTAAGTTCGACACGAATACGAACCTGACCCGACGCGACCTCTCTCTCTCTCTCTCTCTCTCTCTCTCTCTCTCTCTCTCTCTCTCTCTCTCTATATATATATATTGAAAGTTGGATTGAACTCATACATGAGCGACATGTAAATTTTTATGTAGGATGCCACATAAGAGAAAATATTCATATGAGATACTTTAATGCAACATAGAATGTTACATGATATTTAAAATAAAAAGAAAAAGTTATGTAGAATGGACGTAAATTTAATACAACATTAATTCTATTTAATAAAGTAACTTCTCACATACTTTTATATTATTTAATAATAAAATTTAATCATAAAATATATATAATTTAATGATGCAAATACAACAAAAAATGTGAGTTAGATATTAATCAAGAGTAAAAAGTATTTATTAGTAGGAAAAAATTAAAGAAGATTCGCTTTACTTTTGAATCAACAAAATACTATAATGCATCAATTTATTCTTTGCTTTTTTTTAATAAAAAATCTATTCTCCTAATAATATATTAAAAAATTATTTAACTCGCACTCTTATATCGTAAGGGTATAACTCTAGTGTAGTAAAAAATTAAGCAGATGTCAACTATCTAAATGCGAAAGATGAACCACCTATTATAGAGAGGTAAAATAGACTTTCACAAATGAAGATAAACTATTAGGGTTGACAGTATACAAGAAACAAGAGGAATGAAAAACATCAGAGTTGTCATTAAGGTCTTGTTCGGCAAAATTAGCTGTTTAGGTCGCGGATAGCAGTTCAGGTA
>JAKOGI010000463.1:347500-392500 GCA_029747015.1 Carnegiea gigantea
GCTTAAAAGATGACCCCAGTGAAATGATTGTCTTCTTCATGTATTGTATTACGAGTAATGAATGAATTATATATGTTCATAATAGTAACAATAAGATGAACTTTGGCTTACACTACCGAAAAGATGTATGGACCCCCTCTTGTCTCATCTTATTCCATCAATTAGCCTTTAAGGTGTGCCTTTTTTGTGTGCAATGAAAATAATGTAATTTAAACTCATGGGCCACTCAAAAAGGGTCTCTTGAGTGTTCTTTGGGTCAAGTTTATGTATATATTTTTTTCCCCCCTTTTCTGATTGATGATTTCAAATTAGGCATAAAAAAAAAAGGTTGGAAGAAAAGGATTTATCAATAGCATAAAGTTAATGCTAAATTATTGCATGCATACTTATAAGTGTGCAATCTTAAAACATTTTGTAACTGGCGCTTGCAAAAATTTAGGTTCGGGTTAAACTTGGGTAAAATAAATTGAACAATATCAAAATTCAGATCAGAAATTGATGTCTAATACCCCGTTTCTTCGGGTCGGATAATTCAGACAATGCTAAATTATGGTCAAAATTGGTTTTGGATAATAGAAATATAAAAAATATTGTGTCCGGATTCGAAATTCAGACAGAAAATTCGTGACCATACCCGATTTTTTTCAGATCGAACAAGTTCGGGTATTCAATTCGGACAACTTTTTGCCAACACTATTTGTAACTTTTTGCCAACTCTATTCCTCCTTTACTGATTGTGTTTTTGAAGTCAGCTAAGTCTGAATATACTAGTTTTAGCAATAATGTTTGTTTATTAATGATCGACTTAAAGGTCTTTTTGGCATATTTTGCTTCTACACAGGCAGAGCATTTGGTGAAATTGTCAACATTCATAGCAAATATAAGTTTTATATGTGTAAGTCGTTTAATGGATGCAAAATTAACATGGCCTAGCCTACCATGCCACAAATCAACTGAATTAGCATTATAAGCAGAAGTAGAAGCATTTCCATTCAAGGTTTCAGAAGCAAGATTAAGTACAAATAGACTCCCGTTTAGTTATTCCTTCCCAACAAAGACCCTATTATGAGAGATAACAACCTTGTTATCTCTAACAACAGTTTTCAATCTAGCTTTGTTGAGAAGTATACCGGAAACTAAGTTTCTACAAAAGGAAGGCACATACAATACATTACCTAGCGACTGTAATTTGCCAGAAGTAAATTTAAGAAGAATTTTCACTTTAAGCATAACTCTAGTAGTTGTAGAGAACCATGTAGACACATTAACCATCTGCAACATCTTCAAAGTCTTGCATAAATTCTTTGTTAGCGCAGAATTGCCTCGATGCTCTAGTATTGTAGATCCATTCAACACTATTTGCCACCTAATTTGCCTCTTCGACCACTACACAAATAACTTCTATGTCCTCAGCAAGGTTACCATGGGCTACTAGCTTCCAATTTGGCTGTGACTGCCCTTTGCGAAGTGGATACTGGTATGCTTTGTGCCCTGATTTATCATAGATGTAGCACAGCCACTTTGGTTTTTAGATTTTATTGCTGAACTTGTTCTGCTGCTTAGCATAGCTTGGCTTTTGGTTCTTCTTACTTTTGCCTTTATACTTATCTCTATTTGTAGGCACAGCAGATTCAACTAATTTAGCTTTAGAAGAATTTTAAAAAAGAGAATCTATCTTATCTTTCAGGCGATTAGCTTCTTCCGTTCTCCTGTGGTTGATCAGTTCCTGTAAAGTAAGATCATTCTTGTTATATTTCAGTTGGTTTTTGTAGTCACTTCCAGGATTGTGAAAATTTCTCGAATAGCACATTGGCCTGCAGATTCTCGCATATCTTCATATTCTCACTCAAAGCTTCAGCACATAGGTTCTCATAAACATGAACCTGTTCTATGATGGGCTTGTCGTGAATAATTTGAAAATGCAGCCATTCACCGACTACATATTTCTTCTTTCTAGCATCATCAACTCCATACTTGACCTCCAATTTCTCCCAAATAATCTTGACATATTCGAAGGTAATAAACAAATTGAAGTAGGTGTTAGTCATATGGTTTAATAAATGCCCCCTTATCATTTTGTTGTCCTTCTCAAATTTCTTCATTGTTTCCACATCAATAGTTTTGGATTTATCTTTGACAATTCTATCACCAGAGACAACAGTGGTTCCAGAAGTGTTGTTATCCTCAGTGAGGTTAGAAAACAACACATAGTCGACTTCTAGTTGTTCAAAGAATATGATCAGTTTCTGGGACCAATGTCTATAGTTCGTTCTGTCTAAAGATTCTAATTTTGAGCGGTTAGTAAGCGCTATGTGGACTGTTAGTGCCATTGATTTTACGGAAAGCTGAAATTACTTTCAAATTGTAGGAAGGTTATGGCTAAATCAATGGTAGAAGGAAATGAAGAACACTGTGTCGTGGTATACTATTGCTTTGAAAGTGGTTTCGGCTCGACTGAGGTGCAAATCAAATAGGTTGATCACTCTCCAAGATTAACACAGTGAGTCTCTGAACATGTGCACTCGAGGTCAGAGACTTGGAACACGCAGTGTATCAATTGTCTAGAAAAGGAGAGAGAACAGTAGAAGAGGAGAAGAGAAGAGAGATGATGTTTTGGTGTGTTTGATGCAGCTGAAGAGAGCCTGTATTTAAAGGTGCAGAATGCTGTTTAAGTGGAGAGAAGTTAGCAGAAAAAAATAGGAGAACCACATGACTGAAATATAGCTGTTGAGCTAGGGAAAAGGAGAGTCTCATGCTAATTGCTAAACATGGCTACTTGACGGCTAAAACTAGTTTATGCTGGAGCCAAATGGGGAGGAAAATCAGTGCACAATCAATGACTAGGGATGCCAACAGGCAAAAATATAAGCTATTTTCTCCAAAAAGGTTAGCAGATGAGGCCCAAACCTAGCCACGACCGCACCTAGCCCGGACCAGGCGGCCGGTCTGCGCGTGCATGTGTATTGGTGACTCTCTCCCTAAACTACTATAAAAACTAGGCTCACAGAAGGAAGGTAAAGATAAACCCTACTTCAACTCCCAAAACCACCTATGTGGGACAAAAGAGGATGGAAAAAAGTAAGGGACTAATGAATGTCATTACACACAATAACTGTGACATTAAACAATCAAAATACTCATCAATAAGCAACCAAATATTAGTCTATGCACCAACAACTACAAAACAACATATGCACCACCATAATGCGAATCTTCATTCCAAATAAAATGCTAACAAAAATGCCAAGCAAATGCTTATTCCACCGAATGCTTATTTGACGCTGACTTAGCCAACGACTTTGACTTCAGGCTTTGTTGGAGAGAGGAGATAAGACCTTACGTCCAAAATGCATGTTAGGGGATCGAATGAACCTAAGGATTGAAAATTATTAAGTAAATTTCAAATAGAGAGAAAATTTGGTCAACCAAGAAAATGTCATCCCTGATACATGGAGCATTAGAGGTGGTGGTAAAGATGTCACAGAGGCATGGGGGAGGAGAAAAAAGACAAACTTTGATGTTGCGAATTATGCATAGGAGGCGAACTTCAACCAATTTTCAAATTAATTTGCTCCTACATTGTAAGATATTTATATTAGAATGGGTCTCTCTATGTGTAATGATACCTACAAATGTAAGGCCTCTTTACATTAAGATCTTCCCTGATATAAGTGAAACCTACACCGGGACGTGGTTGTTGTTATTGTATTGTAAGATAATTCCGAATTAAAACTAGTGCATAATTTTACTACATTTTGGTTATCCATTTCTAAATTCATATGGTTAATTCCATAAAGCAGCATTAAAACAATGAAAAATAGCTTCTTATTATCCCTTTTTCTCTTCTCTCTTTTGGAAAACTAACTTCTCTTGTAGTCTTTGGGGCTAGCTTGGCTTTTTGTTAATACCAATCCCTAATTTGTTCATTGTTTACGGTCATTGTAATAATTTCTCTCCCAAGACATGTTCTCTCCCTTGCAAAGAGTTATACCTTTTAAATAGACGTGTTGTTTCTCATTGGTGCCACATTTATGAGCTTCTTGATATTAGATCATCAATTTGTTATATGGTTTGTGGTGGATATCAAGAAGCAATTTTGGGAGGATTTGGATTTGCTCATCCAAGATGTCCCTCAAAGCAAGAAACTTTTCATAGGAGGAAACTTTAATGGTCACATTGGCGTGAAAGCGGACGGGTATGATACGACATGCGGAGGTTTTGATTTTAGGGAGAGAAACAATGGAGGGGTTTCTATTTTAGACTTTGCAGTTGCCTATGAATTATTTGCTGTAAACTCATTTTTTAAGAAGAAGAAGGACCATTTGGTGACTTTGAAGAGTGGCATTACAAAGATTCAAATTGATTATTTTCTTACTAGAGTGAATAATAGGAGGTTGTGTAAGGATTGTAAGGTGATACCGAGTGAGTATTTAGGAACTCAGCATGGGTTACTAGTGATGAAGGTAGAGCTCAAATGTTCGAAGTGGAAGAAGAGTAGTATGGGGATCATAGAGTTAAATGGTGGAATTTTACTAAGAAGAACGCTAGAAAGTTATCAGAGAGGATTACCAAAGAAGGAATTTGGAAGCAGGTAGAGGATACCGATACAATGTGGGAAGAAATGGCTAAATGTATTCGGAGATTGGCTAAGGAGATCTTAGGTATACCGAGGAGAGCAAAATGAAAAAAGCCTAGTAGTGGAACAAGCAGGTAAAGGAGAAAGTCAAGAAAAAAAAAAAGGCATACACTGCTTTCATTAACAGTGAGACAGATGGAGAGAAGGAGGATAACAGAATTAAATATAAGTCAGCGAAAAAAGTACACAAGAAAGTCGTTGTTGTAGTTAAGAGTATGGCTTATGATATGTTATATCAAAAATTAGAGACCACAGAAGGTGAGAATGAGGAATTTAAGCTGGCAAGGGCTAGGGAAAGAAAAACTAGAGATTTGGGCAATGTGAGGTGCATCAAAGATGAAGATGGTAAGGTGCTGGCTAAGGAGGCAGAAATCAACGAAAGATGGCAGAGGTACTTTTCCAAACTCCTCAAGGGGGAAGTGTTGGAGGATTTTCGGTGTACAGAACGAGAGAGTAGTGAGAGGCATCTTAACCTGAAACTTTGCAAACTAATTTGCAAGGATGAGACTAAAGAAGCCCTGGGGAAGACGTCCAATGGAAAGGCCCTGGGACTAGATCAAATACCGATTGAAGTATGGAAGTGTTTGGATGAAGTAGGACTAGAATGGCTAACAGAGCTTTTCAATGTTATTTTTAGGACTGTCAAGATGCCCAAAGAATAGACGGATAGTACAGTCATCCCACTATACAAGAACAAATGCGATATTTAGGATTGCAATAATTATAGAGGTATAAAGTTGCTCGGTCATACTATGAAGTTATGGGAGAGGGTGGTGGAGAGGAGGTTGCAGAATGACATTTTGATATCAGAGAACCAATTTGGTTTTATGCCTGACAGGTCGACCATAAAGGCAATTTACCTCATTCGAAGGCTCATGGAGTTGTGCAGAGATAGCGAGGAGGATCTTCACATGATGTTCGTAGACCTAGAAAAAGCTTATAACAAAGTTCCGCGTGAAGTGTTATAGAGATGCTTGGAAAAGAAAGAAGTATCGCTTATATATATTATAGTTATTAGGACATGCATGATGGAGGTAGGACGAGTGTTAGGGTGTCAGGAGAGGTTACCAATGGCTTTCCCGTTGTTATGGGGCTTCATCAGGTTTCCACTATAAGCCCATTTCTTTTCACTTTGGCTATGGATGAACTCACGAAAGAGATTCATTATGAGTTATCATGGTGTATGTTATTTGCGAATGGCATTGTTCTTATTGATAAGACCAGAGCGGTAGTTAACAACAAGTTGGAGTAACAGAGATATATTCTTGAGTCTAGAGGTTTTACATTGAGTAGATCAAAAACAGAATACCTACATTGTGGTTTTAGTGGAAGAGAAGAGGAGGGGGCAGAAGTCGCCATTGACAGGATGATAATACCATAGGTCGAGAAGTTTAATATCTAGGTTCGATCATTCAATGGAAAGGGGATATTGACGAGAACATTAATCTCTGCATAAAAGTGGGTTGGCAAAAATAGAAGAATACTTCATGTGTACTGTGTAGTAAGAGGATGCCTAAAAAATTAAAAGGTAAAATTTATCGCATGGTAGTTAGGCCTGCTGTGTTGTATGGCTCCGAATGTTGGCCAATAAAAAAGACACAATTTCAAAGGTTGATGGTAGCAGAAATAAGGATGATCAGATGGATGTATGGCTATACATAGGCAGATAGAATTAGGAATGTAGTAATTAGGGATATAGTTAAAGTGGCTCCCATTGAGGATAAGATGAAAAAAACTAGACTCAGATGGTTTGGTCATGTGGCAAGAAGGAATGTAGATGCTCCTGTGAAGAGATATGAGAGGATTAACATCCCTGAAGGTAAAAGGGGTGGGAGACTACCAAAGAAGAGCTTGAAAGAGGTGATTAGGCAGAACTTGAAAGTTGTTGGGTTAACGGAGGATATAGCTCAGGATAGAAATTGTGGCGGGAAAGGATAAAGGTCTTGAATAATGGAGAGATAGTCTAGTAGCTGTCCTTTGGTTGGCGTAGGGTAGAATTTGATGTTGGGAGTCTGGAGTGTCTTCCTATTTTTTCATATGTCGTGTTCGAATGTAGATAATACCTTCATCTAAGAAGACACAATATTAGTCTACATCTATTTAGTAAGGTATGGTGCTTTCCTCAGCTGTGTTGTACTAAGGTTTTGCATAATTACTGTCACATATTTTATTTTTGTTTCTTAGTTCATTCCCTGCTGATTATCTTTAGTTTCTTCTATAAAGTATTTTTTTCTATAAAATGTTTTCTCAAAATCCTTTTTCGTGGGTCTCTTAGAATCAGCATCTCTACGGACAGAAATATCTGTAGGGGTAAAGTTATCTATATTTGAATCTCCATAGATCCTGCGAAAGCGGGACCAACACTGGAAGTTGGTGTTGGTGTTGGTGTTTGTGTTGGTGTTTGTGGTGAACGTCAATTCTTCAAATTTGCACTCAATATCAATTCTTCAAAGCAATTAGTACTACCAGTAAGAAGCGAGGGTGCAAAAGAGTAGTAAGCAACGATACAAAATAGCAAAGAGTGATACGTAAGAATAATAATTAATCACAAACAACAAACAGCAGTAAATACAATGAGCGGTAAGGGCTATGCTAATACTGAAACAAACATAATCATATATATATATATATATATATATATATATATATATATATATATATCTATATATATATATATATATATATATATATATATATATATATATTAATAGTTGAATTGAACTCATGTATGAGTGACATATAAGCTTGCCATGTAGGACGCCACATAGAAGTGAATAGCCATATGAGATACTTTAATACAACTTAGAATGCTATACGAGATTCAAAATAAAAAGAAAAGGCTATGTAGAGTGGACATAAACTTAATATAATATTAATTCTATTTAATAAGGTAACTTCTCATATACCTTCTTATTATTTAATGATAAAATTTAATCATAAAATATATATGATTTAATGATGCAAATATAACAAAAAATATGAGTTAGATATTAATTAAGGATCAAAAAGTATGTTATTAATAGGGGGGAAAACTAAAGAAGACTCAGTTTACTTCCGCATGAACAAAATAATACAATATGTACATCAATTTATTGTTTGCTTTTTTTATAAGAAAATCTATTCTATTAATAATATATTAAAAATTATTTAACTCACACTCTTACACTGTAAGGGTATAGTGCTAATATTAATAATTAACTAGAATTATTTAATTATAAGTTAAGTTAAAAAATATTTAAATTTGTTGTTAAAATGGTAAGAACACGCCCTTTTAGATGCTTATTTTTGTTTGTGATTAAAACATCTAGGGTTTATACAACTTTAGCTATTATTAACAAAAAAACAAGAGACATAGCATAGTAATATTAAAATGTGAAGTTTTAATCTTATTAAAATAAAGTTAAAAATATTAGTCCGTAAATTGATAAAATAATTCTAAAATAATGTGCCTTTAGGCTTCCATTATTTGGTACGTAAGGCAAAAAGAGGTAAGTTGATAAAAAAAAATTTGTCAATAGTACTCTAAATGTTTGCCTTATGTACCAAAAAATAAAGTTATATATATCCGCAATTCATTCTCACTCATAAGTAACACACATTATATTACCATATGAATTTTCATATTCGAATTACTTTTCACATGTTACATTTCACGTTACCATATGAACCACATAAAACCCAAGTTTAAAAAAGACTACATTAAATTGTTAAAAATACTATGATTTTTCTTTACTTCTTTGCTCTCACCGTCAATATAGTTATTTGATAAAATCATGATCCTTTTAAATTTAAAAAAATCATGTAGTGACTAACCACATAATATCTTAAAATCAAAAAAATAATAAAAAACTTCTTGATTAATAAGATTAAAAAAGATAGACTGCATATAAAAAATTCAAGTATATATAATTAAAGTGATTTTATATGAAATAAAATTAAAAAAGAGGTGCTACCATCAAATCTATATAACTCAATATAGTATAGCGCCAATAATATATAATAAAATACTAATATTTATCAACTGAGAAGGAATCGCTATCATATAATGCACGGGTAAAAACCTAGTATAATCTTTTTTCTCAAAACCTCTAAAACCGACCGAGGCGACACTGTGCATAGTTATTTTTCATTTTGAATAGGCGTCTAATCTACACAAGACCACAAGAGAGATGAATTAGAAGTCGTCGGCAAAATGGAAGGCTGAGGCGTAAAGCGTAGTCCTGCGACCTTGCCTTTTTGGGGAGACCCCCTTCGCCCCAAAACCTGGAAATGTTTGGGCAGCTGTGAACTTTCTGTATTTATTACCCTTCACGTGGGCTAGGGGCCCTGATCTCCTAATGACAATTATACCCCTAATCGCCGCAAATAGGAGTATTAGAACATTCCCAACCAAAGTTCCAGTTAGAACTCTGGCCTGTCACGTCAGCAAAAGTTTCAAAACTGAAACTTTGACCTGCCACGTCAGCAAAAGTTCCACAATTTTGGAACTTGCATTTCATCACTTCTCCAACCTATAGAACTCCAATTTTAATCATCCAATAAAAATATTTGTCATGGACCCACCTTATAACACACAACTTATTTTTTAAATCATTTAGAAATTATATACTTACTCCAAAAAAAAGAAAAAACAAAAAAAATATTTAAAAAAGCTCAAAGTTACACGCGGGGAGACACGCATAGGCGTGCTCCCCGCTTGTCCCTTTTTCCCTTCTCCTTTCATTTTGCGACCCTTGTCAGCGTGGGGCTCGCGTTTCTCTTCCCTCCCCACACTGCGAATGCTCTTATTTCCCCACCTTTTTACATTTAATTTAAGATTTAATTTAATGTATGACTTCTTGGCTCAATAATGAGCTAGGGTTTTTCCTTGTGTTAAATCTTTGCTAATAATAATTTCCCTGATCTAATGATCAAGTGAACGAACATACGGCAAATTGGCAATTATGTATTGCGCCCCTTGCTTATGAATAATAAATCTGTGGTCCTGTTTCTGTAAGCCATCTTTAGGTCATTCCCCACTGGTTGAGCAACTAGTATTTTTATAATCGGCCTCAAATGCAAAACTTATAATTTAATCTTATGAACATGTCAAAACACCATTTTAAGTAGTAAAAGATATAAAGGTTGAAATATTATGTTGGACTTAGGTACACGCAATCTACTTATAAGGGACGCAACATAAATTGTATAAAACATTGAAATATCATAAGGGTGTAATCGTAATTTTATTTAAAGCTTCAGAACCTCTAAGAGCTGAGCAATGCTCGAGGGCCAAATTTCTGGCCCGCAGTCCAAGCCTTGTCCATTCAACATCGGGCCGCCCAACTGCCCCGCGAGGCCTGTCCGCAGCCCGATCCGTCCGCACGCCATTTTCCTTTTTTTTGGCCACAGCCCACCCAAAACGGCGTTGTTTTGGGAGGCAATATTGCTTTTTTTTAGTCGGGAAGGGGCGCCGAAAATTGGAGGAAAAAAAAGAAAAAGCTGCGAAATGTGCCAAAGCTAGCCGTTGCAGCAAACGGCTAGTTTGTGTAATATTTTTTTTTTATTTTTGGAAATTAATTCTATAAATACTCAACATATCGTGTACAAATTTGTCATTTAAAAATACATAAACTTCTATCTCTCATATTTTCATGAAATTATGTGAAAGTCTTTTTTTATAAAAAAATTATAGATGAATTATTCAATTTTTGTAAAAAATATTGTCATAAGTAATCTATAATTATTGACACAAATACACAAATTAAAAGTCCACAACCACATAAATATGTTTATGGTGGGGTCCCTATGCATTATTTTATTTGGTGATCCAATGGATATAGAGAAGAGAAAAAAAGTTGGATTGTGGGGTGATGTGGGGTGTGTAGACGCCCACTTGTAATCCAAGCTTTTGGATCACCATTGCAAGTGTTCTAACTGACTTCGCTTTATATATATGAGGGTACACTTTATGAGTTAGCAAGAGAGTTGGCATCATGGAGTTTCTGAAAAGACCTTATAGTGCTTAGGTTGTTAAGTTTTATACATTAGTCGGGCCTTTAATACAATCGATTTATGCATATAAGTCAAGTGAGGTTCCAATTCAAAATCAATTGGTTATGGATAGAATAACTCACAAGCTTATATACATATTCAAACCCTTTAATTTTATCAATATGGGATAATATTCAATTTTATATTCTTTTTATTTTATCAATGTAGGACAACATCCATTTTCATATTCTTCATATAGGTTATGGGATTTATGGATGATAATACGCCTGGTGATGTCCTTCCCAACTGGTGATTCAAGTAAGGTGTTTAATCATATTCTGCTGCAAGGATTGAGGTCATTCTCTATGCCTAGTCGATGTCTTAATTTCCTTCATATTATGTTAGAACCAAATTTTTCATAATCTCCTAATCTTGAATCATAGATTTACATACAATCCGGATATTAAGTATTAAGCTTCTGCTACTGCTCCCTTTCCCATTGTTAAGGTAGCTTGCTTTATGAGCTAGTCTCTCTTGCTTTCCTATGAGAGAATCGTGCTCAGTTTTGTTTGACTGGATCTGAATGTCTGTGGTCTTGCTGATCTTATTGATGCATAATACCGAAAGGTTTATTGGAATTATTAATAGAAATTAGGGACTTCACAATCATACATCACCTCATATGCAAAGTAAACTTTAAAAAAAATGATAACCAAATATTCACTAACATGATATGTTGCATAACTAGATGGAAAATATATATTACTATAAAAATAGGAGATTTTAATAATAAAAATTAAGATAAACCAATATAATACATGATATATTGGTATTTAATATACTCTTTATTATTAAAAATAGAGTTTTTGTTTGTAGGAACCTCTTTTATCACATGCAAGAAATCTCTTGCACAATCATCCGCTTTTTTTTTTTTTTTTTTTTTGGTTACACATCCATTAGAAGTGATGTATCGTTGCACAGTTGTCTGTAGCATTATAACGCTAGATTTGAGCATTTGACCCAAAAAAGATTAAAACTTTTTTAAGAAGTTTGCATCACTAAGAGATGTATGTAGATTCACGTACTGTTTTGTAGGGAACTCCATATGTTCTTAATTGCAACATTATGTTTTCCAATATAAAACTGCTTCGCAAAATGTACGGTTTGGATAATTAATTTGACTAATGCTCCGTAAATATATAAAGACAACTAAAATGTTTGTTCAACATATCGTTCTCATAATTAGCACGTGCTTCATTTCTAGCGGTTGTAGCATATGTTATAATATGAATTAACCATATGTAAATGAAGAGATATTATCTTACGATCACTAAAATTGATAAATTTTTTGAAAATTGCTATTAAAATATGCTGAGTTTGAATTTAATTTACATCGATCTTTGAGATGTTTTTGCTTTGAATCTTTTATGTTTGAAAAAATAGTTTACCACTTAAAGCATATATATCTCATAGAAGTGCAGGACACATGTCTACCCTCTAAAGATGGCATTACAATCCCAAGATGAGCAATAAAGGGCATCTTCTTCTCAACTTATGAGAAGTAATAATGAGTGCTTATTGTTGAAACATGTTCTATTTTTATTAGAGAGTAAACATATTTCATCAATTAATTTTTTAGTAAATTAAATTAGATTTGATTTCTTATTAACCTGGCAAGTTCAGACACACAGAAATGCTAATGTCACTTACATTAGAGTCCAAAACTCTAATGATCAAAAGCAAGCAAAAATCCAACGCCTTAATATAGGGTCGCCAATGACGTAATTTTTATTTTTTCTCTTTCTGGGTGAGGGAATGAAAGAATTCGCTAAATAATTTTCCATGTGGCATTTACAACACATATTCAAAGTAAATAAAAAGTAACTTTTCATGTCAACATAAACCATCAACTCCAAAATACAAACTTGAAGCACATTGATCGTTCGTCTTTTCATGATCGTTGTCTTCCCATGATCGTTGTCCTGCTATACGGCCTGCAGAAGAGATCTGTCAATATTCAAGAAGAATATAACTCTAGGTTGAGGAGAAACACACGTCCTGCCTTTTTCATTCCTCTGCCTCCTTACATATACAAGGGCTACACTTTCAACACAAAACCTACCTTCCAAAACAGACTCCTAAATATATGCTAGCGGAATAAACAAAATATACAAAAAAATATTGTCTTCCATATTTACATATGCCTAATGCCCCCCTCAAGTTAGAGCATGAACGTTTCGAATGCCTAACTTACAAAGGAAATAATCATACTCGGATTTGCCTAATGCTTTGGTGAAAATATTAGCGAGTTGAGCATGAGTAGGAATGAAGCTGGTACAAATGTTGTTGTTGATTATTTCATCTTGAACAAAATGACAGTCCACCTCAATATGCTTTGTCCATTCATGAAAGACGGGATTCTTTCAAATTCACGGGTTGTTGTAGCCATAGACCTACATTCAGCCTCTGCAGATGAGCAAGAGATTGTATGTTGCTTCTTTGTTTTCCAAGAGATGGGTGAGTTACCCAACAGCACTTGCCATCCAGTGAGAGACCGTCGTGTCAAAGGACAACCAACCAATCTGAATCACCCCAGCCATATAACAGCAAATCACAGTTACTATGTAGCAAAATACCTTATCCTGGGTTTCCTTTCAAATAACGCACTACTCGCAGAGCAGCTTGCCAATGGTCTTGCTGTGGTTGTTGCATAAATCGGGACAGAATGTGAACACAATAGGACAACTCTAGGCATGTGAATCAAAGGTAGATAAGGCAACCTACCAATCATTAGTAGCGTTCTGTGTCATCGAGCAGCTTTCCATCAGCCAGCGCCAACGTATGGTTTTGCTCCATGGTTACACTTGCAGGTTTGGCACTTAATAAGCCCACTTTAGAAATAATATCCAAGGCATATTTCCGTTGACACAAGAAAACCCCTTCCGGACTCTGGGCAACTTCAACACCTAAAAAATATTTCAAAGCTCCCAAATCTTTTATATAAAAACACTCAGTGAGATAATTCCTGAACTGTTGCATAGAGTCGTGATCATTGTCGGCAATAATTAAATCATCCACATATACAAGAATATTGATATGAACTACAATCTTTTTAAAGGTAAAGAGCAAATACTCAGAGTAAGACTGCTTGAAACCATACCCTTTTAGAGCAATAGATAGCTTAGCAAACCAACAATGTGGCGCTTGCTTTAGCCCATAAAGGGATTTTTCGAAGCCAACGAACTTTCTGTGCTCTTGAAACTTGAAATTTTGGATGCATTTTCATGTATACTTCCTCCTGAAGATCCCGTGTAGAAACGCGTTGTGAAAATCCATTTGGTGCAACTCCCATTTCTTTGCTGCTGCAACAACAAAAAATGCTCGTACGATCATCGTCTTGGCAACTAGAGCAAAAGTCTCCGTATAATCAATCCCTTCGACTTGATGATTCCCGAATATGACCAAGCGAGCCTTGTAGCATTCAACTGTACCATCAGAGTGATGTTTGATCTTATAGACCCACTTACAACCAAGAGCTTTCTTATCAGAAGGTAAGTCAGTTATGTCCCAAGTCCCATTATTCTCCAATGCTTGGATTTCTTTCTACATCGCCTCCCGCCATCATTCATCTCTAACAGCTTCTGAAAAATTTGCAGGCTCATGTTCCGCAGTGATTGCTGCAAGACATGGTGTATATCGCATAGAAAATTTATTACAACTTGCATAGTGTGCTACAGGATAAGGCGTACCTAGAAGATGTTGGGACGCAGGTGAATGATTAGATGGACTCACTTTTTGGATGATGTGGCTTACATAACCGTGCAAACGGACAGAGGATTATTTTTGATGATGCCCACGACCCAATACTTCTTCTGCAGTTCTCTCTCCCTACTGTGCTGACCCAGTATGTCCCTCTTGTGACCCCTCCTCATTTTCGCTAGCTCGTTGTAACTAGGCCGGTGCATTTTCACCGACATTAACATCTCATTGGTCACTCCCCTCATTATTGACACCCCCTCACTACAAAATCATCATCACCTGTTTCTAGCTTGAAACCCAATTTGTTGAGTAGAATCATGATTGGTGCTCAACTCTAACGTAGTGAGAGGATACTCTTCTTCAAAGAAAACCACATCACAATAAACCAAAAACTCTTTGGTCTCTAGATCGTACAACTTCCACCCCTTCTTCCCATATGGATACCCGACAAAAACACACCGTCGACTCCTACTCGTAAACTTATCCACTTTCCGCCCTTGGTTGTGCGCATAACATAACGACCCAAACACTCTCATGTGCTCATATGAAGGTGACTGTTTATACAAAATTTCATATGGTGTTTTTCCATTTAAAATTATAGATAGAGTCCGATTAATGAAGTACGCAACAGTCAACACACAATCACCCCAAAAATCAAGAGAAACGTGTCCTTGAAATCTCAAAGCTCGAGCTACATTTAAAATGTGATGATTTTTCCTTTCTATTCTTCCATTTTGTTGAGGGGTTCCAGTACAGGACATTTGATTTATTATTCCTTGCTCCATAAAATATGTTTTCATGCAAGTAAACTCAGCGCCATTATCACGCCTTACAGTTTTAACTTACTTATTGAATTGCCTTTCAACCATAGCAAAGAAATTCTTTAAGGTTTGAGCACCTCTTTCTTGTCAATCAATAGGAATATCCACATAGCACAGGAATAATCATCAATGATACACAAAAAATATGACCCACCACCTGAAGAGTAGGTTCTATAAGGACCCCATAAATCACAATGAATCAATTCAAAGATATCAATAGCTCTGTTCTCACTTAAAGGAAAATTTCCCCTAGTTTGCTTTGCTTGTTGACATACATCACAACATTTACTCAAAACATTGCTACTCTACCTAGAATCTATAATAGGTACTAACTTGGTGATTTTGAGTGAGGGGTGTCCCAATCTCTTGTGCCACAGGTCAAGCAAGCCCACTTTATCCACCTTCAATGCCTTGACACGCAATTTACCCTTAAAATAGTAGAGTCCATTTTGACGTTCCGCACCGATCAACATCCTCGAGTGCAGTCCTGTAAAACACATCTATGTTTAAAAAAGGCTGTAATACAATCAGAATCATCTATTAATTAATAAACTGCAAGTTAAACTGGGCACATAAAGCACATCCTTCAGGGACAGTTTATCTTCTAGTCTGACTGTCCCTATTTTAGTAGCATTTGTCTGACTACTATTCTGCAACCCAACAGGACATTTTGATATATGTCGCAAGTCACATAAACGCGTCAAATTTCCTGTCATGTGGTTAGATGCTCCTGTGTCGATGATCCAGGAAGAGTTTTCATGCTTACCAGTCATTTTATCATTCGTACTTGGCTTACAGTTATTCAGCATCTCAAGCAAACTCTGCCACTGCTCGTTGCTAAGGTCTGGAGGTCCTGATTTTTCTGAATTTGTTGCTGTAGCAATGTTATTTCCAGTGATTTGGGCTGCATTGGCTTGTTGCATGCCACTACTTCCATGACCTCCTCTTAGACCTTGCTTTGGTTGTTGTTGTTGCACCCTCCCTCGTCCTCCCATTCTTCCATCTCCCTTGGGTCAGTCACCCCACCAATCTAGGAACCCTATGAGTTAAAAACAATTGGTAGCATCATGTCTTGCTCGATTGCAATACGAGCAGTTATGGTTTTCTCCTTTACCTCCTTCCGCCCCTTTGGCTTAGAGGAAGTCTGCACCGCAAGACCCATAAATTCTCCACGCTCCTCTTTAGCACGAGCAATAGCTTTGACTCTCTCTTCCTTAATCAAGGTTGAATACACCCTGTTCAATGGTGGCAAAGGTTCAGTAGCCAATAGGTTCGATCGAACCTTCCCATAATGAATGTCATCGAGCCCCATAAAAAATTGATGGACCCGTTCCTTTGCACGCCATCGTTCAAGCTGTGAGCCAATCTTACACTCACATTTTCGACATGTGCACGCTAGAATTTGCTCATAGATCGCCAGTTCTTCCCATAAAGTTTTCAATTTTCTACAGTAGGCCACTATGGACATGCCCCATTGGTTGCAATCAACAAATTCAGATTTCAATTGTTGAATCCGAGGTTCATTTATGATAGAAAATCGCTCCTTGATGTCCTGCCACAACTCTTTTGCATTCTCTGCATAAGATACGATTGTACGCAGGTTTGGTTCAATTGTATTTAAGATCCATGAAATCAACATGAACTGAACAGTCCACTAGTCATCCAGCTCAGCAGCTTCACCTTCTGGTTGCTTAATAGTTCCTTCAATGAATCCCCACTTCCTCCGAGCCAGTAATGATGTGCGCATGGCTCGAACCCGCTCTTTATAGTTATCACCCCGTAGTTGAACTTGGGTAATAACATTTCCTGGATTGTCGTTAGAATTCAAATCATATGGTGATGAATTCCTCTTCGCCGATTCGATTTTAGGTGTTTCTTGTTTTCCTGTTATGGCTCTAATACCATGTCAATATTCAAGAAGAATATAACTCTGGGTTGAGGAGAAAGACATGTCCTGCCTTTTTCATTCCTTTGCCTCCTTACATATACAACGGGTAACTTTCAAACACAAAACCTACCTTCCAAAACAGACTCCTAAATATATACTAGCATAATAAACAAAATATACAGAAAATATTGTTTTCCATATTTACATATGCCTAATAAGATCCATAGATCTATCACAATTTTCTTGTGTACGTTGATCTGTTGATGTACTGTAGTATTTTTAAGCAAGATCTTCTTTTGACATAAAAGATATACTTGGAAGAATGTAATTCATTGGCATCTACAACACATATTCAACATAAATAAAAATTAACTTTTCATGTCAGAATAAACCATCAAATCCAAAATACAAACTTGAAACATATTGGCTGTCCGTCTTTCCATGATTGTTGTCTTCCCATGATCGTGGTCTTGATCGTCCTACTATACGTCCTACAGAAGAGGTCCATAAATCTATCACGATTTGCTTGTGTATGTTGATCTGTTGATGTACTATAGTATTTTTGAGTAAGATCTTCTTTGGACATAAAAGACTATATTCAGAGGGATGTAATCCATTGGATGTCTACTTTAAAACGTACAATTGATATATCCCCTTAATTTTTTATTCATATGAACACACGAAGAAAACGACAAATAAATATAAAATTAATTCTCACAACTGGAGATAGACATACAATTCTAACATAAAAAATTGATATCAATTTCTCAATTGGAAAGACGATAACTAGGAAACGTTGCTATTGAAAACAAATACAATAAAAGAGAGATCGTGAACTACTAGTGGCCATCCCGTCCTTCCTATGGAATAGTCGTTGTTGATTCGAAGAATAAGATGAAGATGATGAAGGGATAGAAAGGGAGATAAGGGGAGGCAGTTTGGATTATTTTAAGGGGCCAAGCAAGTAGCAGTTTGTAATGGCAATGGTTTTTAGGATTTCCTTATCATCTGTTATGATGGGATTTAGAGGTTTATTATTTTTTTCTAATCATGTATTTGCAATTTAGCTGTTGTCCATGTCTTTGCCTCATGACAGTATCTTAGATTTTACCCCACTGCTAATCGGAAAAAAAAAGGGATGGCAATTTGAGTAAATGTCGTTTAGTAAGTTCTAATACAATTTCTGTAATTCTTAGTTTGTTTATATAAGTTAGATAGTAAGAAGCTGATCATAAAAATCAGTTTTCTGTATGCAATAATATATAATTTGACCTAACTTAGTTAATTGATGTTTAATCTGCCATTGAATTTGAAAGAAATTAAGTTGGAGGTACAACGAACAAGGAAGATATAAAAGGACAAAAGAAATCAATGGAAAAAAACATGGTAGGCAGAAAAAAAGGTGCGAGAAAAAGATGGTAGCAAAACAAGCATGCATGTAGCATGAAGCATGCCAACGGCTGGCTGGGTTACGTACTCACGTCTTTTGACTAGGGAACCAAACAAGAGAGAGAGGGGAAAATATGTAGCAAAATTTAAAAAAAAAAAAGAAAGGGATTTAAAAAATAATAAAAAATTATTAACAAAAAGAAAAGAAAAAGAAAAGGAGAAAGGGGAGAGAGAGAGAGAGTAAAAAAGAAGGAAATTGATGAGGGCTCGAAAAAACGCGTAAAAGGCAAGGGAGGGCGTGCGTTGCCAAAAGGGAATGTATGATTATGATCTTTTTCTTTTTTGCTTTTCTCTTCGCCAAAAGTTGTGCAAATATTTTATATTTCCTTCCCAGCACAGCAAATCAAATTCAAAAGTATATTGAAATTAATAAAGTAAAATAGTTACCACTATTTAAAAAGTTAAAGAATTATGACAAAAGATGAGGAAAAAAAAGGTGAAGATTCCCAAAAAGTTGTCATTGAATGGATATGGGATCACCACTTAACGACATGTTCGCTTTTAGCATATCAGACCTATATCTGCTTCAATTTATTTAAATCTACTTTAATTTGTTCAAATTTTATAACTATTTTTTCAATCTGCTTCAACCCATTTGCTACAAAAAAGTCGACCACAAGTGTAGGCAATGCTAATAGATATATAACCAGATCTTGCATAATTAATACTCTTGGGGTAGTCCAACGTACGAAATAATGTTGTATTTTTAAATGACTATAGTAAGGTTTGCGCGATTTCGTTAACATTAAAATGGCAAGTTATAGACTCCGGAAGAAATGATCATAGCTTCAAGACAAATGTTACGTGAGACTAGTAGTAGCTTTTTGAAAACTTGATCCCATGTTTATATTTTTGAGCTAAAATATTCATATCCGATGTTCATTGTATGTAACATTTGATGTGTTTTATATAACGAATTAAGAAAAACAAAAAGAAATCATCAAATGTTGACCTTGAAAAGTAGAATTTAATGTACTTCTCCAATTAACAATGCAGCCCTTCACAATCAATCCAACCTAAAGAGAAATGAATGTGTGCTTCTCTACAACTAATTATATCACAATCATAGTACAAAAGCTCTCTAATAGTCTTATATATATATATATATATATATATATATATATATATATATATATATGTGTGTGTGTGTGTGTATATATGTGTGTGTATATATGTGTGTATGTGTATATATATATAGGCCTTCTTTGGTAAATAGTTATTAGCTGTTAGCTATTAGTTGTTTGCATTACCTGTTTGAATTACATATTTATATTAACTGTTTGAATTAGCTGTTTTTAGAAAAAATATTTGGTAAAAATTAGCTGTTTCTAAAAACTTTGTTGGTAAAATTTTATTTATGCCCTTATTTATGAATTAGTTTTTAATGAGATGTGTGTAATTTTTTCAAACTTATGGATAATTATGTCATTTTCACAAAAAGCTCTTCTCAAAAGGCAAATGAGAATAGCTTTTTCAAAAAGAATTTTTTGGAGTCAAATAGCTATTGCAAATAGCTATTTACCAAACACCCTTTAGCTGTTTGATTTGGTCAAAACAGCCAAAATCCTCCAAACAACTATTTTTTTCAAACAACTGTTGTTACCAAACACTCCCATATATATATATATATATATATATATATATATATATATATATATATTATATAATATATATATATATATATATATATATTTCATATGTATTCAACTTTGATAGATGTGTATATCTTGTGAATTTATTTTTATTAAATTTCTTCGTATTTTTACAAATTTTGAATCATTAACACTTATTAAAAGTTTTCTAACAAATAGAATAGAAAATATACACAAACCCCTCATTTTCAGTGAGAAGTACATGCTTTCACTCAAAGCCTATTCTTTTAGGCTAGTAATTAGAGTTGAAAAAAGCTGACCCAACACGATTATCGATCCGAAATCGATACGAAGTTAATTGAGTTTGGGTATACATTTTCGACCTGTTTAATTAAATGGATTGATACGTTCAACCCGTTTAATTAAATGGGTTAGGTTTAGATCGAAATTCTCGACATGAAAAAGTACCTATTTAACCCGTATAATTAAATGAGTTAAATAAGTTAACTCATTTTTTTATTTTTTATTTATCCATTTACCTTTTATTAGATAATTAAGAATATAAAAAATTTTAGAAATTATAAATTATGACGAATTTGGAAAATTTCAAAGAGTAATTATTTAATGTAATATGTAAACTTAATTTTTAACACTGTAATTACGTATTAGTTGAAAATATTAAATTCGTAAATAGTCAATCAAGCGACAAAATTTGATCTGTTTATCTTAAACGGGTTAAGTAAGTCAACCCGTTTAAAAATTAAATGGGTACAGGTCAAGATTTTTCAACCCGTTTAATAAACGAGTTAGGTTCAGGTTGAGGAATTCTCAACCCGTTTAAGTTCGACACGAACACGAACACGAATCCGACCTGACACAACCTATTACCCAGCTCTACTGGTAATGACTAATGAACGATACGGAATTGGCTTGTTAGTTTGGGAAGAAAACTTCTGGGGATTAAGGCCTTATTCTTTTCGTTGGTAAATTCTAATTTACTCCTTTCAACTCATTTCGCCAACTTCAATAAAAAATATTAATTTTAATCCACTTTAATCAATTTCAACCAACTTTAATACACTATTTTTAACCAACTTTTCTACCTATTATATAAAATATATATCCACTTTAACCCACTTTAACATATTTTAATTCACTTTAACCATTTTTTTTCATTTTTTAATTTCTATTTTCTGATGAAAAGAACAAACCCTAAAAGCCAGTGAATGAATTTTCAAAATATTAAATGTTACTCACTGCGTTTTATAATTTTTTTCCTCTTTCTTTTTATAGAAGTTCAAAACTTGTCCTTTCCTACTGTTGGTACCAAGAATTTTCTCTCTCTTTCAAAAGCAATTGAAAACATGCCCATAAATGATATTTCCTTAAAAACTTGTATTATTTAGATACAAAGAAAATTATGGGATGGAGAGAATATTTAACAATAGCAAATGGTGCTAAATACCGCATAAAATACAATTAGTTATTCTCAACAAATAATAAAAAATAGTTAAAAGGTATTGAAAGTTATTGAATGAACTGTGTAATTAATATTAAACAATACTGAATTACACTAAGTAAAATTAAATAATGTGTTGAATGAAACACAATTGTACTAATATACTAATAATAAAAGTTAAAAAGACATATCCTAGTTACAAGTTTTTTTTTTTTTTTTTCATATTCATATAATAAATTGCTCCTATTTTGATGCCCAAAAAAAAAAAAAAAATCTTATTTCGAAGTATTTAATTCAGTATGAAAAGTACATTCTATAAAAATGCAGGCTACGTGTGAAAAATGGCTGTTTGGCCCAAAAGAGGGAGGGGGAAAAAAAAAAACCCTTCTCGCGGAGTTTAATTTTAAGCTTTTGGCGGATGGGGATTGAGCAATTTTAGCCCTGTTCTATTCGACTTATTTTATCTAAACTTATTTTAAACTGAACTTGTTTTGAACTTATTTGCTTAGCTTACTTTGAACTTATTATGAACTTATTCCAAATTTATTATGAACTTATCTACTAAACTTATTCTTTAAAAAATAAGTCGAAGAGAACAGGACCTTATTATAGTTGGCAATTTAGAAATTACTCCACTCATTACAAATTTCTTGCTTTTTTTTTTTTTTATGTCCCCAAATAAAATCCATTTTTATAATTATTGGTGTCAAGCGCCTTCTCTTTATTAAAAAATAATAGGAAACATTGCAATACGTTGTATTCCCTTAAAAAATTTATATTATTTAGATATAACAAATTTTATGGAACAGGGAGAATAACTTTGTGTCTTTTTTTTGAAAAATAAATAATTTTACTAGATACTTGTTTTAAAAATAACTAAAATCATCAATTAATCTAATTAATTAAGAACTAGTAGTTAATAGTTCATTGCAAAACGGAATCATTTGTAAATCGTGGTTAAATGCTTGATCTATTATAGACCTGCTAAAATTGATCTGAGGCCTAAAGCTCGAACTGAACGACTCGAATCCATACTCCACTTGACATATGAAATAGACTAACACAAAAGTGGATCTGAAATCTGAATTGGCTTAAATTGAACTATACTTGACCCTAAATTTTCTACAAATTGCTTATTTTTATGTGACAAGTATATTAAATTAAAAATCAGTTAATCAAAACTGAATGACGCATTTATCAAGTCTAATCTACTCATGTTGTGTTAGTAATTAGTTTAATAGATTGAAAAGATTAAAAATCAAATGAAAGAGGGGGGAGTGGGCAGCAAAAAGTTGCAGAGTAACATTTTAGTTATTTGCAATGCCACAATAATTGAAATGGGCAGTAAAAATTTGCAAGAGGAACAAGCTGGCCAAAAGAGGAGAGAGAAAGGCAAGTCTAGAGAGAGGAGGAAAAAAAGATGATATGGACAGATAAAGTTGGAGTGGAGTAAGTATGAAAAGGTGGGAGCCGTGCGACGCCTTTTGCAGCCGGTTGCGTGTGAAAAGCACAAAATTGGTTGAAACGCACTTCCATTTCATCTTTTTTCTCACCCTCTCTTAACACCGTGCATGCCAACTTCTCCTGTTAAAACCTATAACGATATGGTGTTCTAACTTCTAAGAAGTATTCATTAGTATTTATTTGTTAAATTATATTAAAATATACTAAATTATGTTGTATAATTAAAGAAAATTTAACTCGATATTTTTAATAAGTATTGAACAGTATTGAATTGTATTAAATGATATTGAATAATGCTATAAGTTGTTGAATTATACTGAAAGTTAATGAATGATAATGATAAGTCGAAAAGAGCATATTATAAAAGACTTGATAAAGTTGGCCTACACTTATATCCAAAAAAGATTAATTTGATCTAAACCAGTTGTCAATCTTTTTATAAGACAATTTTATTGGACAAAATATTATTAGGTCGAGTTTGACCCTGATCAAAATCTAGTTGACCCAAACCAAACGTAAGTTGAAATCTTATCAATCTAAATGTGATTTAACTAAACATCAAATCACACCTCTTTAAAGTAATATGAAATTTGAAATCCAAGATTGGTGGCACTAATTAATGTCCAATGCAAAATTAAACTCTGGCTAAATATTATTCAAAATATAAATTGGATAAAGATTGAAAAAAATATAATGGGTGCTTGGTAACAACAACTTTTTGGAAAAAAATAGTCATTTGGGAGGATTTTGGCTGTTTTGACTAAGTCAAACAGTTAAAGGGTGTTTGGTAAAGAGCTGTTTGTAATAACTGTTTGACTTCAAAAAGCTCTTTTTGAAAAAGCTATTCCCATTAACCTTTTGAGAAGAGTTTTTTATAAAAATGACATAATTGTCCATAAATTTGGAAAAATTACACACATCTCATTAAAAACTAATTCATAAATAAGGGTATAAATGAAATTTTACCAACATATTTTTTAGAAACAGCTAATTTTTACCAAACACTTTTTCTAAAAATAGCTAATTCAAACAGCTAATATAAACAGCCAATTTAAACATTTAACAGCTAACAGCTAACAGCTAATACAAATAATTAACAGCTAACAGTTAATAACTGTTTATCAAATAGGGCCAATATCACCCGAATAGGGCCAATATCACCCGAAAGCCTAGACCGCAGTTGAATCGCCTGTTTGCCAAGGATGTCTTCAAGGTGGAAGTGCGTAAGCCTTATCAGGCGCGTGTCCTCCACGAAAGGAAAGAATGGTGAACTTTACCCAAAATCAGGCTTAAAACAAACCAAATTCTCAGGACAAATCAGCAAATAAAAAGGCAAGGGGGAGCAGTCAATTCAGTCCTTGAGGGGAGAGGGGAAAAAAAAAGAAAAAAAAAAGTTAATCCACTGTTTTCTCTCTCTCAAAAGGCACTTTCTCTCTCATCACATTGCTAATGTCACTCAAATCAAACTCCCAAAAAAAACCCAAAAAAGAAACACTAAAATAAAAAACACACTAGCTTTAATATTCCCCAGAAATCCTTGCAGCCCAGAAAGCAAGCACTGCACTCTCTCTCTCTCTCTCTCTGTGTGTTAAGCTTCTTTCACTCCATCAGCTTTCTCGCTCCGTCATCAATGAAAGCCAACGTGGGAGGAGTCCCCCCAGCAAAGCAATAATAATACACACCTTCTCGAAGAGAGAGAAAGAACGAAAGAAACGTTTCTGGGTTTCGATATTGTGCGTTGAATTCAATCTCACCTTCAAAAAATCTCCCAACCAGAGGGGGGAAAAAAAGGGAAATTGAAGAAAGCATAATAAAAAGCTGAGCTGATGCTTTAGATGTTCCTTTGTTGGCTTCTGTGTGTGTTAGAGATGGAGAGAGAAAAAGAGAATTTTAGTTTCTGAAGTTATTTGTCTCTCTCTCTCTCTCTCTCTCTCTTCCGCCCTCTTTACTTTGATTTTAATGGGTCGGTTTGCGTTGTTGGGCAATTCATTCATGTCTCAGCCTCTCTCTTCTTTCTCTCTCTAACTGCATCAAAAATGTGAAATTCTTCTTCTACTCGTTTTACTATTCACACTCTTTGAATTGTGGGTCTTAAACATAATTCCCAACACCCAATCTTCTCCCTCTTCTTTGATCTCCTCTCTCTCTCTCTCTCTCTCTCTCTCTCTCTCAAGCCTCCTTCTTCTTCGCCATTTCAGCTAATTAAAGGATAATCTGAATTTTGAGTATACCTAACGAAGCATCTCGACTCTTCTCGAACAATCCTCATTAGCCCTCCAATTTTCTCGCAAATTCGGATTCTGGGTAGTTGTTCTTTAATTCTGGGTAGTCTTGAAAAATGAGGGGAGGATTGAGTGCGATTCAGCAGACGCTAACTCCAGAAGCAGCAAGCGTTCTGAGCCATTCGATCGCCGAAGCATCTCGCCGGAATCACGGCCAGACCACCCCACTCCACGTGGCAGCCACTCTGTTGGCCTCACCAACTGGGTTTCTCCGACAAGCGTGCATCCGGTCGCACCCGAACTCCTCCCACCCACTTCAGTGCAGAGCCCTCGAGCTCTGCTTCAGCGTGGCCCTCGAACGGCTCCCAACGGCTCAGACCACCGGCGAGCCGCCGATCTCCAACGCGCTCATGGCGGCTCTGAAGCGGGCTCAAGCCCACCAGCGCCGCGGCTGCCCCGAGCAGCAGCAGCAGCCGCTGTTGGCCGTCAAAGTCGAGCTCGAGCAGCTCATAATCTCCATCCTTGATGACCCGAGTGTCAGTCGGGTCATGCGGGAGGCTTCGTTTTCCAGCCCCGCCGTCAAGTCCGCGATCGAACAAGCCCTCTCCTCTCGGGCCGGGTCCGGGCCCGGGTCGAAGATTGGAAGCGGGTTTCGGCCCGGCCCCGGCCCGAGGAACGTGTACTTGAATCCGAGGTTGCAGCAACAGGGTAGTGTTGGTGGTGGTGGTGGTGGTGGGATGCAGGGGAATAGAGGGGATGACGTCAAAAGAGTGATGGAAATCTTGTCGAGGTCTAAGAAGAGAAACCCTGTTTTGGTTGGGGAATCTGAGCCTCAAGAGGTTGTGAAGGAGGTGTTGAAGAATTTGGAAATACACGACGGAGTATTGAAGAATGTAGAGGTGGTTTGCATGGAGAAGGAACTCGGTTTGGATCGGATTCAAATGCCCGCGAAGATCAAAGAGGTGGGGGGTTTGATTGAGAGGAAAATGGTGATGAATTCAAGAGGGGGAAGTGGGGTGGTTGTTGATTTGGGTGACTTGAAATGGCTGGTTGATCAGCCTGCTAATCAGGGGCTTTTGGAGGCGGCTCGGGGGGCGGTGTCCGAGATGGGCAAGATTTTGAGGAAATTTGGTGAAGGGAGTAAGATTTGGGTCATTGGGACTGCTACTTGTGAGACTTATTTGAGATGCCAAGTTTATCATCCCACAATGGAGAATGAATGGGATCTTCAAGTTGTCTCAATTGTGGCCAGACCATCCCTTCCTGGGATGTTGCCAAGGTATGTAATCCAATACTCTCTTTTTTGATATTTGGTAATTTCAAATGTTCATTGTTGAATTTTGTTGATTTCTGAGTGTTTCATATGATTTTTATTTGAGTTAAATGATTGGTCAGATGTGATATCTTCTAGATTCTCATAGGCTTCATTTAGACTAGTTTACAATAAGCAGAAATCTTACTGAATCTTGTATTTTCCAAAATTGATTTGCCCTTTTCCTGTGTTGGAACTGCATTTATATGAGATTTGGAGAGAGAGAGAGAGTCTTTAAATCTTGCAATTCCAACTTATGACGTGGAATTAGTGAATCAGCTGTTATACTGTTTCATGTTTGTTCAGGTTGGGATCGAATGGCGGTATTTTAAGCAGCTCTGTTGAAAGCTTGAGCCCGATGAAGAGCTTCCCAATGGCGGCACCGCATCTGACAAGGCGGGTTTCTGAAAATTTGGATCCTTCTAGGAAGTTCAACTGCTGTCCTCAGTGTATGGAGAACTGCACTCAGGAGGTTGCGAAACTCGCAGCAGAGCAACCTGAAAAATCCTCCTCAGAGGTTATTTCAGATTTAACTCATCACTCATTGCCGCCTTGGTTGCAAAATGCCAAATTGTGCGCTAATGATACCGTGCAGGTCTGCTCGTAATCTTTGTTTTAGGGGGTTCTATTGAGATGGAACATTTCTGTTGAATTCAAGTTTGAAGCGTGTTCTTATCATTGATTGCAGAGCGGGGATCAAGATCTGATTTTGAGGCAAAAGGCCCAAGAACTGCAGAAGAAATGGAGTGAGACATGCTCACAGCTCCACCCTAACTTCCATCACAATGTAAGCTCTGAGAGAATCACCCCACCACCACTCTTAATGATGGGCTTGTACAATCCGAATTTGCTAGGGCGTCAGCCACTTCAGCTCAAGTTACTGCAGCCCAGGAGCCTCGGGGATGCTCTGCAGCTCAATATAAGCCCGTCTGTATCCCAACAACCCAACTCACATCACCAAGCTAGCCCACCTGGTAGCCCAGTCAGAACAGATCTTGTTCTTGGACGAACAAAACCACCTGAATCAATACAAGATAAAGCCCACAAGGAGCGGCTCAAAGACTTCCTTGGTTGCATTTCTTCGGAATCTCAGAACAAGGTGCACAAACTACAGGGTGCTGATCAGCTGGTTACTACAGCTGATGTAGACTCATTCAAGGGAATCCTTAAGGGTCTGATGGAGAAGGTAGGTTGGCAAAGAGATGCGGCTTCTAGTGTAGCCTCTGCCGTAACCCAATGCAAATTGGGCAATGGAAAGCGCAGAGCCGGTGGGTCCAAGGGTGACATATGGCTACTTTTCTCGGGTCCTGATAGGATTGGAAAGAAGAAGATGGCGGTGGCTCTTTCTGAGCTTGTTTATGGTGGAGCCCCCATACTTATCTCCCTTGGTTCAAGACGCTATGGCGATGAATCTGATTTGAATTTCCGCGGTAAAACTGCAATTGATCGAATTGTTGAAGCATTGAGGAGAAACCCGTGTTCAGTCATAATGTTGCAGGACATTGACGAGGCTGATATGCTGGTTCAAGGTAGTGTCAAACGGGCAATGGAAAGGGGGCGGCTAACTGATTCCCATGGCCGGGAAATCAGCTTAGGCAATGTCATTTTCATCCTTACGTCAAGTTGGGTCCCAGATGAGCTCAAGGGTTTATCCGGTGTAAGCTTCGCGCTCAATGAAGAGAAGCTGACTTCGTTAGCAAGTGGCGGTTGGCAGTTGAGGATATCAATAGGTGAAAAGCCCACAGGAAAGAGACCACCGCCGAATTGGCTGCTCGATGATAATGATGATGAAGATCAGGACAGGTCCTCAAAGCTGAGGAAGGAGATTGGTTCAGGGCTGTCATTCGATCTTAATCAGATGGCCGATATTGATGATGACAGACATGATGGGTCCAACAACTCCAGTGATCTGACCGTGGATCATGAAGAGGAGCATGCACACGAGAACAGGGGATCCCCCACTTCCTCCGCACCCTATGAGCTGTATAATTATGTGGATGAGGCTGTCATCTTCAAGCCGGTGGACTTCACACCAATTAGACAGAACATTGAGAGGACTATATCATTGAAATTCTCGGCCATCATAGGTGACAGGGTTTCACCTAAGATCGAGAATGAAGCTCTAGAGAGGATCCTAAGTGGCTTCTGGCTAGGGCAAACCGCCTTGGACACTTGGGCGGAGAAGGTCCTAGTCCCGAGCATTCATCAGCTTAAAGTGGAACTACAGACATTGTTTCCTCATTCACCAGAGGGCACAGTGGTTGTCCGGCTAGAGCTAGATAAGGAGTCAGAGAGCCGGGGTCAGGGGGATTGGCTGCCCGGCAAAATCTCGGTGGTGGCCAATGCACAATGACGGTGGTCACTATGAGTTAAGGTGTATGGAGGAGAGATGTAAATGTAAATACAGTAGAAAAAGTTGTCTTTTGGCGGGAAGTTGCCATTGTTGGCGTTGAGGGGTTAGGAGAATACAGTTGGTGGGAGACCAATAACATGAATTTTCAGAGGGGGGGAAAAAGGGGGAAAAAAAGAAAAAGAAAAAGAAAAATTTGCTAGTTCTATGTGACTAGAAGTATGTGATCTTCTCGTATAAAATTGTTTAGTTTATTATTATGCCTTTCTTTCTTACCAACTTTCCACATGTGTAAAGTTCTGTGATGAATATATAGATAATTCCATTTAGAGAACGGAAGATTAAATGAACAGCATTGAGGCATTCCTCACTTTCAGGCCTATCTTCTCTAATTTCCAAATCCTTACTTCCGAGGCTGCCATGTTACTTTTTCTTTTGTGGGTTAAAAGGTGTATAAATGAGTCTGACATCGAAGTTCTTACATCTGGATCTCTCCATATCCACGTAAACGGGACTGACATTGGGATATCGTTGTTGTTGTTATTGTATACCAAATGTATGAGTTCATTAGAGCATTATTATTGAATCAAATGGTTATTCTTAGTGGAGTGCTACATATTCAACATGGGTTGCGGTGTCAAAGCCATTTAATATAGGTCGAGGTGTCAAAGCTGATCATATTTTCAACATTTTGTTCCAGAAGAAGGTTTAAGTATTTGTATCCTTATTAACTTTTTGATACAAGTCACATGACTTGAAATAAAAAGAAAATTTTGAGTGACATTAATATCAACTAACAGAACACGATATTTTTCCTTTCTGATTAAGACAGTTAACGTATGATATACAGTTAAAATAGAAAAGTTAATTGACAAATGAACATTTCAACACGGGATATAAAACTAGAGTTGAAAAATTGGTCTTTAATAACATAAATGAGGTTAGTTAGCTTGAAAGGTCTTATCCCAGGATGTTAGCTTGCCAAGTACAATGAGAGATAATTTGCTTGAAATCCAAGGTGCGTCCCAAAATGGAGGGCGAATTTGAAGGGACATCTGGTGCGTCATTGTATTGTAAAAGCAAAGGTAAGCAGATCATGTGCAACTGAAGGGGTGAAGCACAGTTAAGTACAAGAGGCAACAAACAGGCAGTGGGTTGGTATTAGGTAAGACATTCATGCATCTTAAATAAATATTATAAAATAAAATAAAATTAGGAGACGCTTTGAAAATGCCAAACAAACGTAACGTTAGCCTGCCAATGCAAGCATGCAACCCACCACTTTTTTGGCTGCATTTAATTAAATGAGGGTCCAATTTATGCCTTTTTAATTAATGCTGAGTGTGAGATTAGGCCAATTAGGGTTTGACATGGTCTTTTACTAACCAAACTTGACTACTAATACTTGTGTGTGTGCTGCGGGGAAAAAACTTGGTTACTTCTCTTTGACCATCCAAAGGGACAAAGAATTTTCAAAATAATCCAAATAAAAAATTTTCTTTTTTTAATCGCTCGAAACCAATACTTTCTGATCATGTTTGCGACCCCTTTTCAACAAAAAAAGAATGAAAAAAATAAATCATAAATAATTTATTATATGAATAATAAATAATTGATGAACCACCTAAAAATATTGTATTAAGCTAGTTTTCAAAGAAGTAGATAAAAATTCACAATTACTTTTAAGATATTATAATTTCTTTTTCATTCGCAAATAATTTTTGAAGCCTGGTTTTCTACTAAACTTTAAAAAAAAATTTATGGTACTTTTATTTTCACAAAGACTCAAATAACTTTTTCTCAAATTACATAAATTAAGAATATCATTTGCTATACTTTGTACATATGATTATTACAATTAGAAAAAACTCAAAAATTTTCCATTCATCACATCGAGGTACACAAAAACAAAACACAACCTTCTAATCTTTCGACACATGTAACTCTTACATAATTCACATCATCGGTCTTTCCTTTAACATATATTCTTATTCTTATTATAATATTGAAAGATTTATAGATTCATAAAAATGTGTGATAATTTTATGTGATCTCTTATTATCAAACGACAAATTCCAACAATATACAAACAAATATGCATCAAATTCATTAATATAAGATATGTACGTACACATTCAACTAAGTTAATCATAATCTATTTTAATACATAGGAAATCTCTATTTAATATTTTTTAATAGTTTGTACCACCTAGTAACTACAAACTATTTTTAAAAAATCACAAGCTTTTCAAACATTATGTTAAATCATATATATATATATATATATATATATATCTATCTATATATATATATATATATATATTAAAAAAACCATCCCATACATGGTAGGGGAAAAGCACAGTAATTGGCACATTAAAACAACCAAGTTGGGGCAACCAAGGACCCTAGTATCAGGAAACCAAGAACTTAAAAAAACGCAAGTTTTTTTTTTGGTTCAAATAAGCATGAAGGTATTATAATACAATGTGGAAAGAGAGACTTGATCAATTACACTTGAGACCTAATGTACTCAGGACTTCAATTTTACCCACTTGATTTAGATCTTATCGGTTAAAAAAGAAGGTTTAATAACTATTTAAATAGGTTGCCTTTGCTTATAACACGTACTTGCATATACTAATTGGTGATGGATATAAACTGGTGATTTATCTTAGTTATTGAAACCAGTGCTTGTATTATAATAATGGGTCTGTAGACTTGGGAAATACTCAAGTGAGTAAAACAAAATAGTCAAGTTGATACAAAAAATTAGTCAAATATATGAAACAAAATGCACAGCCCCATAAATTGGAGAAAAAACAAACAAACAAAATAAAGTTAGTATGTTGCAGATTCGAGCATATAACATCGATAACGAAGGGCACTAACAAACACACTAATCGTTAGGCGAGTAGCCGATCCATATATGTACACATTTCAGCATAAAAAACAAAGTGTTTGGGTCCATAGACTAGGGCCTAAGATATAATTTGTATATTGGAACAATATCAAAGATGATTTTGAAAATTAAAAAAATTGATAAGCAGGTAATTCCGGGGGGAACTATAAGGCTAAAAGAAAAGAGGAGCCTCGGGAGGTCACATGCACTATTACAAAGTCATTTTAATTTAGCATCACGAGTTCAAATTTTAACGTCTCTACTACAAGTATAGTTCAAAGTATCTAAGAAGCTAGTCCACTTATAATTTAATTTAAATTAAAAAGGTAGTTGTGTAAGAGAACAAAATTTCTCACCACATCTCAAGAAAAGCAAATAGGACACTTTCTCTTGTGACTTATAGCTAATGGTCAAACAGAAGATCAAAGTGTAAAGTTGAAAGCCAACCATGCATGCATGATCACAAAGCATTTGTTTCAACAAGAAAAGTCCAAGTCAATGCAATATGAACGATGGCAATGGGGTTGAGTTCAACTAAAAAATGGACATAAAGTTAGCCTATTGTGAGAAACCCTGTGTGGCACTTTTGGCTTTGAATTTCCTCTCTCCTAAGGGAAAACGCAAGAAAAGGAAAGTCCACGAGTACACCCGAGTTATGTAAGGATTATGCATCATTGAGTTGAGTGGACACGCTTAGACGTGGACTTGTATAAAGACTTTGATACTTTGATTTGATGAATGAATGAAGGGAAAAAAGAAAGAGGGTTTTGATGACGTCTGTTCATTAGGAAAGTTCATATGAGGTTCTCGAAAGGATCTTTTTTTTTTTTTTTTCCCTTTCTCTATTGGTGTTCAACCATAATATCTGGGATAGGGAAAATGACAAGCACATGGGTGACAATGAAACGAGTTCGGGTCGAATAAACTATCATCCGCATCCATCACCGCTTTAATCCACTACTTGTAATCCATCCATCATCCGCAAAAATCTAATCCAATTCATCCAACCACCATTTGCGGGTGAGAACGAATGGATCGGGTTGTAAACGGGTGATGAAAGTTTATATATAATATGCTAGAAAATTTATATAAAAAAGTAAGTTTTGTCTTTTGAAAAGTTAAACAAAGATATTTTAGGTATAACGAATGAATAGATATCACATCCATCATATTAATGTCGACAAAAATCATAAACTTAACAACATAATTATCCAAAAAATGAGTAAAATTTAAAGGATAAAAATAAAAAGTAAACTAATTGCAAACAAAAGACAAACAAGTGGATCACTGCGTGGGTGGTGGATCAGGTTGCAGGTCAGATGGAGCATCATCCAGATCTAATCCAATCTATCAAACCATCATCCATCATTTAGATATTTCGAATTTTCCCGCTTTTTTGGGTTCGCTGGAATGGACACCTATTGGGTGAGGGTGAAATTGTCACCCCCAGACAAGCAGGTTATTCATTACCTAAGAAGCAACCAAATCTTTTTTTTTTTTTTTAGGGCAACAATTGAGTGTTGCTTTTAGAGGAAAAAACAAGTGGGTTAAAGTTCAACAGGGAGATGAATTACCAAACTATCCTTAATGAAATTATTTGAGGAATTAAAGAGAACGAATGCGCAAAAGAAGGCAGTGAAAACATTTGGGGCTTTCATGTCTGCTCTCTTTTTTTCCATTCAACCTCAGCAAGGTCGTCACCTCTCCACCCGCTCTCCATACAACTACTGCTCCTCCACCTCTCTCAACCTCTCCACTACTTATGTTAAAGTCAAGTAATTTTGGGGTGAATCCGGTGATTTTCAACATGAATCTACAATGGGTGAGAAGAATGGGGTGAGGCAAGAAACATAGTGGTCCACCTTCAACTTCAGTAACTCCATCAACCATTTTTATATCTCTGTAATATTTATGATGAAAGTGGAGAGATTATGATGAGGATGACTGATTCGCGTGGACATTAAGGTCTAGAAATATGTAGATGGGTAACTGCTACAAGTAGCTGGGCAAAACATGATGGTTTACCATGTTAGTAGGGATCTCGTTGTTGTGTAATCCAAAATGCATAGAAATGTTGTGAGGTTAGTGTACCATAAGAGTGTGACGGAAGGTAGCTATTCCCCAAAAAAAAAATAAATATTAGCATTACTAGGTATATAGAATTCTATATGACAATGCAAGTGCTAGTGGATAAGTTGTGGTGTAGGCAATAGTGTCCTCGGGGCGGGGGAGAACAAGTTAAGATGCTATAAAAAGACTGATCATCATGAAAAGGTGATAATGCTAGTAATTAGGTAAACAAGTTAAGATGCTATAAAAAGACTGGTCCCCAAGTGAAAGGTCAAAATAATGGTACTTATAAACCAGGATGACCTTAATTGTATTCTATGATAGACAAAGTTTAGTAATTAGGTAAACCAGGTGGGGACTATGTGAGTTACTGGTGGAAAGTAAATAATGCACAGATGTTTGCACTAACAAAATGTTGATATCATAATATATGCAATGTAAATACGAAGATATTAGGGAGGTTGATGGAAGTGGTTGTTGTGATGATCACATAAAATTGATATATATGTACACTGTGACTTTCTTGACTGTTTACCATGGTGATACAAATCTCGTTGTTGTGTAATTCAAAATGCATGGGTAGTGTATCCAATCATTTACCATTCATAACAACAACACGACAACAAGCTCATTTTACTAACATATAACTAACATTTACCATTAAGTATGATATACCTATCGCTTACCCATCTACTTGTAGCGGTGTGCACATCTACGATCCTAGCTTCCACCTTCTGTTCACATGAATCATTCACCCTCATCATAATCTCTTCACCTTCATCATAAATATTAAAGAGGTGCATAAATGGTTGATAGAGTCACTAAAGTTGAAAGCAGACCAGCATGTTTCTTATCTCATCCCATTCTTCCCACCCATTTGTAGATTTATGTTGAAATTCACTGAATTCACTCCAAAATTGTTTCGCTTTCACCTAAGCAGTGGAGAGGTTGAGAAAGGTAGAAGAGCAGCAGTTGTATGGAGAGGCGGTAGAGAAATGATGACCTTGCTAAGGTTGAATGGAGAGAAAGAGAGCAAACATCAAAGCCCCAAATGTTTTCACTACCTTCTTTCTCACACCTCATTCTCTTTCCTCTAATAATTTTATTAAGGATAGTTTGGTAATTTATCTTCCGATTGAAATTTAACCTAGTTGCTTTTTCCTTCAAAAGCAACACTCAATTATTGCAAAAAGAATGAGTTGGTTGCGTCATAGTTAATGAATAACCTACCAGTAATTTTCCCTTTGGGATAATGTTTTTACAAAGTTGAAATGTTAATAAATCAATGTCAGCACTTGGGGACCAGTGTTTGAACTAATGGTTTAAACAATGTTTATTGTTCTAATTAACGTTTTTGGAGATTGAGCATTCTCAATATACTAATAAAATGAACACGGAATTTACACTAACATGATTTAATGCAATTAAATAGAATATATCACTATAAAAATAGGGCTTTTATGGATAAAAATCAAATGAACCAATTACAGTGAGTTGGTATAATTACAATGTATTTTTTCTTGGTGCAAAATACAATTTCTCATTTAGCTCACACAAATACAAGATTTCATTGTTATTTAGATTCAAAGTAACATATGCTAGTGATTTTTTAAGTTCTCTAGCTTGCTTAATTCAAGCAAAAAATGACAAGTGCCAATTGGAGCATTCGAACTTATGTATTACTCGATCATCACTCTAGCAATCTTCTTGTCCCCTTCCGGCTCAAATTCACTCTGTGAGGTGGGATTCCCTCTCCAAGATTCATCATGATCAACTTTAATGGGCCATACAACAACTCATTAACTTCCGGTGGCTATGTCATACATAATTAGATATGCAAGCTACTCCAAGTGGAAGCAACATACCATAGGCAAATATCAATAGTATTAGCAAAGTTAGAGTACTTAGAGTTTAGTCAACTTAGCCATTCAAGCAGGTTTAAATAAAATTAATTAATGCTAAAGGCTACGACCAAATTGTAATTCAATTCAGCCGTTCAAGCAGATTTGAACAAAATTATCACTGAAGGTGATGATTAAATTGTAATTCATGCTTTGAAGGGAAATATTCAGGTCTCTTGGCAAATTTTCAACATTATTAAATTAAAGACGTTTGCACTTGGTTGAACCAATGTATTCACTTCGTCATCAATAATATCTTCCAAGACGCAAATATAACAACAAATTGGTTGTTAAAACCTGGCATTCTGTCACAACCTCGTTTTCTTCAGATGTCTGTTTTTTCCCTTCTCTTTGGTCAATCTCAGCAAAGGATGTAAGTTGACATGCTCTTATGGGAAGAGACGCATAACATTTACTCTTACTATTTACCATTGTTAAATAAAATTAGATGTCAACATATAATATAACTACCTAATGGAGGTTGTCTTTATTAGAATAAATGATAGTGAGGTTCCCACACTAACAAATTAAAAAGCCTGACCATTTATATAAACTAGTAAGTAACCTCACCAATTACCAACTGATTTTGGATTGCAACCTGATAAATCTATATTTTGACCTCATTTAGCCCCCTATTTGACTCCCTTTTCATATTATTTCTGTATTGGATCTTGATAAGAAAAGATCAAATTAGCTTCCTTTGGTCCATATTATGCTTATGGAATGTTTTTCTTATTTTCATGCATGCATTTTTGCCGAGGAAATGAAGAATTCACAAGTTTTGATAGAAAAGGAAGGTCATGAGGACGATCTCTAAGGAAGAAAAGAGCAAGACTGAAGAGCCTAAGAGAGTGCACACTTGCTAGTACACTAGATAAGGTTTATCAAATTCGATTTGCCAGATTTCACGATACTATAGCAGTTTTCGAACTTAATTGTAGTTATCTTTTAGATTATCTTAGAGCACTTCTTTAGAGGCAATTCATAAGGTTTATTTAGGAAGATTTTGGAGACTCTTGTGCATCAAAATTATCAACTTCGAGGATTGTTTTGCCACTTCTGCTACAATTATTCCAAGTTTGTTTCTCAATTCTTTCTCACTATGTTATTGCTTTTCTTGGGTTTTGTGTTCAAATATCTATCAAATTTGGTTTTAAAATAGTTATTCCCAATATGATGAGAGACAAATTCCCATCTAGGTTGGGTTAAGCCCTATTATGCTTGATTTAATCATAAGACTTTTGTAGAACTTGCCCAAATTTGTGCTTTGGATTCTTGCATGCTCAGCCACCAATCGTTTGTTAGAAGTCTCAGAGAGCTTATTTTTTCACCATTCTTAATTAGGATTTAAGGAGCAACGAAAGTTGAAAGATTTACCTAGCGTGTCATTGCAAGCAATTGGAATTCACTAATATGAAAATAATTAGGGCTATAATTGAGATTATTGATTATTCAATCTTGTGGTCTTTTTTATTCTGGTCACATAAAAATAGACGATTAGAGTTGTTTGGCTAGTCTAATGACCTTCAGAAAAACACGTAGATGACTAGATGAGCGTTAATTTGTAATTTATTTGCTTCAAACATTTGAATGGGTAGGTTTGCAACGTTTAGCAATTGAGTGTTAGGCATAATAGCATGATGAATCCTAAGATGAGGTTTTTATCATCTATTGCTAAATTCAACCTTGTATTACTTAGCAGTTTAAGATCGACATCAGTTGTATACAATCAAAGCTATTATTTGCCTAGATTAAGTGTTCATATTAGTCCTGTGGTTGAAAATAAGCTCTCTGTAGATATGACCTATACTTGTGGTTGCTTATTACATTGGCACCGTGCACTTGCAGTAATTTTCACAGGTTTTTGGCACCATTATATTGCAACCTCGCATGGTTGAATGCATTACTCATTTATGTTAGGCCCAATTTGTATAAAAGTTTTGAACCAAAGAAGTTATAAGTTTCAAAATTTTTGTTCCATCTAACCAATAAAAAATAACTTTAAGCAAATTTAGACCAGGGCTTATTTCTTTTGATTTATCATAAACACTTATCATTAACATTCAACACTAATCATGATGAGCACTCACTAATATTTCCTAGTCATAATTTCCTAATATCAACATTCAACAACACCCATTAGTACCAATCAACCCTAAGTTAGTTACAATAAGTTGAAAAGAAACATACCATTAATAGGTTAAATCAAAATTTTAATTGTCTAAACTGAGTATTTTAATTTGTGTTGAATTAGGTCAAATCATATCAAGTTTGAGTCCGACAATAATTAAAAGGGAGGGGGGGGGGATGAATGGGATGCAACAGATAAGCTATACCAAAACTGGCCGGGTTGGATCAAGAGCCAAACGAAAACATGACCCGTTATAACAAGGAGAATTAGAAGAATAAACCAACTAATGCTTCATAGAGAATTGGATGCAAGTGTGAATCATGGATAAAAAGGTTTAAATCTTGATATCTTTCACCCAACAAATATCATCAAAATAGAGAAGACGAATAGAGAAAATCTATGATGGAAGAGTTCTATTCCTTATCAGGCTAACAGTAACTCAATTTCAATAAAATGGAGGATCCAGGACTCCCCAAAAACAAAGAGAGAAAACGTTCACAGCTACAATAGACCTCAAAATATTACCATACCAAATAAATTCATCAAATTTATTTTCAACTGATGCCCTAATTAAGTTGTAAATTACAAGTTCATGAAAAGGAAAAAACCCAGGCTTTAAATTTAATTACAATTTGGAGGAAGAAATTGTGAGGCCCGCCAATGCTGGATTTCTTAGCACAAGGAGGCTCCTTCCATTGATCTTGGTTAACCTACATAACTTCTTCAAAATACCAGCAAAATTCTTTATGTTCTTCTGAGACTTCAATCTTCCTTTGAATGCAGACACCACATCTAAAGTTGTCATAGGAGCCCTTTGCAGTAGTACATGCATCACTTCTTCCTTTGAGATTTGTCCCTCAGTCGATGATGATAACGACGGCGACGACAACGATGGCACAGAATTGCGAGCCATAATGGAAACGGATATGCTGGTGCGAATTGGAAATATAGGATGCTAAAATATGATTACTTTTTTTTTTCCGCAAATCGACGAAAATACGATGTTAGATCAATATGGTGCATAGGGTGCTGAAAATATTTATACCAGAAAACTTGGTGGTGGTCTAACTTGAGAATCAAGGCACCGTTTGTGGATGAATATTCCTATTGGTTAGCGTAGCCCCTTGAATCGGCTAGGAAGAGGGAGATGAGGTTTGAATAAATTCGTTAAAAAGCCGGAGTCCAAGGTTAATTATCTTGCCGTTTAGATACCAAATAGTATATAATATCTTGAATATTCTTGATTTGTTAGGAAATATTGTGGAATATTCAGGGGGGAAAAAAAAGATATTGTATCTACTTGTGCTATTTTTTTTGATAAATAAAGATATCTATACATATATTAAAATAAAACAAACACCCTCTAAGGCTTTACTTGATAAATAAAGATATCTATACATATTGCATCTACATATACAATATTTTCATTATCATCATATAACTAAATAAATTTACTTGCTACATTATCGTTAATCCGTTCCTTACCTAATATTTACAATATCGTTGATATCAATAATCTCCCTAATTAACCCAAAAAATCCATCCTCCTCCATTACCTCTTCCCTCTTTCTGGTAAAAATTAACGCATGACAATTCTCTTTCCTCCCCCATCTCCATTGTAATTCGGTGCCCATTAGTGTTGCCTGCACGCCTTCATCTCTTTGTTGGTGCCCCTTGTTTCAATGGCAACGTCAATGAAATTCCAGCGAGCAGTAGTGGTTGTCAACATTAATTTCGGTAGCAACGACCTTCATTTATCTTAAATTTTTTTGGGATTCTTTTGGATCCAAAACGACTAAAATTAACATCTACATACAAGGTTCTCCCCCCTCCCCCCATTTAATCCCAGTGGCCTTGTTGCTGTAATTTTGGCTGACTGGGCATTGACTGTGTTGCTGTGTGGACGGGGAAGGGATGCTGTTGCTAGTGATGATAGATAGTTGAGAGGAAGATCTCGAGTTTGTTGGTGTCGATTGTGGTGATCTCGAGTTTTGGAACTAGGTGAGGAAAGAAAATTAAATGATTTACTAAATAATTTTATTAACAAATAAAAGATAATGCAAGTTCATTAATTATGTATGGAAGATAATGATAGAATAATTTAACAAGGTATATTTTATGTTGGATTAGTGTTTTTTGTTATGTATTTGGTCGCAAGGATTTCTTCTCACCCTGTTTATATCTATTCTCTGAGCAAGCAAAGAGTAATGTATTTCAATTTTTTGTCCAAAGAATCCACTCTACAACCCTCTTCCCCAAGGGGCAGGGGGTGAAAAGAAACAACGAAAGGGAGGAAAAAAAAAACTCTTAACTATGGATTGGTTTAGTAAACTCTAATTTGTTACGAATTTGAGAATTATCGAATTTTAGAGTTTGATTTCCTTATTTAAAATATAGGAAAAGGAAACCCTTTGTGACTCCTACGGACCAAAAAAAAATATAGGAAAAGAAATCTGTGCCATCTTTGATTCATTTATTTTAGAGCTACTATATTAGCATCTCTTCATTATTGATCATGCTTGATATGTAGAACGAGCAGGGAAGCAGACCAATGAGTGTTGTTCTTTGCTACTTGCTCTCTCGCTCTGGCTGCATGGTTCAAGAACCCAAGATACTCTTCTCCACTTTCTGCATTTCTAGCCAACATTTTAGACTTGAATATCTAAGTGGTGAATAATATAACATAGTTCAGAAGCCCACAGGAGGGTATCAAGTCATTAGTAGAGAGGAAGGTGGGTGTTAAATGACTTTGAAGGAAAAGAACCAGAATTTCATGCATTTCATTTTAAGGATGATACTAAGGTACTCTATGGAAGCTTTATGCAAGCACCTATGAGCACTAGGGAAGTAATCCTTCAATTCAATGAGTATTATGACCCTGACTTCATACAATTACAGCAAATTCATAAAATAAAAAATCAATTTTAGGGTAAGCTTTTTTAGTATGTGTTTTAATTTTTGCTGAAGTGTTAGTTTCGCAAATCTTTCTATGTTTTGATGTGCCTGTGATGAAAAGGTACCATATGTGATTGTGTGGGATATGTGATTATGTAGGATGTGTGGGATATGATGAGATGACCAATTAGATACATAGGTTTCGGATATAAATGCCACATACTAATGGATGAACTCAGATCATTTTAGGTTGTTTTTGCCTTTCGATCATTATGGTGAATCCATCGGTAGAAATGCTAGCATGATCTACAATTTCAATTCTAAAGTGACACTGAATTGTACTTTAGTATGAGATGAATTGCTAAGATGCGGCTAGGTGCCTATATAGCGGTTCGTCTAATTGTAAGATGATTGTTTCCATTGGTTTATGCACTGAAAACCAAGGAGAAGTATCTTTTGTTTCTTTGACACTAAGGAGATAAGTAGTCCTCTCAAGTCTTAATTGCTTTGATCAATAATTCATTATAAACAAAGTTCCTTCTTTTGTCTCAATTCTATGCATGTATGATATCTCAGTCAAATTGCGTAATAGTATGTCAGTGCTGAGCTAGCTGGTGCAATAATCTAGCAATAACATATGCCATTCTTTGACTTACTAGTTTGCTAGGAAGAATATGGCAAAGGTGACTGAAATAAGGTTGATGACCAAAACTCTCCAAGGAAGATGAGGAGATAAAGACTGCCTTTGCTTGGAAAACTTCAGTCAACGCATAAATGGGAGAAGTTTGGAATAAACTTCATATTGAGCAGCAATAACCTGAGGCTAAAGTGGAGAGCATAGCTTGCTGATTTCTGAATGCCACAATTAGCTTACGGATTTAATCCAAATAGTGGCCTTCTAAATGGGGAAACAAAACTGCAATAAACTCCAATGAGTTTGTGAAGCCGATGCAATGGCTTTCAAGGTTCAAGCATGGCTGTTGTATCTCTTGCTTCGATTCTTTTCCTTAAATGTAAATCCTTTATAAGTCTAATGTTAGTTAGTTTTCTTTGATTCGCAGGTTCCATGCCTAGATTGATAAATGTTATGCTAAATTGCTGTCATTGATTTCTAATTTGGTCGAGCATCAACTACGGCATTAAGCGTTAGAATGCTTATAGTTTGCATGCACTCTCCTTTCTAGAATAAAATGCATATTTGGATGGATTTAATCGCAACCTAGATTTTCATTAAATTATTGTATTTTTTCACGTCCTCATGTATTGGTTCTGTTCTTATGTATAGTAATGAGAGATTAACGATCCAAATTTTAATGTCTGTTAATTCATGGAGGTTGGGTAATTATATGAGTTTTGATTATCATATGCATTTATGACATAGTTTTACTAATAAGATATGCCGTGTATTGCACGGGTTCATACTTGTGTACCTAAAATCAAACAATCAATATGAGATATTATGAAGATATGTATAGTCACATAAACATTTCTACCTCTTATTTATTATAAAGAAATAGTTATTATTACCAAGAAATAATATAATAAAAGAAATTTAATTTCAATTATTATGATTTTTTCTATCTCTTTAAACACAATATAAATATAAATGTGACATATAGAGATATTAAAGACAATACAATCATAATTATGGATCTCACATAGACACGATAATACCATCAACGTACTACCACCAAAAGGTATCGAATTGCTTTGGATTTTCAGAGCACAAGATTTTAAGCTAGCATTAACAATTAACAGTGGTTTATCTAGCCTTTAACACATATTCTTATAGTAATATATGAAAGCTAATTAGATGCTTTCAATTTTCGAAGTACAAGAGTCCAAGCTTGTCTTGTCAATTTTTTAATGGTAAGATTGTACTTCTTTTTATACATATTCTTATTGTAATATGTAAAAATTTCTGGACTTACAAAAGTGTGATAGTTTTATTCTCTGTCTTATTATCAAACCACAAACAAATAATAATTACTACAATTATAATTTTTGTTGGTTACTACAATTATAATTTTTAGAACAACAAAAATTATAATTGTAAATTGTGTATGACATGCTTAATGTTGTCATTTTGATAGATAATTACTAGTTATGTTATCATAACGAGATTGTTATCTTTTCTCAAGAAAAAGATTGTTATTTTGATATGAAATGGTATGATCTATAGAAATCTTAACCATATCAGAAAACTAGTATTTCTGTATCCATCTAATGGATGAAAAATCTAATGAATTTTAAATTGTAATATTTATCATGAGTTGTTTTATCCACCAAAAAAAAATATTCAGTTTTAACTTAACATAGTTTTTTTTTTTTGGGAAAGAAAATTTTTCATATTTATTAATCTTGATTTATGTCCACAATATTGCTTCCATTTTTCTATTTTTGCAAGGACTTTAATCATGGCATTAATTTGATGGTCTAACTTGTTCCCCCCCCCCAAAAAAAAAAAAAAACACTTTTTAATTGTTTTAAAAAACTTGTGAGCATGATATGTGTCACAAGAGTAGGGGCTTGTTTTGTTTATAAGGGTGTGTTATTGTAAATTTTACGTATAATTGTATAATCGTTTGTGTGTGTGTATATATATATATATATTGTGGACATAAATCAAGATTAATAAAATTCTCTTTATGTCTCATAAATCAATTGACTTACAAGTCCTCTCAGTCTGGCTTGTGGTCCCCGTCTTCTAGCTGACTACCTATGGCTCTCGTATCAATTACTGTAGCTCATAATGATGAGCTGGCTCGATTTGATACCATCTGTAATACCCACAACCCCTTTATAGGTCAGGTCTAATTAGAAGGAGCAATTTTAAAAATAGACAATTGGCCCTCAAGTTTGAGCTGACCCCTAACCTAGAACAGAAGCCTAGAAAGGCACCATCTTAAACCTACTTGCAATAAGAAGTATTACCCCCTGCGAAGCTACATGTCTTCACCTTTATATCTCAACTTTTGTCAATTATCTTTTAAAACGTCATCGATTTTTTCCTTTACTAGTCCACACTAGAACAACCAAAGAAGTCGTATAAATGCCCCTCAAGAACCAAAGGGGAAAAAACAATAAAGAAAGAAAGAAAGACGCCGAATAAATAAATGTTTGACCAGGTCCATTTGATGTGATTTTGCTGGTTTGCGCAGGTGAGCTAGCATAATTATTAGTTTCGGGTGGCTTGAAATTGGTTGGTCTAGATCTGCCCAGTAGAGTCAAAATTCTACTTTTTGTCCAGAATTGGTTGGTCGATCTGCCCAAGAGAGTCAAAATTCTATTTGATGTGAGTTTGTGAAAGTTTTTCAGTGAGTATTTAATTGCTCTAAAAGTTGTTCAAGGTCACTTAAAATTGTTGTAACCAGTTGAAAGTTACTGAAAATTATTGAACAACATAGAAAGTTGCTCAAGATTTTTAATGGTTTTTTCTTCCTTGGATTTTAAAAAGAAAGTTGTGCGGTGTAGAATGAGTCTAGATGTATTATTTTATTTGGCGAACCAAAGTGGTGAGTCTTCTATTAAAGACGATGACGATTGTGAGCCAAAAAATTGGAGAGAAGCTAGATGTGGCAATGCTATCATCACTAATGCGTGCATTTGAAGTACATAAATTCAGTGTAGGCATCAGCGCATTGGTTATGATTTGTATTTGTGCGTAGTTTGGCCACTGCCTGCATTTGAAATCATGATGAGTGGCGTATCCACATATTTAGAATAGGAATTTTCACGATTCATCTATTAACATCATTACTAATATACATGCACTGAAAAAAGAAATTGTATGATATATACTATGTTAGTCTATTTTATAGATGTTTCATCTCTTTTTTTTGTTTTTTTACAAACTTTCATTTCGTATTTCTACACTAACGGCACTTGATATGCAATAATAATATAACTCTTTTTTTAACTAAAAAAAGGCACTATGGTAGTCTACTACTACGTTTGTTCTCTATTGTTCTTCATATTATGGAGTTGATTGTGACAAAATCATAGAATGTTACATTTACATACCATTTACTAAAACCATTCGGTACAGAGCTACCCCAAATCATTAGTACCAAGTAATCAATTAAAAAAATTAAGCCATGAAGTAAACACGCTGAACATGAAATGAAACTACAAATGAGCAATCTCCATCATCTAATTGCACCTAATTGGCGGAAAAAA